>JAJOZX010001083.1:0-317500 GCA_023014485.1 Bathynomus jamesi
TAATATGGCAAAAAAGCATGCATTCCTACTATAGATATTAGTAAAAACCTAAAGGCAGGAAGATGCTGTTAAATCTAGAAGAAATGCATAATAATTTAATCAAGCACAAAAAAAGAGCAAGCTTTGAAAATGAACTCTCTAATTTCATGAAAATTATGGATTCCCTTTTTGACATCTCTTCTCAAAATGCCGTTGAATTAATCCAAAAAGACCGCATGAGAACTGAGCCTCAGAAAGCATATGATATTTCATTCTTAGAAGATCAAAGAACAAAACGAGAAACATGTTTAGGTTTGCTAGATGCAGATTATGCATCAAAAGTACAGCGCAAGTACATTAGATTAGAGAAAGAGAAGAAACGCAAAGAGAAACATAAATCAGTGAAGCAAGTGAGTGCTACAGCCAGAACATCAGAGACCCTTCTTTCTAGCACGACCAGTTCTGAGACAGACAGCTATGAAGAGTTTCCGACAGAACCTACAGCAGGACCTTCAAATGCTTCCAGCCCCAAAAATATTCTTGCTTCGCCATTGGTTTCCTCCACTGCAGACAGACTTAATCTCTCTATTGGACAACGGACTGTTTTTGCTGCTGCAGTAGCCATTAGGTGTGGCAAGGATATTGAAAAACTGTCTCTCTCCAGGACCACATCTGCAAGAGCCGCTCGAAAGACAAGAAACGAAAATATGAAACTTGCATCAAGGATTTACTCCTCCTGATCACTGCCTAGTACATTGGGATAGCAAGCTGCTTACTAAATCATGTTCAGAACAAGAAGACCGCCTTGCAATACTTGTTACTGGATACCCAAATGTAGAAAAACTTTTATCAGTTTCTATAATAGATGATTCCACTGGATTGTCTCAAGCCACTTCTGTATTTCAAAGTATTGAAAAATGGAACTTGAAGCAAAATGTCTTTGGAGTATCATTTGATACCACTGCATCCAATTCAGGATGGATGAAAGGTTCCTGTAAGTTACTTGAAGAACTTTTGCAAAAGAAATTGATTTGGTTAGCATGCCGCCATCATGTGGCTGAAAGAGTTTTGTGTGCTGTGTATGAAACCATTTTTGGCCCAAGTAAATCTCCTGAGTTTGAGTTATTCAAAGAATTTCGCGAGTCTAAATGGAAGAAAATTAATACGAAATCTACATACAATGTTCTTGATGTTAAATCAAGGTATCAAAGAGGCCTAAAGGAAGAATGTGTAGAATTTATGACCCAATGTTTAAGAAAATCTGACTGCTTTCCACGTGATGACTATAAGGAAGTTGCTGAAACAACTTTAATGCTTTTAGGAGAGGTTTCCAGAGAAAACAGTCATTGGCGGAAACCTGGTGCAATGCACCGTGCCAGGTGGATGGCAATGATTTTGTATACAAATAAAATGTATGCTTTTGCCCACCAAGCATCATATGATGAATCATTGATTAAGAAATTAAAGAGAATGTGTCTATTTAATGCATTGATTTATGGAAAATACTGGCTTTTATGTTCTAATTCACTAGATAGTCCAGCTAATGATCTGAAGTTTTATCATGATTTGGTGAATTACAAGAAGGAAGATAGGGAAGTTGCAAATGCTGCTTTGAAATCTTTTGCCAATCATTACTGGTATTTGACGGAGGAAGTGGTCCCTTTGAGTTTCTTTGGATCGCTAAGTAATGATGAAAAAGATAAGATCGCAAAATCCTTAAACAAATATCCAGTTCCAGAAAATTATGTATGTGGGCAACCTATTTTCCTCATTTTAAAGGAAGACACAAAGCTTCATCAGCTAGTAGGTCCAATTTCATGGCATTTATTTCAATGCTGTGGGTCAAAACCAGACTCATGGATAAAGAAAGCAGCATCAACATGGGAAGAGGTCGATGACTACAACAAACTAAAAAACATTCTTTCATCTATTAGAGTAGTCAATGATACCGCTGAAAGAGGAATCAAGCTGGTTCAAGACTTTCATGACAAATGTCAAAATGAAGAAGAATTTCAAGGTCTTTTGCAAATTGTGGAAGAGAATAGAAGACTAATTCCTGATCCTAGTAAAGAGACTCTTAAAAGAATGAAACTCAGTAAAGAATAGTTCATTAACAGATAGATTAGGTATTTTTATTTGCAGAGATTGTTTTAATTTAGAAGTGGCTGATTTTTTTTTGTTATTAAATATACCATAAATTGTCTTTTCTTATTTTTATGTTTAAAAAGCTCTTATATCAATGATTTCTAATTAGGAAACTTGTTTCTTTTTATTTTTTTGAGGAAAGTGTTGAATAAAGGAAAAAAAAACGATGGGACCTCACAACTATAGATAAAGTGTTAATTTTTAGCTTTATTTTATATATATATAGTTTTGAGGTTGTCCTCACTTTGTATAGGCTAGTTATAATAAAAACTAATTATGATTTGCATTATAACTAGCAAATACAAAGCCCATCGCCGCGAAGCTGCATTGGGGTGATGCTTCAAAGGTGGCGGTAACACCTTATTTAAGAAGAAGGCACTGCAAGCAAAAAAATTTTTAATTTAAATTTTTAAAAAATAAATGAAAATTTTCAAAATTAAGTAAATTTCTATTTTGATGAACTTTTCTAATAGAACTTTTGATTCTAAATCATTTTTATTCTATAACATTTTTCGATAAAGTTGATAGTGTTTGAGATATATGGGGTTTTTAGGAAAAGGGGATGCGCAAAATTTCAAGGGGGGGTGGGGGGGATTCAAAATTTGTCGGATTAGAAAATGCCTGTAAAATTCGTGTTTAGAACATCATTTGGCACAACATTAGACTCCTGGACCTTGACTTTTTGAAAATGACCCAAAAATGGTACACCCTACTGTTGCATTTATATTTATTTCCACATTTATTACTTCCATTATTACATTTACTAAAAGCGAGTAAGGAAACAATCAATCCAGAGACCTTTAAGAAATTCACACTTAGGTTAGAACACGTTCCCCCGATTCCGTAAGGGATTTTTTTACCAAGAATCTAACTTATAAGTACCTTCGCACAAATTAAAATTATTTACTTTTTCTATACATACAGATTTTATTATTTCTTTTGACATAATTATCACATTTATAAAGTACCTTACTTGATTCCCAATCTATATGCCAGTGGGCATCGAAACTGTTGTGGAAATAAACTCTGTCTATTAGAGTGGGTTTTTATTTTCATACCACCTACACGATTGCGCCATTTCTGGATGAAATGCTGGTGAACAGGATCAATGCCAGTGAATGTCCATGCAGAACTAATTACCAGCTTGCACGGTTGCGCCATTTCTGGATTAACTGCTGGTAAACAGGATCAATGCCAGTGAATGTTCATGCATAACTACTTTACTTGCCAGGTTGCACGGTTGCGCCATTTCTTGATGAATTGCTTGGTGAACAGGATCAGCGGTAATGAATGTTCAAGGACACAATTTCGTGTTTCTCATCGTATGAAGATGAAGAGCAGATGCCTGGCAAATAAACGGCTGGCTGTATGTAACTGCTTCGCTGATTTTTCTGTTATCCGAAGTTTATTAATTTAAAAAAGGTGACTGGCTAAAAGTGTAGAGAGAAGTTTTTACTGAAAATGTTTGGGTCCCTGTTTTTGTTCAACAATTGAGTTTATTTCATATTTGTTATTATAACTTTATTTGTCTGTATATACTGCGGGTTTGGGGTAGCATATTTGTATTGGTATTTACTACTCGTGTATCTCATTAATTAGGGCATAGGGAGTGTGCTTACTTGTAAATATGTATATAATTGGGTATGTTCTTCCGTATCAGTGTAATTACGTGTATTGATGGTGTAGGTATAATATATGTACAGGATTATTAATATTGGTGGGAGTTTTGTATAGGTAAATTGAGTATTCTGTATTATTTTTTCCGTGTTTTGTATTTAAAGAACTTTCAGTATTTTATTAGGGAAACCAGTCTGTCTGTCTCTCATGAGTGTGTGAGTGTGCTATAGAATGTATGGTTAGAATGAAATTTTATTTCATTCTTAAGGTGGGGAAGTGTAACAGGGTGCATGTTGTGATTTTTGGATGATCCGTTGGGTGGTTGGTTGTATAGTATGTGATACGTGGCTGAATTTCTTGCGTACTTGGACTTTTGAATTTTGGTTGCTTGAAAGCGGACAGCTGGTCTTGAACTGGAAATTTTGGTGATTAAAGCGTGTACAATTTAAAATAAGAAACAAGTATTATCGAAGGTTTCCCTGTAAAGGAATTTTTGTAGGAGATTTGGTTGGAGAGACAGCAAACTGTAACACCAGTAATCTAAGAATTGTCCTCTGCAAAAGGCAAAAGAGGAGACGGAGTTGGGAGCCAGACCTCGCACTTCTTGAAAGTTCTCTAAATAAACCCCCATTTTTACAAGTGCCAGTTATTTAAATATTTAATATTGTGAGTTTAAGTTTAAGTTTAGGTTAAGCTCACGTTAAGTTTACGTTTAGGTCAAGTTTAAGTTAAATTTAGGTTAGGGTAATGATAACTTGTGTAGGCAGCCTGATTTGCTTTGTATTTATTAATATATAGTTTTGTAATTTAATGTTTTACTGTTCCAGGCTGGGACGGCCTCGCGCTGTAAAGGGGACATATATATTTGTTTGTGGAATCCTGGTCACGGTAACAGTGTGACAAGCGGTATTATATCATGTTGCATCATACCGATTACTCGTACCCTGCGGCTGAGAATGTAAATCTTGTCATAATGGAGAATCAGAAGTATTTTTATCACTACATTAATATGTATCATGACGAGGCTTGTAGTGAAGTTGTGGCTAAAGGTCTGCGTGAGTTTTTAACAGAATTTAGAGGCGAGTATCGTCTGCTAAGCAAAAAGGAAAAATATGGTCATATGTTTCTACAAAATAGTGCGCCGGAGTGTGAATTAAATGTGTTTAGTTCGTGAAAATGAACGAAAATGTCTGGTGCGCATTCTGGGGAGTGGAGTGATAAAACATTGAAAACGGTATTGATTCATGAATCGGAAAGTTTCTCAAAATACCTACCCAGTATAATAGGATACAAGTATACCCTTTCACGTTGGAACAACGCCGTACACGACTCAACAGCTTATGGTGTGACTCACTCCTCCCGTCGAGCCGATCCGCCCACCTGTGGCTCATAGTCATCTCAGAGCTTGAACCGACTGGACGTGCACTCTCGAATACGATGGAACTTCCTTTGAGCAGCATTCTCAATGCCGTGTACGATGTGTCCGTGACGAAGTCATTGCGCGTGTTCAGGCGTAAAACCGGTGCCATTAACTATGTACTGGAAACGACTTGTAGACAAACAAACTCTGGTAAACGGAATGTTATTTATTTAAGTGTTGAGGAGATGAATAGTCTTCGTGGTAGTTGAGAAGTGGAGTGAGGATTGTTATAAAATACCTGCAGGTGTAGGTAAAAGAAGAGAGCAGATTAGTGATACCCCACTCATATGCCACTGTTTGTACGTTGTGTATAAATAACGATCAGCCATGCATTCATATACGATTTATGTGGAAGAATGCTTCTGATAATAACGTTCTTGTCCCTACGCGAAACAGTTTCATCCTCGATCGAATGCTTGAAATCGTCGGTTTCCGCAAGCTGAAGCCTATATTAGACGCGCGTGTTGCGGATATGCTTTGTTTTGATACGGTTCTTGAATACGCATACACCGCTCTGCTCGACGGGTTTACCGATTGTAGGACTGAACAAGGCGAGAATGGTCTAGAACTGGATGCTTATTTAAAAGGTTAGACTCTTCGAAATATCATGAACTTTGGTACAAAGCACATGAGCGGTACAGGGCTGAGCTTGCCTACACCGTTCACCTTGAAGAACTATTTCTTTATATAGTGAGCAGCTGTCGTTACGACTTGGAAGATTATTTCAACTGCCGCTATGCATTGTGAAGATGAGTTCACGATTGAAAAGCTCGGATCGGTAAGAATAAAATCTCGATTGGAAAGGAGTGTTTATAAACTTGTATTTAATAATGATGTTGTGGCTAACGATGACTTCTTTGTGCGTGCTTTTGAATGTATTCAAATCGTGTTTAAAGATAACTTGCCAACCGAATGTAAAGTGGGCACAAAAATAGTATTGAACCATATGAAGGCCATTTACATTGAGTATAGGTATCCCTATAGGTTGAGCGGTGAAGTAATGTTAAATAGCATTTATTGCGTAGTGCAAAGCAACGATGATGTAACTGTAGACTCGATTACGTGCGAGTTTATTGTTTTAGTTAAGCGCGGTAGAACATAAAGTGTATGTATTTTGATGGTTTTGCAGTATATTTATTTTCAATATTTGTAGTTATTTAATATAATTCTGTATATATAGATTTCTCCTGTACTATTACTTTTATGGTTATACTCCATTGCTTAAAACTGTGTATTTCTTATATTATTATTTTTTATTTTATTTTTTATATATATTCCTTGTTCGTATAGAATAAACTAATTTGAATGTATATTTATTTTCTATATATTTCATGAAATTGATTCCAATAATTCGTTTAAATAAACAGAATGATGTAATGTGTTTTATTTAATTCTTTTGGTTGTATATATAAAAACGATATTATTGAATTATATGTGTACCAAATGGCTGGTTACGCCTTCTATGCCGTCTGGCTGTTTAATTAAGACTTCTAAACCAACTGTCAAGAATATCTACTTTAATTAACTAAATAGCGCAATTTGACAACTCAACTCTAATAATGTACACCTGAGCTTGAGTAAATTATATAGGGGTATCTGGCAACTCATCTATATATAAACAAATAAATAAAATAGTGGTATCTGACACCTCTCTTTATATAAATAAAAAAAATAAATAGTGATATCTGGCAACTCCCGACCCTCTATATAACAGCTGCTGGTCCCGTGGACTCTCATTATGCTTCTGACTCCGGTGGATGAAACAACTCTCTCCTACTTAGGTTAAGGCTTACCTTCTTAGATTAGGATTTCCCTTTCGGGGTGAGGACATCCCTCCTTCTCCCCCAAAGACTCTCCTCGTCCTCCTTTCTCTCTCTCTCTTAAGTTAAGGTTACCCCTTTGGGGGGAGGTCATCCTCCCTTCTGCCCCCAAAGTTCCCTTCCCCTTCATTGCAACTTGGGAGGTAAACTCTCCCCCTTGTTGCAAGACCCCCTCCCCCATTTTCAACAGCCCCTCCCTTTGTTGCATAACCCCCTCCCTCCTTTGCAACATTGATCAACATTTGCGACATTGCAATTGTACTAGTCCATTTTGTGCCCACACTACTGACAGCTTCAGTCTGGCCAAAGGTTGTGCGAGTGTTATTTCTTTGAAAAATTGTAATAAGTTTTTTTTAAATTGTCCCAAGTTGTAGCTTCGCTAATGGATGGGACGTATGTAACTGTATCATGGGCATTCCTCTCTTTAAGGTCAATAAACCTTTTAGCTTCCCTAATCTTTATGTTATTATCTGTGATGTTTTCGCATAAGAAATGCTATTCTAGAGATTCAATCCAAGGTCTTACGCGCGGTTCAACGAAGTTACTATTAGGATAGTATGAAAAAGGTTTACAAGTCTACCTAAATTAATATATGCTGGGAGAGCGTTTTGAGACATGTTGGCTTGTGCTTGATCTGAAGTTTGCGTGTTTGGAAATATGTTTCAAGGGCGCGGGGTTTCCAATATATATATATATATATATATATATATATATATATATATATATATATATATATATATATATGGGATGAATTTCACAATAAAACACGTGAAATGAATAAATGCTGCAAACCCACAAGGAAAAAGAAAAACGATTCCAAGGCCTTTCGTGTATTCAAAGCTACACCTCGTCAGGGAATGAAGATAAACGGCGAGATACCCATAAATATATACAATGTACAGGAAAAACAAAACAATTAGCAAATTTCTTTTGCCTCTCATTAACCCTTGTTAAGTATGTGCTAATTGTTTTGTTTTTCCTGTACATTGTATATATTTATGGGTATCTCGCCGTTTATCTTCATTCCCTGACGAGGTGTAGCTTTGAATACACGAAAGGCCTTGGAATCGTTTTTCTTTTTCCTTGTGGGTTTGCAGCATATATATATATATATATATATATATATATATATATATATATATGTACGACAAAACCCCACAAGAAAAAAACCCACCGACAAAACCCCCGAAATAGGGTAATGCGACAAAACCCCCACTCACAAAAATAAATATATAATGTGTATTTAAATTCAAGGTGAAGGTGACAGAGTCTAGGTTATAGGTTTTGAGAAATTCCAGTTTCAGTTTCTGAATAAGCTTCACTGCAGCAGCAGTATCTTTGAAATTTTCACCGCAAATTATATTTTCTTTCCGTTTTTACCCATCATAGAAGTCATTCGGAATAATAAAGGTGGCGAAAAGCTGTGTTATAATGGCTATATGTATACTAAAAAATCTACTAGTTCTAATACAAAGCGGTGGGAGTGTGCTAGAAGAGCAGCGTTTGGATGTAACGGTAAAATAACAACTAATTTAGAAATAACCGATATCATTTCAAGTATAGAGCATAATCATGAGAGAGATGAAGGAACGAAAATATTACGACTTAACCTAACCAATCGTCAATATATATGGTGTAGTGGTTAGCGTCGCTGACTACGAATCCATCGGCCCCGGGTTCGAGACCCGACGGCAGCCGGCGCGCAGCAAAACCCAGCTGTTCATCCTTCCACACAATAAAGAAAGTGGTTGGTAGATAAATGGGTACCCTAGGTGGCCTAGTGGTTAAGACGCTGGGCTGCTGATGGGGCGTGGTTCGGATTCCACGTTAAACTGTAGGTCTAAGGTGGAGTGAAAAGCTTAACCTTCGTCAGAATGAACAATTCGGGCGGAAGCTAACCAAAGGTTTTTTTTAACCAAAGGTTTTATATATATATATATATATATATATATATATATATATATATATATATATATGCTGCAAATCCACAAGGAAAAAGAAAAAGAAAAACGATTATAAGGCTACCTAACGAAGGCTGGGGGCCCTGGTTTTGTCGCTGGGTTTTTTTTCGGTGGGTGTTTTGTCGCCGGGTTTTTTGTCGGTGGTTTTTTTTTCGTGTGGGTGTTTTGTCGCCGGGGGTTTTGTCGGTGTTTTTTTTTTCGTGTGGGGGTTTTGTCGGATCTCATATATATATATATATATATATATATATGATGAATAAAACCACGAAGGAAAGGAAACACAAAATGGTGCTCAAGCGCTTTCGTCTAATGACATCCTCAGGAACACTGTTACGCCAAGGAATTATTTTGCAAAATATATATATGTGTGTGTGTAGAAAAGAACAATGAATAATTCTTATATTCCTATATTCCTATATTCCTATATTCTTATATTCATTTTTGCAGATAGAGTCCAAACTCGCATAATGTTGACGTAAGTTCGGATAAATTTTTTATTTTCTTTCTATTTTATTTTCGCTGAATAATTGATGTATTATTTCTTTTTAAATTACTTAATAATTTTTTCAGGTTAGCTTAATAATGTAATCTTGTTTAATTCTGCAATGTTCATTTTCTTTATCCATTCTCTCTTTGTTGTAAAAGATGAAGTCATGTCTTGCTTAACACTTAATTTAAAATTTTAAGCATTTAAATTTTCCCCATATGCATGTTTAATTGTAATTCATGATAAAATGCATATTTCAATTTCCATTTTTAGTTAACTCAGCAGATCATGATAACATCAGATCTGCCTATATGCCTTTTAAAATGAAAATGTGGCTTCATCTTCAAATATCTTGATTATCTGTCTAGACATTGCTACAGTTAAAATGTTTATCTTCAAATATTTTGCAAAATAATGCAGCCTATTAAGAATAAAAAACAAAACAGATCAACATTAAATAATAATGATGTCACCAAAAATTCAGTATATAAAATCAAACAATTTTTCAAATTAGCATTCTGATTTGTCTGATCTGACTTAGAGGCAGAGCATTGCCTGTAACATTTTAGCATTAAACTACAGTTAGGGAATATCTTTGTCTTCTCCTTCGAGCCTTGCTCTCTACAGAGAATGTAGTCTTAAAATAGAGAAAAATAAATTCCCGATACGCTACAAGAAAAATCGGGGAACCTTTAGAGAATTTAGTAAGCTTCATAGAATCCTCCGATCCGCTACAAGAAGAAATCGGAAAGTAGTATAAGAGAAACTACTGCGATTCCCTATACGGTACCAGCTACTCCAGAGTAACAAATCCGTTGCTGCCACCTAACCAGAACCGCCATCAACTTCAAACAGACCAAAGCCGGAGACGGAGGGGCTAACATATATACTGTAGGCCAACACAATATATAATATGCGTCCTTTATATAATATGCATATAACTTAGGCTGACCATACGTACCGTTTTGAACGGGACAGTACCGTTTTGTATGGGTTTTTGTATGGGTTCTGTCACTGAAGAATAATTGTAAGCTCAATATGTTTATGTACTTACTTTTTCATGAATACAGAATATTACATAACCCCCGTCCCTTTTTTGCCATCCCAATGTCCCGTTTTTGTCTCAAGGAAATATGGTCAGCCTAATAAGTTATAACTATATATAATATAATTTATAATACTATATATACAATATGTAATATGCGTCCTTTATACATGTAGCGGAGTATTTTGTTTTTGCAGCTTAGGTGTAGGTTTTTTGCTTTACCATTTTTGTACCCTCATGTATGGCATTTTGTCATTTCAACTTAGGCTTTCCGCAGGTTGTCTTGTGGTATTTTAGGTGAGAGCAGTTGCTGGCCACAAATTTGCAAATGCTGCATACGTATACCCTTTTATTCTTTGGCGTAACAGTCACATCATGTCTAGTTGTGTGTTGTGTTTTATTTTGTTTTGTGTCGCTCACTTACACATTTTATTTTTTTAGGTGATTTACATCAACCTACTCATCGATCATCATGCATTGAAAGTGTAAAAATCACCCCGACAATTTCTGTTACGTGCGCGGCTCATTCGCAACTAAATCACAACGGCGTACAATCACTACGGATCTTCGGAAAACTTACCGGTTATACTTCGGCTGTCCACTAGACGACCAAGATAAGGCGTGGGCGCCACATGTTATCTGTACCGCTTGTTCGAATGGATGACGTGACTGGTTGAACCAAATGAAAAAGTCGATGCCGTTCGCTATATCCATGATATGGAGGGAGCCGAGAGACCATCATGGCGATTGTTACTTTGTTACATCGTTTATCCGAACGTAGACTCCGCGATCAGACCGAGCCCTCACGATGACACGATGACGATTCCGGTACCTCCACAGCATGGACTCGCTTCTTTAGAAGACGAAAAGGAATCCGACGAAGGTACGATTGGCGGAGATGCGGGACCTTCGGCAGATCTTGACTACACACCTGACGAAGAGCAATCGGAGCCGGAGAGGCTTACCCAAAACGAGTTGAATGACCTCATTAGAGACCGAGCCCTCTCCAAAGAGAAATCAGAACTTCTTTCCTCGAGACTCAAGCAGAAACATTTGCTTGAGAAGAACGTCCGAGTGTGTCACTATCGAAAACGAAACCATGATTTGGCGACATTCTTTACAGTAGACGGTCCGCTCTGCTATTTCCATGATATCAATGGACTTTTCGAGAACTTGTCACAGGTACACACACCATCTCAGTGGCGCCTCTTCAGTGATTCCTCACAGCGAAGCTTGAAAGCGGTTCTCCTGCCTAACGGGAACTTAAAGCCGTCTATCCCGATCGCCCACTCCGTTCATCTAAAGGAGACGTACGATAACATGACTATACTACTCGAACCAATCCAATACAGCACTCATCAATGGAATATCTTTGGTGATCTCAAAGTCATTGGTATGTTAATGGGCATGCAAGGAGGGTTCACGAAGTATTGTTGTTTCCTATATTTATGGGACAGCCGTGCGACCGCGGATCATTACATCAGACGTGACTGGCATCAAAGAAGCACATACGAGCCAGGAACGGGCAGTGTCCAGTGTGTTCCTTTAGTTGATCCAAAGAAGATTTTCCTGCCACCTCTCCACATTAAGCTCGGCTTAATGAAAAATTTTGTGAAAGCGATGGGTAAGGCGAATTCGAGAGGGTTTCGATACCTTGTTGAGAAATTTGAAAACATCAGTGCCGCGAAATTGAAGGAGGGAATCTTTGTGAGGCCCAAAATCAGGGAGGTTCCGCAGGATGAAGGCTTTGAAGAAAGCCTCAATGCCTTAGCACTAAAAGCATGGCAGGCTTTCAAATGGATTTGTGGAAACTTCTTGGGTAACCACAAGTCTCCCGCATACAAAGATGGAGTTCAGAAACTGCTCGATGCATATCAAGAAATGGACTGTTGCATGCCCTTGAAAATACATTTTTTACATTCGCATCTAGATTTCTTTCCTGAAAACCTTAGGGCGGAGAGTGACGAACAGGAGGAACGCTTCCATCAAGACATCCAACCAATAGAAAATCGCTACCAAGGTTTCTGGAACGAAAGTATGCTGGCAGACTACTGCTGGATGTTGTACCGCGACGATCCAGACAAGGTTTACAAAAGAAAATCGTACTCGCAACGTTTTTAGGTTGGTGTAGATTTCTTTTTATAAATACAGTTGTACTTTTACGATAAATTGTGCTGAAATTAAATCAGCGTACAAAACTGCTCTAGAAAAGTGTGTATACATCTTTGATGAGAAAAAAAAGTTCGATTTTGGCGATCAGTGATAATTATTCACTAGTCAACAAAGTTTTTGTCACAGAGATATTTTTACTTGAACTATATGTAATTTTTTACGTTGATTACGAAAATGAAAACAGAATTTTTCTATCACCCGCAGTTTTACAGTGACACACGAATTTACATTACTTAGGATTTGAGTGAGAACAGGAAGGGGCGGGGTCTGCCCCTTCCTCTTCCTCTGCTTATAAGTTGCTACACGTCACTGTTGACTTTCATTTGTCAGTTACTCATTTGATTTCACTCAGTGAACATCGTGCATTTTATTCGTGATTTTCCTTAATAATTTTTTGTCAGTGCGTTCGTATTGTTTCATGACAGAATGCCACGCAAGTGTGTCAACCATCCAAATTGTTTCTGTTATGTGTGCTGAGTTTAAAAACTGTATTACTCCATAATGGAAATAAATACCCTTCAGTTCCATTAGCACATGCCGTACATATGAAGGAATCATACGACAATATGCACCTGCTTGTGAAACATATCCAATATGATAAATACTCTTGGCATATCTTTGGAGACTTGAAAGTGATTGCACTTCTTCTTGGTTTACAACTGGGTTATACGAAATTCTGTTGTTTCCTCTGTGAATGGGACAGCAGAGCACGGGAAAGCCATTACTCAAAGAAACAATGGCCACTTCGACAAGCGTTTATTCCAGGGCATAAAAATCTCACCAGTTCACCTCTTCTTAATCCAAAAAAGTTATTTGCCACCACTACATATTAAACTTGATTTAATGGAAAATTTTGTTAAGGCTATGGATCAAAATGGCAGGGGGGGGGTCTCTACTTGAAACAGAAATTTCTGAGGATCAGCGAGGTCAAAATCAAAGAAGGGATATTTGTGGTCCCGCAAATTAGAGAAATCATGAGAGAGAGCGCGTTTGATGAAACTCTAAGTGAAGTTGAAGGAGCAGCTTGGAGAGCATTTAAAGTAGTGAACACAAATTTCCTCGGAAACTTCAAGGCCGAAAATTAAGAGTCACTTGTTGAAGAACTTCTCAAGGCCTACAAAGACGTGGGGTGCGACATGTTGAAAATTCCTTTTCTTGACTCACATCTCGACTTCTTACCAACAAACTTAGGCGATGTTCGTGATGAGCATGGGGAACGCTTTCATCAACAAATATCCACGATGGAGAAGCGATAGCAGGGCAAGTGGAGCCCCAGCATGTTGGATGACTACTGCTGGACATTGTCAAGGGATGGCCCAGAGGCGAAATACAAGCGTAAATCATCAGTAGCCACATTTTAGGTGAATTCAATACGCATTTTCTACTTTGATATTGCTATTACGCCTATAAATCAGTCCAAATTTCATTTTCGATTCACTCAATATTGGTGGGTGATAGAAAAATTTTGAGGCCATTTTTGAACTCAGCGGTAAAAAACCTATAAGATCCACCCATTTTTGTTCATGTGACAAATAAAACGTTCGATTTTGTCGACCAGTGTTATATATGTACAAGTTGTACATACAGTGCGTGTGCTCGCACGCAATACCGCTTACCCTGTAGACGTACCCACCGCACGCCATTGAGATATATATATATATATATATAATATATATATACACAGGGCCGGATCTAGAAGTTGCGAGGCCCTAGGCAGATCTAGAAATTGCGAGGCCCTAGGCCTATATATATGAAAATATGGACATAATTATCGGTACTATACCAGCAATATTAGAATCCCGCATAGACAGAACTATGCCAGCACTTAAAAATTAAACCAAACCAAAATAATCACGCATGGAAATTGTATAAGAATTATAAATAAACCATACAAATAAGTATAAATTATAATATGAATCAAGATTTGTATCGAAAATATAAGACAATGATTTCTAAGATTTATATAATATTATAGGTTATGACTTTCCATAGTATACAAACGTTTTTCATGTGTAATGTATAAGAGATGTTGACATTTCATTTTTTATAATAGTGAGCGATCGACTTATCAGGCTAAATATTAATGCTTTAATATTTGGTTCAGATGCTCCTTGAATATTACAGCAATGCTTTTCTACTTTTCTTCGAGCTAAACTCTTCAATTAATTGAGAATAATCTAATGAATTTGTTATATCGTTTTCTATTGATAACATAGCTAATGATTGCAATCTCGCTTGAGACATGGTGGAACGCAAATATGTTTTAATAAGTATGAGACGCGAGAAACTTCTTTCAGCCGAAGCAACAGTAACTGGGATGGTTAATACTATTCGAAGTGCAACATAAACATTAGGATAAATCTCACTTAGTTGTTTTTGCACTATATAAACAAGGGCATTTCCGAGATCTGTTTTCTCAGGTATAAACCTGCAAAGTACTTTAAGTTCTTCATAGAGTTCTAAATCATTAATATCACTTGAACAGAACGCGCAAAACGGCTTGAGCGAGGCCCCCTTTGGCGCGAGGCCCTAGGCGATCGCCTAGTTCGCCTATAGCTAAATCCGGGCCTGTATATATATATATATATATATATACACACACACACACATATATATATATATATACATATATATATATACACACACACATATATATATATATATATACACACACACGTATATATATATATATGTTGGTTTTCGTCGTCGTCGTCGTTGGGCCTAGGCAAGCTACGGCTTGGGACCGTAGCGCATCTATCCGGTATAGGTTAACCTGGATGATGTAGCCATAAGCACTGCCGCTGGTTAAGTGCCAACCAGTGATTATCTCACTAGCCGTATTGAGTCCGTTAGGCGAAACTGCGACAGTACCAAAGGTGGAAAATATAACCCTTGGATTTCTATTATTTATTTGCAAAATGGACATGGTATTAGATTAAAATAATATTTGAATATAAATAATTAACTGACAATTGTGATATATAATTAATTATGTTTACATACAATAAAATAATACAGTATACATAAAATTAGTATTAATGTGGTTACAATTGAATTATGATGGGTAACTAATTTAAAATGAATTTATACTATTCCGAAATTCAAGACGGTAAAATTAACATTTATCTTGAAACTAAAATAAGAGTATTCACTACACACTCCCCCACCAGAGAGGAAGTTCAAAGAGTTCCGAACGACACAGATTTCCCTGGACCTTTTTGGTAGCTACATGTACCTCGCTTAAGGTTGATTCCAAAAACGCAGGCTTAAGACGATCGATAGAAACCTTGTCGACCTTGGAACCGCGCTGGATGAGAAATGATTTGCGCGTACGTCGGAGAACTTCATAGGGCCCGTCATATGGACATTGGAGAGGCCGTTTTGGGACAGGTACACGAACGAAAACGTGGGTGCAAGACTGGAGGGCTGGGGAAACAAAGATGTTCTGTTGGCTAGTCAATCGAGGGGGAACAGGCTGAAGGGACTGCATGTGAGAGGAAAGTGTTTGAGCGAATTCCGTAGGATCACATGACTTATCCCCTGCAGTGAAGTAGCCACCTGGTAGCCGCAGTGTTGTTCCATAGACTAGTTCAGCCGCTGTAGTCTTCAGATCACTCTTAAATGCAGAGCGAATACCAAGCAACACGAGTGGAAGCTTATCCATCCAATGGGAGTCTTCGTGACACATAAGGGATGACTTCAGCTGGCGATGGAAGCGTTCGACGAGGCCGTTAGCTTGCGGATGATACGCACAGGTATGCGCATGTACTGTACCCAACAAGCTGGTAAACTTCTTCCAAAGCGAAGACTCAAATTGGCGACCTTGGTCAGTGATGACTTTTGTCGGCAATCCAAATCTTGATACCCATCCATGAAGAAAGGCTCTTGCAACAGTGTCCGCTTGGATATCAGGAAGTGGGATGGCTTCAGGCCATCTGGAAAAGCGGTCGAGACAGGTGAGCAGATAACGTTGGCCTTGAATCACTGGAAGAGGGCCAACAATGTCTACATGAATTACCTCAAATCGCTGGGATGGGGGCGGAAATGCGTCAAAGGGGGACCTGGTGTGCCTTTGGACTTTGGCACGCTGGCAGGCAAGGCACGTTTTGGTCCAATGTTTGACATCCTTCCGCATCGAGGGCCAAACAAAGCGAGAGGTAACCAGGTGTTGCGAAGCACGGATACCAGGATGGGAGGGCTTATGAAGATCCGTGAAGACTGCTTGTCTGTGACATGGAGGGACATAAGGGCGAATAGCAGCTGTTGATACGTCGCAATAGAGGGGCACAGACAATCCTGGCATACTCATTTTCTTGAGGGAAAGTGAGTGAGTGGAGTCTTCTCTGAGCAGGTCTTGTAGTTCCGTATCCTTATCTTGATCCTGTGCAATAGCATTCCACAGTGTAGAGCTGAGGGTAACAGAAGTAATCTCTATTCTTGAAAGTGCATCCGCTGGAGTGTTCAAGACACCTTTGATGTGGCGGATATCTGTGGTAAATTGCGAGATATAATCGAGTTGCCTGATGACTCTGGGAGAGTGGTTACAGCTGTTTTTATTGAAGACAGTGACCAAAGGTTTGTGGTCGGTAAAAACACAAAACTCTCGGCCTTCAAGGAAATGTTGAAAATGCTTCACGTTTAAGTAAATAGCAAGAAGTTCACGTCCGAAAGCACTATAACGCGTTTGGGCTGGCTGCAGCTTTTTCGAGTAAAACGCGATGGGTGCTTGTTGACCGTTAATGGTTTGTTCCAACACCCACCGATCGCAACATCTGATGCATCGACCGTCAGAGTTAGGGGGGCATCACTGATAGGAAATGACAGAGACAATGCACTATTGATAGCATTTTTGGCATTGTCGAACGCCTGTAAACTATCGCTACACCATACCAATTTCGTTACCTTGCGTTTGTGTGTGATCATAGCGTGTAGAGGAGCAAGAACACTGGCACAGTTTTTAATGAACTTGTGGTAATAATTTACCAAACCTAGAAACCGACGTAACTCACGCTGATTATTTGGCATAGGGTAATTTTTTATCACTTCACACTTGTCCTGAAGGGGGGTAATTCCGTGCTGCGAAATCGTGTGACCAAGAAATTCCAAGGTTGGCTGTGCAAACACACACTTAGATGCATTAATAGTAACACCGTATTGTTCTAAGCGTTGAAAGAGGAGTGAAAGATGTTCCTTATGTTCCTCTTCCGTTGAGCTGGCCACAAGCAAATCATCGATGTAGGCATAAACAAAGTCTAAGCCTCTGGTGACCTCATCTATAAACCTCTGAAAGGTTTGCGCAGCATTCCGTAGCCCGAACGGCATCTTCACAAATTCGAATAACCCAAATGGTGTACAAACTGCAGTCTTGGGAATATCCGAAGGCTCTACGGGAATGTGGTGGAAAGCCTTAACGAGTCTATTTTACTGAAGATAGATTTGCCGTGGAGAAGAGAAGTAAAGTCTTGGACATTTGGTACCGGATATCGGTCCGGGATGGTTGTCGAATTCAAAAACCGGTAATCCCCACATGGTCTCCAGTCTCCTGACTTCTTCTGGACCAGGTGTAGGGGAGAGGACCAACTGCTTTTGGAAGGTCTTATTATCCCAAGATCTATCATAAGCTGGAATTCCGATTTGGCAGCTTTCAGTTTGTCCGGGGCAAGACGTCTGGGTTTTGCAAACACAGGGGGACCTTTTGTTGTAATGTGATGGGTAATGGTGTGCTTAATGGTATCACCCATCTGCATCGGTTGAAGAATTCCTGGATATCGCTGGAAAAGGCACTGGTACATGGAATTAGGGGGAACGAGGGAAAGTGCAGAGTTCGAGGCGTCCGGAAGGGCAACCTGTTTGGCAAGAACAGAAAGCAGTGTGGCCTGGTCGCATAAGCGTCGCTTGTCAAGATCCACCAGGAGTTTGAAATGCTGGAGGAAGTCAGCGCCGATTATGGGATGCTGCACTTGAGCACAGATGAAAATCCACTTGAAGGATCGGTGAAGGCCCAAGTTTAGTTCACGCGACTGAGTACCGTACGTGGGTATGCGTGAACCGTTAGCAGCGTATAGAGGCGGAGATTCCGAGTGCGTATGACCAGATTTTTGAGGGAATACACTGACTGACGCTCCGGTATCGACCAAGAAATTGACACCAGAGTTCCTGTCCTTTATGAATAACAGGTTGGCAGTGCGAGTACTAGACGCCATTAGGACTCGCTGCTGGGGTTTTCCGACGAAAAATTGCAAGGGGAGATGCACTTCCTAGCCTTCTTTCCAAATTTCGTGGTAGAAGCAGATCTTCCCGGAACTCGAACGATGCCTCTTCGTAAATCTTGACCGAGAATGGCTTCTTTGCCGTTGATTTTGTAGCAGAGAACAAACGTGGTTGAGTTGTTGACTTAACTCTTCCACTTTCAACTCCAGTTCCGATTGTGTGTTCACGTTGTTGACCGGAGCTGTGTCAATCTCCACTACTTTGTCGGCAGTTTCTGCTAGTTTATCAACTGGAGTAGCAGGATCCATATTATAGTGGCCAAGACACGCTGAGCTGATGGAGGAAGTTTCTGCAAGAAGAACACTGTCTAAAGATGTCCTTATCGAAGGTTTGTGCGCGTTCGCCTAGAGCGCACTGCATAGCCCTCAGCATTTGGTGGGCTTACGGTCTCCAAGTTCTTCTTTTGAGATTAACTGATGTAGTTTCTCACGCTCGGAGACAGTGGTGCGGCACAGGATGGCAGACTTCAGATCGTTGTATGGGTCCTCACTCGTGGAAGTAGACACGATGACGTCACGGACTTCAGAGATGATGCTCGCTGGTAGAGAGGACAAAACATGATCGTATTTTGTCCTGCTAGCGGTGATCCTTCCCAAGTTGAATTGTGATTCCACTTGGTGGAACCAAATAAATGGATCACCCGGCCAGAAGACGGGGAGCTTTACGCTCAAGTGGGAGATGGCACCAGCGTCGTCAGGCATCTTCTCCTATGCTTGCTGACGTACAAGCAAGACGACAAGTTACCAACGAAGGAGTGGAGGTTGAGACGAGCGCAGGCACAGAGCGCACGGGCAGGGGTGAGGGGCAGAGGGCACGAGCGACGTTACAGTCTGGTCCTAGTCGCTCGGGTGAAGGGGTGATGGCACGAACGACGTTACAGTCTAGTCCTAGTCGTTTGGGTAAAAGGGGGGAATCCAACTCCGGGGTCACCAATTGTTGGTTTTCGTCGTCGTCGTCGTTGGGCCTAGGCAAGCTACGGCTTGGGACCGTAGCGCATCTATCCGGTATAGGTTAACCTGGATGATGTAGCCATAAGCACTGCCGCTGGTTAAGTGCCAACCAGTGATTATCTCACTAGCCGTATTGAGTCCGTTAGGCGAAACTGCGACAGTACCAAGGATGGAAAATATAACCCTTGGATTTCTATTATTTATTTGCAAAATGGACATGGTACTAGATTAAAATAATTATTTGAATATAAATAATTAACTGACAATTGTGATATATAATTAATTATGTTTACATACAATAAAATAATACAGTATACATAAAATTAGTAATAATGTGGTTTACAATTGAATTATGATGGGTAACTAATTTAAAATGAATTTATAGCTATTCCGAAATTCAAGACGGTAAAATTAACATTTATCTTGAAACTAAAATAAGAGTATTCACTACATATATTTATATGGGAATGAACTCAGAATGGTTCCCTGAGTTTTTTATGATACACACAGACCGTGCATGGAACAAGGAACTCTTCTGGGAAAATTAAATCCACTATAGTCGAATAAGTAATGGTAAATGAAAATACCATAGTTTTTCTTTTTCATGATGCAAGCCCGACGTGGGCAACGGGTCTCTCGCAAAGAGGTCCCATAAATATAGCTTCCCTCACCAGCTTTCTGCAAAGCAGACAGGATCCAGCTTTGGGACATGGATCTAGGGTTTAAAGCAGCCTAGCCCCACTACATTAAGAACCTCAATATAAGTAAAGACTCGTTGCATTCACGTCGGATTGAATAAATCAAAGAAAAAGGGGTAACTATTATATTTTTAGCCAAAACCAAAACTTAAACCTCAACTGGCAGAATTGAGCGTCCACTTTTCAAGGCACATAACATATTTATGGGATCTCTTTGCGAGAGACCCGTTGCCCACGTCGGGCTTGCATCATAAAAAAAAAAAACTATGGTATTTGTCATTTACCATTACTTATTCGGACTATAGTGGATTTAATTATCCCAGAAGAGTTCCGTGTTCCATGCACGGTCTGTGTGTATCATAAAAAACTCAGGGAACCATTCTGAGTTCATTCCCATCATGAAACGGACATGTTATGTGCCTTGAAAAGTGGACGCTCAATTTTGCAGTTGAGGTTTAAGTTTTGGTTTTGGCTAAATATAATAGTTACCCCTTTTTCTTTGATTTATTCAATCCGACGTGAATGCAACGAGTCTCTTACTTATATTGAGGTTCTTAATGTAGTGGGGCTAGGCTGCTTTAAACCCTAGATCCATGTCCCAAAGCTGGATCCTGTCTGCTTTGCAGATAGCTGGTGAGGGAAGCTATATTTATGGGACCTCTTTGCGAGACCCGTTGCCCACGTCGGGCTTGCATCATGAAAAAGAAAAACTATGGTATTTGTCATTTACCATTACTTATTCGGACTATAGTGGATTTAATTATCCCAGAAGAGTTCCTTGTTCCATGCACGGTCTGTGTGTATCATATATATATATATATACACACACATATGTATATATATATAATATATATATATATATATATATACACACATATATATATATATACACACACACACACACACACACATATATATATATATATATATATATACACACAAACTCAGAATGGTCCCCTGAGAAACTTATATGTAAAACACAGACCGTGCATGGAACAAGGAACTCTTCTGGGAAAATTAAATCCACTATAGTCCGAATAAGTAATGGTAAATGACAAATACCATAGTTTTTCTTTTCATGATGCTAGCCCGACGTGGGCAACGGGTCTCTCGCAAAGAGGTCCCATAAATATATCTTCCCTCACCAGCTATCTGCAAAGCAGACAGGATCCAGCTTTGGGACATGGATCTAGGGTTTTAAAGCAAACCTAGTCCCACTACATTCAGAACCTCTATATAAGTAAAAGACTCGTTGCATTCACGTCGGATTGAATAAATCAAAGAAAAAGGGGTAACTATTGTATTTTTAGCCAAAAAAACAAAACTTAAACCTCAACCGGGACATTGAGCGTCCACTTTTCAAGGCACGTAACACGTCCGTTTAATATACACAAACTCAGAATGGTCCCCTGAGAAACTTATATGTCAAACACAGACCGTGCATGGAACAAGGAACTCTTCTGGGAAAATTAAATCCACTATAGTCCGAATAAGTAATGGTAAATGCCAAATACCATAGTTTTTCTTTTCATGATGCTAGCCCGACGTGGGCAACGGGTCTCTCGCAAAGAGGTCCCATAAATATAGCTTCCCTCACCAGCTATCTGCAAAGAAGACAGGATCCAGCTTTGGGACATGGATCTAGGGTTTAAAGCAAGCCTAGTCCCACTACATTCAGAACCTCTATATAAGTAAAAGACTCGTTGCATTCACGTCGGATTGAATAAATCAAAGAAAAAAGGGTAACTATTGTATTTTAGCCAAAAAAACAAAACTTAAACCTCAACCGGGACATTGAGCGTCCACTTTTCAAGGCACGTAACACGTCCGGGGACCATTCTGAGTTTGTGTATATTAAACGAACGTGTTACGTGCCTTGAAAAGTGGACGCTTAATGTCCGGTTGAGGTTTAAGTTTTGTTATTTTGGCTAAAAATACAATAGTTACCCCTTTTTCTTTGATTTATTCAATCCGACGTGAATGCAACGAGTCTTTACTTATATAGAGGTTCTGAATGTAGTGGGACTAGGCTTGCTTTAAACCCTAGATCCATGTCCCAAAGCTGGATCCTGTCTGCTTTGCAGATAGCTGGTGAGGGAAGCTATATTTATGGGACCTCTTTGCGAGAGACCCGTTGCCCACGTCGGGTTTGCATCATGAAAAGAAAAACTATGGTAATTGTCATTTACCATTACTTATTCGGACTATAGTGGATTTAATTATCCCAGAAGAGTTCCTTGTTCCATGCACGGTCTGTGTGTATCATATATATATATATATATATGTACACACACACACACATATGTATATATATATATATATATATATACACACATATATATATATATATACACACACACACACATAATTATATATACATAATATATATATATACACACACATATATATATATATATATATATATATATATATATATATACACACAAACTCAGAATGGTCCCCTGCTGGAAAATGAATCCTTGACCACAAAACATCAATCCTGATGGTATTGCATATCTCACTAGTATGTAGTGGTACTTCTTTTCTGCGAGAGTGTAAGTGATTCTGTGAAGATCTCCAACTCCAGAATAACTGAAACAACCCCAAACTTCAATGTTGCTTCCACCATGTTTTACTGAATGTTTTATGCAGGGATCTATCAGTTTTTCGTTGGTTCTACGTCTAACATAAACTCTTCTATGAGACCCAAAAAGTTCCACTTTTGATTCACCAGTAAAAAGAACTTTTCTCCAGTCGTCTACAGTAAAATTTCGATATTCTCTTGCCCACTCCAATTTTTTAGCCTTATTTTGTTTCCTCAGTTGTGGTTTGGATACAGCAACTCTGCCATGGAGAACAGGTTTTAGAAATCTTCCGTTTATAGTACTTGTACTTATTGGAGAGTCCAGTTGTTCATTCAACTGTGCCTGAATCTCTATAGCTATGGCTTTTCTGTCACGCAGTGATGTAACCTTGATGTAATGATCCTCAGAATCAGTAGTCACTTTAGGTCTGCCAGGTCTTGTCTTTGAAGAGCACGATCCAGATTCTTTATATCTGCTTATAGTTCTTTGGACGGCCCCTTTTGAAACGTTAATTTTTGCCGAGATTTGGCGTTGGGACATTCCCTCTCTTGAAAGAGCAATTATTTGTCCTCTCTGGGATAAACTTAGTTCCTTAGACATTTCAATTACGGCCTGTAAAGAGAGAATAGAGAAAATTATTAATTATTTTTTAATCAAATTGCTACAATGTTATTGACTAATTGGTTTTATCAGTTATAATAGACCAGTTGTTAAAATTACTGTATGAATACACTATTTTGAGGATTAATAACATTTGGCTATGGTCTGTCACCAATACCTGTGTTAAAATCGGTTTTTATACTGCAAAGAAAAAAAAACGTAACAGGACCAAAAAGGACCATTTTCATTAAGGTGTCCTTTCTTATGAAATAAAAGTTACATTACTTACACATGTAGTAGAATATATGAAATACCATTCTTGTGAAAGAAAATACCTTAATATAGTGGACATACTTTCTGAGAGTTGTATTATTTTCTAGAAATTGTCTAAAACTGAGGTGGACGCAGACTTTTGAACGCCACGGTATATATATATATATATATATATATATATATAATATATATATAACAGCCATCTAAAAGTGACTCGTCTTAAAATACATGAAACTCTTCTTTTGAGATAAAGATGAATAATTGCTATTATTCTTTGTTAAATTTAACATTCTGTAGTTAGCATGCAGTCTGTATTTTAACGTGTTATGTTAATTGCGTGATGTTGCCTCCGTACTAACAGATAGAGTGATATGAGGGCGAGGACCTACAGCTTAATGTTGAATCTGAACCACAAATAAATAATCATCCTGATAATTTTTCCAAATTTTAGTAACTTCCAATTTAGTTTATGGTTAAGAATACTGAAAGGAAAAATTAAAAATGAACAAAATTTATATAATATATATATATATATATACATTTTTTCATTTTTAATTTCTCCTATATATATATATATATATATATATATATATATATATATATATATATATATATATATATATATATATTGGCAAAAAGGAATTAAAAGAAAATCACGCAATTAACGGATCGTTCGAAAATGAATACAATTTTTATCTATGATACATAGATGATGCTCAGGCCGGTTGATACCTACCATTACGCTGACACTCGTATTATTATTATTATTACTAGCATCATTGGGTATAGAATCCCCGACCTCGGTGTATTCACTTTGCTTATTTGGAAAACGAAGTTATACACCGAGTTTCTTCAGTGATAAATGCTAAAAATGTGCAAATAATGAAGTTTTCCCGTGTGATTACATTGTACCAGAAAGGTGTAGGCATGCAAAAGACCACCATTAATGAAATGGAAAACAATTACTATACCAAATGAACATCCAAAAAGGGAGTCTTCAGATGTAGTCTAATCTACGTTAAATTTAAAAGAAAACAGCTTAAAGATGTTATTCCGCCGAAAATTCGTTAACTTCCGCCAATCACAATGTCGTCTGTATGTTTGTTTCCAAATTTAGTCACTCCCTGTTTAGTTTTGTGTTAATAGGGTTATATCTGAGGGTTACTCACTAACGAAATTTGATTGGTCCCGCCCACCATCAAATGAGAATCATCTCTGGTTGGGTTCACTCCACCCTATTCGCTGTTTGATAGGTGGAGCCTCTTAAACAACTTACATTTATATAAAGGGTTCACGGTCGCATCATTCATTCATTTGCTTTAATTTTTTTACATTCCTTAGCTATGGACTCGATAGTTGACGCGTTTGATTGGTCTGATGGTGACGAAGTTGAAATTTTACCAGATTTACGTCTGTAAGTTATATTTTCAGTACTCACTAAACTATATATTTATTTATTTATATATAACAAAAATGTGCAATGCATGCTACGTAAAACAATGGTAGCTGATTTTTTTCATGAATAAACCAGAAGCATGCATGTTCCGTGAAAAAAAAATTACACACACACACACACACACCAATCTGTTTCAAGGAAAAAAATTTAATTTTAAGGAGGGATCTTGAGAGACAACAGTATTTAGCGTCTAACAGTACCCCAGAATTTTTCGCGGATGGCGTTACTGTTTTATGTTATGGGATAGGACTGCAATGAAGAAATTTTGTAAACCCAAGAAGTGGGTCAGGTAGTTGGAAATGAAGAAGGATGTCAAAATGAGGGATCACCTGAAGATCCGTCACCCCATCCTTTTTTAGTTAGCTTTATAAGGCTAACTAACGAAAATATCACGACTTAACCTAACCAATCGTTAGGTCAACTGTACGCCCTTGACGATTGGTTAGGTTAGGTCGTGATATTTTCGTTAGTTAGCCTTATAAAGCTAACTAAAAAAGGATGGGGTGACGGATCTTCAGGTGATCCAAAATGAGTAAGTACATATTATTCTCCAAACTAAAATTGTTGTTTCAAATATAAATTAACGATGAACACCCTGTATATATATATATATATATATATATATATATATATATATAGGGTGAACCAAATGTAGTTGGACAGTAAATGATAACGTTTATTTTGAGAATACATATTTAATTTTTTTGTATACTATAATACAAAATAAAATTTAAATAAATTTAGTTATAATATTTAATATAATATAACACAAACACCATAGTTATAATGAACACCATAGTTATAATATAATATAACACAAACCGTATTCAACCTACTGTCCACCTACTTTTGGTTCACCGTGTATATATAATATATATATATATATATATATATGGTGATTCAAAACCCTACTGAAAGATATTAATCTACATTCACTTATTTTCCCCAAGTACACATTTTTAAATAATTTGTGTTTTAATCGGATAATTATGTGCGGATCGAAGTGTAATGTGTATATTTATTTATTTATATTGTTCTAACTTATTCTGTACAAAATAAATTATAAATGAATAAATCTGTACAAAGATAGGCAGGTATTCTATTTTCCTTTAACATCAACGACTTTGTAGCTTTAGCATCTGTTTCAGTCAATTATTTTCAAGAGTTATAAGCCATAAGTACCTGGAGAAGACGTCAGTAGCATAGCCGCAAAAGGTAAGAGTGCAGGAATGTTGCAATTTATTACGTAATGTTGCAAAGGGGGTGGGGCGTTGCAAAGGGGGTGGAGTGTTGCAAGGGGTGGGGTGTTGCGAAGGGGGGTGGGGTGTTGCAAAAAATTCCCTGCAAAGGGGGGTGGGGGATGCTGCAGGTGCAACAAGGGGTCATGAAACTTGGAGGCGGCGTTATCCCCCAAGAGAAAGGAGAGAAAGGAGAGAAAGGAGGAGAGGTGTTCACCTGGCAGGAGCCAAGTGCATATTAAGACTTCAGCCGGGTAGGCGTTGTCTTACAGACTCCTAATCAGCCAGTTGGCTTAGAAGGCGTAAATGGCTTGAGTTGTCAGACAGCGCCATGTATTCAACAGAAGGCTGAGTTGCCAGTTTGTGCTATATATTTAATTAATTAATTCTAATCGAAGACTGAGTTGCCAGATACCACTTTTTAACATTATTATGGAGAGTTGCCAGATACCATTGTATACATTATTATAGACTCCTAATCAGCCAGTTGGCTTAGAAGGCGTAAATGGCTTGAGTTGCCAGATAGCGCCATGTATTCAATAGAAGGCTGAGTTGCCAGTTTGTGCTATATAATTAATTAATTAATTCTAATCGAAGACTGAGTTGCCAGATACCACTTTTTAACATTATTATGGAAAGTTGCCAGATACCATTGTATACATTATTATAGACTCCTAATCAGCCAGTTGGCTTAGAAGGCGTAAATGGCTTGAGTTGCCAGATAGCGCCATGTATTCAATAGAAGGCTGAGTTGCCAGTTTGTGCTATATAATTAATTAATTAATTCTAATCGAAGACTGAGTTGCCAGATACCACTTTTTGACATTATTATGGAGAGTTGCCAGATACCATTGTATACATTATTATAGACTCCTAATCAGCCAGTTGGCTTAGAAGGCGTAAATGGCTTGAGTTGCCAGATACCACTTTTTAACATTATTATGGAGAGTTACCAGATGCCATTGTATACATTGTTATGGAGAGTTGCCAGATACCATTGCTCAGGTACACAGTTGCCAGATTGTACCATTTATTTTCTTAAAAGTTGGTTTAGAATTCCGCTAGTAGGTTTAGAAGGCGTAACATGATATAATTAACCAAAAGAATTAAGTAAAACAACATTGCATCATTCTGTTTATTATAAATATATAGAAAATAAATATACATTTGAATGATCAATAATAATAGAAACGAGGAATATGCATATAATCCGTCAATATAACAGTACAGGAGAAATATATACACACACACACAATTATGGAGATATATAGAAAATAAATATACATTTGAATGATCAATAATGATAGAAATGAGGAATATGCATATAATAAAAAAAATATATACACACACACACACACACACACACACACACACACAATTATGGAGATATATAGAAATAAATATACATTTGAATGATCAATAATAATAGAAATGAGGAATATGCATATAATCCTTCAATATAACAGTACAGGAGAAATATCACACAAATATGTTAAATATATTTCACTTTTTTTTTTTCCAAATACTAAACTCGCACTTAATCGAGTCTACAATTACATCATTATTGCTCTGCATTACGCAGTATATGCGGTTTAATAATATTTCACCGCTTAAAGTATAGGGAAACCTGTATTCGATATGAAGGGCTTTCATATCGTTCAGTACTATTTTTGTTCCCACTTTACAACCGGTTGGTAAGTCATCTTTAAATACGTCTAGAATACAATCAAAAGCACGCACAAAGAGTTCATCGTTAGCTACATTATTAAACACAAGTTTATAAACACGCTTTTCCAATCGAGGGTTTATTTCTACCGACCAGAGCTTTTCAATCGTGAACTCATCTTCACTCAACATAGCGGCAATTGAAATAATCTTCTAAATCGTTACGACAACTGCGCGTTATATAAAGAAATAGTTCTTCAGGGTGAACGGTGTAGGTGAGCTCAGCCTTGTACCAGTCAATTGCTTTGTACCAAAGTTCATGGTATTTCAAAGAGTCTAAACTTTTTAAATAAACGTCCAGCTCTAGACCATTCTCACCTTGTTCAGCCCTACACTCGGTAAACCCATCGAGCAGAGCGGTGCATGCGTATTCAAGTACTGTATCAAAATAAAGCATATCCGTAACACGCGCGTCTAATATAGGTTTTAGCTTGCGGAATCCGACGATTTCAAACATTCTGTCGAGGCTGAAACGGTTTCGCGTAGGAACAAGAGCGTTATTATCAGAAGCACTCTTCCACATCAGCCGTATATCAATGCATGGCCGATCGTTATTTATACACAACATACATACAACGGCGTATGAGGGTGCGTCACTAATCTGCTCTCTTCTTGTACCTACGTTAGCAGGTATTTTATAACGATCTTCACTCCACTTCTCAACTATCACGAAGATTCTATTCATCTCCTCGACACTTAAATAAACCCGTTTGTTTGTTTGTCTACATTCCGTTTCCAGTACATAGCTAACGGTACCGGATTTACGCCTGAACACGCACAACGATTTCGTCACGGACACATCGTACGAGGCGTTGAGAATGCTGCTCAAAGGAAGTTCCATCGTATTCGAGGAGCGCACGTCCACTCGGTTCAAGCTCTGAGATAACTATGAGCCGTGTGAGGCACGCAGGTAGGCAGGAGCGGTTCGACGGGCGGCTGACTCGATGATACGTGAATGGGCTTGTTCGAACTCGTATGATCCGCGAGTCGCACCATAATCGTGCGGCGAATTGTTGTACATATTGGGTAGGTGTTTTTCCGCTACAAGAATTAATTTCGGTTTTATCACTACCAGACTACGCACCAGACAGTTTCCCTCAGGATAATTTTCACGAACTAGGCACATTTTATAATGTTTTACTAAACATCTTCACACTCCGGCGCACTATTTGAGAGGAACATATGCTCATATTTTTCCTTTCTGCCCATCAAACGATACTCGTCTCTAAAGTCTGTTAAAAACTCACGCAGGGCACTAGCCACAACCTCACTACGAACCTCATCATGATATACATTAATATAGTGATAAAAATACTTAAGATTGTCCATGATCACGAGATTCACATTTTCAGTCGTAGGGTATGAGTAATCGACATGGTGTAGCATGACGTAATACCGTTTGTCACACCACCCATCCACAAGACTCATTATCCATACCTGCTGCTTCTCTTCTGCACGCGTTGTTTCTTTTACTTCACGGTGTATGTGAGACTTTATAAAGTTTAGCTTTACAGCATACTTCAGCACATCGTCTGTGCAACGAAAGCCTTCAACGGTCTCACCAGAACATCCGTAGAGTATTTGTACATCTTGCAACTTCGCACAATCGAATGTGGTTTTAAAAGAGGCATAGGAGGCGGAAATAGGGAGTTTTTCGGTATCCACCACATCCTGGCACTTTGCTGAATACCATTTCATAAACGTTGTACAAGCAATATTAAAGGTAGCCATTTGAATACACGTCTGATCTTTTTTTCTTCTACGCTGGCGAATACACGTCTGATCTCAAGGGCTTACTGCAGTCGACTGACCACGCAGGGAATCCCAGATAGTAGCATGACTCACGTTGCTGGTCTTACAGTGGGCGGAGCTTAGAACTTTCACCTGTGCACACACACACACAACAGTGGGCGGAGCTTAGGACTTTCACCTGTGCACACACGCACACACACACACACACACACACACACACAAAGGAGAAAGTGAAACGCTAATTGAAACATGATTTATTTAATAAACGAGATATTCAAGTTATATATATTTACGAATACGATTTAATAAACGAGATATTCAAGTTATATATATATATATATTTACAAATACGTGTAATAAATAAGTTAACAATAGATACATCAAAGATTATATACAAGACAAATACGTGTCATAAGTAAGTTAACAATAGGCGCATCAAACGTTATGGTATCCAAAGGGTACGGTATCATAGGTACCAGGCAACTGGTAACGCTTCCTATAGGTGTTACGGCACACCTTCGTACCCCTAAGTTCCTTCACGCCCCCAGCTTCTGCGCCCGAAAATTGTGGGTGCCTACAGTTAGTTGGGGAGGTCGTTCGCCCTCATGATCGTCCAAACACACTAGATCCTTCAACGATTCAAAGTTAACAACCCGCCGATTCGCATGGTTAAGCGTAATACCCTTTGCCTTCACGATATATTTCATATCCTCCCCCACCCTCACCCGTACCCCATAAGTTTTAGGTCCTGTTGAGACAAAAGACGGCGTATGCGTTGTCCCCATACTCATCCTTGATCTCATCAGTGAGCTCGCCGAGGAACTCCCCAATAGCGGGCATGTATTCACCCTCCCTCTCTGTGAATATCACGCTATCTGTATCGGCATAAAATACTCTCCGACCAAGAGAATGCAATAGACCCCAAAGTTTTATACTGGCGTAGGCTGTTGTGAAGCTGGCCACAGGTATGTTTGTAACCCTTGAGGTATCTGTGGCCAATTCAGTGTTGTTGTACTTTATTGTGTAAGTATTACCTACATTCACGATCTCCATGACCTCTTTATCGGGAGCATTGGCATAATCCCAGACTTCACTATAACTTTGTGCCAAATGAATGTTCCCTTTACTGGTATTCTGTGCAAATTTTCCCCATAGACTGTTTAGACACAACTTTGCACTAAAGCGCTTGCCAGGATTCTTTGCAATTTGGGCACGATCAAGTTGTATACCTTCGCGGTCGCGGTAACGTTGAATATAGGCAGACTTTTCATCTTCGGTATCAACTCCTCGCGGATACCCTGATGCCTCAACCTTATCCTTCAAAAATGCGTTTATATATGGTGTGAAAAGGTTGGGTAGCTTCTGAAACCTCCACACCTCATGTATCTTCAGTATTCTATATCCATGGCGTACGGCTAGGGCCAGCTCAGGACTTGTATACGCCTCTGATCTTACGCTGGTGGGGTATATGGTTACAATCGCCGTTATTCTCTTCCGCGCACTTCATGCACAGTGGGAACATGAGCTTGTGGTCGGTAACGACAGGTAAGATTGGCATCCATAAATTGCGTGGGGGGAGTACGTCTACGAAAGAGAGGCCAAAGTAACGATCATTCAAATTTCTTGAAAATTCATTGATGGAGGGCAGGTTAGGTCCCACAAGTTTCTCAGGAGCGCCCACGGGGTACGGATTGTTCTTCATCACGTATGGGTATAAAGAACAGAAATCGTAGTAATGGAGCTTCACGCCCTCCGTAGGTGGAAAGTATAGTCTGAATGGATTTGTACGTCCTCCAAACAAGCTATTACCACATTTGAGAGGATCCAGCACCATTGAACGCTTGATCGTGTTTATTTCCTCACGGTACACCTCGTCTGTCTCCATCCGTGCATCATATTCATGCTCCCACAAGACTTTGTGAGTGAACTGTGATCCTATAAGTTGATCGCGGGTGCGGGTCCATGCAAGACAGTCGGCAGGAGATCTACCGTGGATATCTCCGGCGATTCCGCACTCAGGACGGGTGCATCCATGCCACCAGCATCCGTTAAAGGAGTACACAGTCTTCACACCAGTGACACGGTTTTCACTTAACCCATCAGCCCAAAAAAACACGACCATTAATCTTAATGGGTACTTCACCCGTGTTGCGGGCGTGCTTTATGTATACACCTGTTTGTTGCTGTAGGTGTATGAGCCAGTAAATAGCCTTGTGTCCGTAACTGCGGGGGTTGTTTCGGTGAATAATGGCTAAGGTGGCTTTAGGCATGAAGTTATTCTTGAACACCGTAAAACATAATGACGCGATGGTGGTTGCGACTTGCAGCGGATCGCATTTGAAACGGCCTATGTACATCCTTCTAAAGGCCTGGAAACATACTCTAAGCACGCGCACATCATTCACGCAATAACGCTCACATTCATCAGCTATATTATAAGGGTTACTTTCATTAAAACTGTTGTAGTATCGATCAAAGTCTTCACGTTCATCTACACTTATACAGTCAGTTAAAATAATGTTTGGGTGGTGGTGGGCCTACGTAGTTTAAAGTCTTGCTGGTGAGGAATGTGTAAGGGAAGTATCCTTTGGAAACTTCAGCTGCTACTCCCATCACCTTGGGTAGCTTTGCTAATTTACAAGGTGTGAATAATAAAGTGTCTTTAAATTGTACATTGCCTCTTATTTGCATCTGTATTAATTTGTTTCCTCTTTTCAATGGATCACCTGTAAATATCTCAGAGGATTCGTGTTCAAGCAACTCCTTATAAAGGAACTGCGTGTCAAACTTTGCCCCTTTATGGGCGAGAATATACAGTCATTTTTTTGAACTTGTCGGCTAACTTTACAATATAGGACACAAATAGTTTCACAGGACTATTGCGGACATTCGTTTTAAAAACGTTTGTCCGTTTACCGCATTTGGGGCACTCGTCACATTCGATCCCCATACACTCATTACAGATGGTCTGGCTCACAAGTAAATGTGGAATTACCTCTTTGGTTTCAGCGTTCGTATATGTTTCTATATCGTAGTATACAGTTATACAAGGGTTATTTTTAGGCTTAGCATCTTTCATATAACATACATGCTTTACTCTATCTGCCTTATATTCCTCCTGGCATGTAGGACAGTGAATTTCGTCACACTTGTGCTTAAATTTTCCCCAATTATCCATTGTGTGAAACATACCACATTCACAGATTCTCATTTTCCTGCACGTGCCAATTGATTTATGGAAATCAAAACAGCTATTATTGAAAAATGTGCGTCTACACACATCACAGTCTCTCTTCTCAGCTTCAACTACACGGCTTTCACATTTGGTGCTTTTACACTGTTCACATACCATGTGACATTCTTTACAATGTCTCACTATATCATCCGCAAACTCGAGGCACCCCTTACACAAATCATGTCTCCCATATTTTCGACTTTTGTCATAACTCGCGTAAAGCCACCTTATATTACGGATGGGGAGATACGTTGTCCCTGACAATCCTAAAATAAGTAGGGGTCTTGTACGATCTCTCACACAGCTTTTAAAAACATACACAGTCCTACGACGATCATCCAACCCAAATACAACTATACGGACAATCATTTCCTGTTCTACCCTTCTCAGCTCTTCAGGACCCATATTACAGTCAAATTCAAGTTCACAGTCTATAGCTAGTTTACGGGCACGCTCCACGACCGTAGGCAACCAAATTTTTGTGGTCTGTGTATTTTGTACAGTAAACATACGTGCTAAGAGTACTGCTATAAAGCCGCAACCACGATCGACGTTTATATGCTTTCGGTAAATAATCGGAGAATTGAAGTTAAGAGTATACGGTATGGCACTATGACCCGCAACACGGAATACACGGTCAATATTTATCGTGAAGGTGTCCATATTAAAGGCTATACTACTTTGGGCAGTTTGCATTATACGTCCTAATATATATTCTATATCTTCAGCCGCCAAACGTCTAAATGGCACTACCACCCAATAATCATCTACATCACCGTCATCTGACCCGAATCCGAAGGACAGACTCGTCCTGACTTCACGCTCGTAGCGATTCTGAAGAGCAAACTCTACAATACGCTGTACAACCCGGCGTAGCCCGCGTTCAATTCCATTGCTATACATGGCTCTATGGTCGACCCTGACTCTATACCGATTTCTAGTCAAGGCTGGGGTGGGGGCTGCGGAGCGCACCGACTCAAACGTTATATCATCCTCAACAGAACGGGGGGCGACTGTGGCGGATGAATAAGGGGATATATTAGCGGGAGGTGCTGCTGTGGGGGTTGTTGCGTAGGAGGTTGAGGGTTGGGGATCTATTATTGTAGACTCAACAGAACGGGGGGCAACTGTGGCGGATGAATAAGGGGATATATTACGGGAGATGCTGCTGGGGGGATTGTTGCGTAGGAGGTTGAGGGTTGGGGATCTATTACTGGTGCAACAGGCGCGTATTTCGGTCGCTTTATACCTGACGTGGGGTTCTCTTCATCATACCTCTGCTTTGGATGTGCTACCGGTATCGCTGGTGAGGGTTCGTTGGCAGGGGAGGAGATCACAACTACACTGTCGTCGAGGTCATCCGTAATGTCGATGATGGGGTGCTGTACCTCATCGTCATTCACGGTTCTGTGGGAGAAGAAAACAAAATATAAGGAACAGCACTCAAAATTTGTAATATTTTGTAAATGACCCACTTAGGAGTGTGACGTGTTAGAAATGGACTCTGTAGAAAAATTCAGATTCACGAGCCCATCCACATGTATTATATCTGGACCTACAGGATGTGGTAAAACTGTGTTTATGCTTAAAATCATTAAAGAAAAGGAGAGATGTTCTCGAAATTTGTGCATAAAGTTATATGGTGCTATTCGACGTATAAATCAGTGTTTCAACGAGTACCAAGATGATATTTTGTTCCACAAAGGCGTATATGACGTTAATTCGTTAAAGGGAAATGAACATACAGTCATTGTAATTGACGATCTCATGTTGGAGATGGATAAAACGTTTGCCGAGACATTTACAGTATTCTCCCACCATCTTAACATAAGCGTGTTCTTCATCAATCAGAATCTATTTTTCAAAAATAGATACATGCGCGATGTGTTGTTAAATACGCAATATCTAGTCTTATTCGCACAACGTAGAGATGTATCACAAATTGGGGTATTAGCCAATCAAATGTTCCCGAATCAGCGTAAGGAGTTTTGGAAGTTATAAAGAAGCTACAAGCACGCGTTACGGATATTTGCTTTGCGACCTTCATCCGCGAAACACGTTTAGAGTGCTTCTACGAACGAATATATTTCCAAACGAGCCTGAAACGGTGTATATTCCAGAATGACAAAGAGACTAAAGAAATACCGTGAATTAATAAAAATCTATCATCGACTGCCCCGGGCAATGCAGCAGATGTTTATTAAAAATATCGACGCCGACTTTTTAAAATGCATCTGTGAAATCTGTCTTAACGTTATAAATTGTAATGTATCATGAAAACCCCTCAGAAGGCTCGCCTACGCCGTTACAAGAACATAATACGTGCACTCGCTCGTAAAAGTCAAACTGTAGCGAAGAAAAAACGAATTATTGTACAAACAGGAGGGTCATTTCTACCCATCTTATTTTCAGGTTTGGGTCCTTTACTGACTAGATTAATATAATGAAGAAAGTGGTAGTGATTCCCCACGAGGTGTACGCTTCACTGCAAAGGAATCCAGACACGGTTCTAGATCCCCGTAAAAGCAGACTTAAAAGAATGGAAAGCGAATTGCTAGCCCTATTAAACAGTGAAAAAAACACCTGATGAGAAAAGAATTATACCAAGAAGCTCTGCAGAAATTTCTTCACGAGTACGAAAATTATAAGAACCCTGCAGAGATTCCTGTGGTTATTAGGCACAGCACGGGGGACGATGGACATGGCGACATAGGATCTGTGCCCGACGATACAACTGACCAACCAAAAGTTAAGGGATTAGCCACACAACATATCGAGCATGTATTAAAAAGCACCCTCCCACATACATTGAGGAGTAAAGGCTTAAGTCTTTATAATCTATTGAATGAGGATCCAGCCATACAATGGACCGATACAGGCGAGATCATTGTGGAAGGATCAAAGGTACAGGGATCGAATATCGTAGACATTGTCCATGATCTGGTGAGAAAGTGGGATAGGCCATCACCATCAGGATGGAAGCATATTAAAGCAAGACTACAACAAATAAATGTCCCTAAAACGTTGATAGGAAATCTGAACAGGTTAAAAGACTTGGAACATGCAACGCATGTGACACAATTGAAGACGCCGTCACCCCCGGCGGTAACACCTTGAAGAGAGAAAGAAGAGGTAAACAACGGTCAACCCACCCACGTGCCTCTAAAATACGCCAAATGGCTAACGTATTAACTAAACGCTATTATGACATTTCTAACCCAGCCTCCTACGGCGGCGTAGATAGACTGTACAGAAGTGTTTACGGAGTAGGGAAAAAAGATGTTGAAAGATTTTTGAGGGAGCAGGACGCTTATACGCTTCATAAGCCTGTGAGAAAGGTTTAAAACAGCCAAGACAACGGCTTCCTCGATTGATTCTATTTGGCAAGCAGATTTAACAGACATGCAAAGATATTTGTGCATAACGATGGTTACCGCTACATTCTATTCATAATAGACGTATTCTCTAGATATCTGTGGCTAGTTCCTCTGAAAAATAAATCACTTGAAACAGTTGCTAAAGCCACCAAAACGCTAATGTTAAAAGAAAACAGGGTTCCTGGCATTTTTGTACGGATATGGGGAAGGAATTTATAGGCCGTGCTTTCAGAACATGTTGACAGAGTTTAATATCAGCTATTACACAACCAATTTATACATAGGCTTCTTTAGCTGAAAGAGTCAGCGCACCATAAAGGAACGCATGCACCGTTATTTTAACATAAAAACATATACAGATTTCTAGACATTCTGGAATCATTGGCATCATCCTACAAACCGCTCACACCATCGCACGATTGGGACAACACCTAACGAAGTTTTAGAAAGAAGTACACTCCGAGAAGAGAGGATCACCAACAGCACCACCACACTCGGCGCGCTTCAAAATCAATGATATGTAAGGCTGTCGCGTTCGGAGAATAAATTCGCAAAGGGTTTTGAGCAAGGATGGACACGCGAGATTTTAAATTAGGGCAATGAGACCTAAAGGTGAGAAATGATGTATTACATTGAAGATTTGAATGGGGGAAGAAATCTCAGGAGGCTTTTACCGCGAGGAATTGCAGAAAGTTGCGTTTAATTTAGGAAAAAATGTGTTTAAAATTGAGAAAATTTTAGGAAGCAAAGGTTCAGGAAAGAGAAAAATGTACCTAATGAAATGGCTAGGGTACCCAGAAAGCTTCACATCTATATAAAAAGCTGATGCAATAATGAAGCTTAAATAGTATGCAACATGGCTCCTAACCATTTCTACGTCACACTCCCGTCCTCCTCGTCCCTGTCGTACACCCTAACAACACACTAGCCAACTTTGTAACAGAACTCCACGGCACATTGAATTGGGTCGTGATTCGTATGAGGGGATATGCGAAATTCAGCTGGACACCATCTTTTAAATATTGAACATAAAGAAACCGTTTTTACGATTCTTAGAGACATTGACGAGTGTGAAAAAGCTGGGGTAGCTATGGATGAAACTACACGTATCGCTCGGACTAAGGTTGCACGGTATTACAGTACAGAAGTAAGACTAGGACCGGGTCAATATGGTTCGGTCGAGGATGTTGTGAGAGGCTTAAAACGTAAGTTTAAGAAACTCAAACCTTACGAATGATTTAGTATACGAAATCGTAAACAAAGGAAACCCTGCACATACACTAATCCTAAAATCAAAGACTAACAGACGTATTAAAGACCATAGAATGTTCAAAATTCTAACCAATGGCCGATATAGCGCAGCCTTCCAAAGAGACACATTTCACGAGGACACAGCATGACTTGTCCAGATTAAGTATCATTGAAGATGGAAAATTGGCTGAAAATGTCCCCAGACATGTGAATATTTACAGTAATATAGTGGAGCACCAGTTTGTTGGGGATACCAGGCAGCCTGCTGCATTGCTCACGTCCCAAACCATAGAGGAAGGAGTTTGAGTATACATATGACAGGACCATATGTGAATGTCGCAACTAATTTAATAAACAATATCTCAATATATATAAGAACGATCGAGGGTGAAAACTTCCCATTCGGTAACGGGAGCTTAACAGTGAAGCTACACTTTCGACGCACTGAGTTATAATGGCTAGAAAGCCTTTCACAGTCTATCGAGGGGTGAGATACCAGCGCGGTAGTGGACTTGGATCCATTTTTTCATCCATACTACGTACGGCTGTTCCTTTGCTGAAGAGGGGTGCCAGATACCTCGGAAGGAAAGCGCTAGAATCAGGTCTTAACACTGCAGAAGACATATTGGCCGGGGCTAAACATAAAGAAGCTCTAAAAAAACATTTAAAGCCTACACGGGACGAAATCATCAAAGATGCAAAGAGAAAAATGCGTGGTGGCGGGAAGAAGAAGAAGTGGGCTGCCCGGAAGAAGGGGTCACGTGGTATTGAACGTAAAAGGATATCAAAAGAGAAGTGCTGTAAGCGAATGAAACCTATGGTTGACCACTTTTTTGAATGATATAAGCTAAGGACATTGATCTCATGAATCATAGTTTGTTTACTACTTGTCGGGAGAGAAGGCACTATTTCTAACACGCCATGGCACGCTTCATCCACCCATGTAGTTCACAATGCTGTAAATCGGAGCTGTCCCTTTTTGAGCTGCCTCCAACTCAAGTTTCTATTGAGCACAGTGATTTTATTACAATTAACCCTTTAAACACAATTAGTTCCCCGAGTGCACCTATAGAATTCGTGATACCCAGCTCAGGCCCTTACTTTTTTGATCCAAGCTGTGTGCACATGTACGCTAAGCTACGTATAGCCCATTCTGATGGAACGGTCTGCGATGACAAATATGCTGTATACCCTGAAACAAACTTTCTGCACTCCATATTCAACCAGTGTGACGTATATTTAAATCAGACCAACATATCGGCAGGCACGGGGTACTATCATCTACGAGCCTATCTGGAAAATGTCCTCAACTTTTCCAAAGAAGCGAAGGCTACCTTTTTAAGTGCCGAGGGATATTATCAAACTAAAGATGGAAGTAGTATAAAGGACAAATTTAAAAATTCTAAAAATAAAATATACGAGTGTTTTGGACGGCTGCACACGGATTTCACTTTCCAGGAGAAGTTGCTTGTCAACGGGGTGGATATGAAAATAAAGCTCACCCGCACGAGTCCTGAGATCTGCTTAAATCTGGATGCTGATCAAGAAGAGGGTGCAAAGCCCGTTGTGGTTCATATTATGGAGACATACCTCCGCGTCGGCGAGTGAAATTAAGTTCACCAAAACAACTAGAAATTGAGAAAAATTTACTAAACGCTACAGTGAAATATCCTATTAACAGAGTACAAATCAAACTATATACGGTTCGTGCAGGGTTGGCACCGAAGCAGATAGAAAACATTGCCCTGGGAAATCTTCCTAAAAGGATATTAATCGGAATGCAGGACCATGCTTCGGTGAATGGAAAATATAAAAAGAGTGCCTTTAAATTCGAGAATTTCGGACTTAAAAATATAACTCTATACGTTAATGGCACTGCTTTGGGTGGAACAATGGGTACGGACTATTCATCAGACGCTGTGTTACCTCTTTGCGCCAGAGCCTATAGTAATCTGACCCATATTGCAGGTGATTGTGATGAGCTTGGTAATGGCGTAACGCAGGAAGAATTCATTGATCAATTTAACCTTTATCCGTTTGACATTACACCTGACTTATCTGCTAGCGTAAATACGCATTTAACCCCACAGCAGAGCGGAAACATCTCAGTGAGGCTGGAATTCGCCAAGCCTATAGACGCGCCTATTAGTGTACTAGTATATCATCTCGAATCGCAAGCCCTAATAGAAGTAGATAGATTTAGGAGCGTTATCACGGACTTTTAAAATGGATGCTAATACACTTCAGAAAGTAATGAATAGTGAACGAGTCACACGTTCCAAATTTATCGACGTGTTTGCGAAGAATGAAACATTAAGTTTGCCAAGTACGCGAGAATGCGGTAGTCTTATTGTGAACACCGATGTCATCGGTAATGAAGGGATTCATTGGATCGCTGTCTATTTTAAAAATAGACAGCGCCTGTACTATTTTGATTCACTTGGTACTCAACCCTGGAGTGACCCTATTACTGTAAAATTTCTCGCTCAGTTACATATTCCCGAAGTTGTATGGAGCCCGTTTCGTATACAAGGATATTTTAGTAATGCTTGCGGAATGTACTGCGTCTCATTTCTCATGCATATGTCATGTGATAAGGAATTTATAAATTTTTGAAATTTATTTGACCCGTGTCACACTCGCCGAAACGATGAAATGGTATGCAGACAGAAAAAAATCCGTTTTCCAATTGTACGTACTCGTTGTTTAGTATAATGATTTTGTTCGTGTGTGTATATTTGTAACGGTATATTCTGTAGTTTAAGATGGTTATTGTACTGATTTCTTTTATTTAATAAATTTATGAAAATATATTGTCTTCTTACCCCAAAAAGATCGAAAAATACTTACATTATTTCGGTGTGACATTCATTATGCTGACTGATCAGTATATCCTACGTATTCATGACACGAGAATCTTCAAAAGATTGTATAACTCGTGTCAAATCCTCATCGGACCTTAAAGGAATAATGTTCATTCTTTTTTAATAAAAGCATATACAGAGTATACAGACAGTCCCCATTATGTGAAGATATCTTTGGTTCGAAACTCATTTAAGTGGTAAATCCGAATAACATTTAAAACGATTGCCATAAAAAATTTCGACTTTAGCATAATGGTGAGTATCTAAATGAAGTATTTGACGAGATACTACAACCCTCCATATATATAAAATCATGTTTCTTGTGAATAAATTATAGACACTTACATTTCTATGGTAGTCCCTTGCGTCGGATTGTAAGGAGCGTCACTGCAAATATCTTCAACGGGTTGCGTTGGAAATAATTCATCACGGTCAATCGCGTTAAAAAGATTAATTGCAGTCAATGCTGCAGTGTCACCTTCTTCATACAAATCCGGAAAAGCGTACAGTTCGTGGTCCATGGTGGAGGGAATGCACTGGCAGAGGGAATGATTATTCACTGACGCGAAAATAGCTACTGTTACTCCAAACTGAAAAATATTTCCTTTTATATGCACAATCGCCAAGCTCCGCCCCAAAAGATTAAGGCCAGATGTTCGTAGTGATTGGTTGCCAGTGTAGCTGGGTGGAACTATGATAAGTTTGTGTACCAATCGTAACACCGCTATAACGGGTCCGGACGAGTAATGGCATCTTTATATTTTCTCCAATAGATTTAATGCTCGTATTACCCCTTGCTGTCTTTACCATGTCAATATTTTTCCCCACTATTCCCGGATCATTAGTCACTAATGTAATCGAGAGGATTTTATAATAAAGAAATTATAAATATATCCATTCCTTTAATTATATTTTTAAAAAAGAAAAGAGCATTCGGTTTTCACGTTAAACTGTGGGTCTAAGGTGGAGTGAAAACCTTATCCGTTGTTACAATTCGGGGAAGAGCTAGTTGTTATTATTACTAAAGAGAAAAATCGTGCATGTTTTGCGGTCATACTACCCACGGATCAAATGATCCTGTTATTTTAAATCTGTACCACCCTATATATATAAATATATCCATTCCTTTAATTATATTTTTAAAAAAGAAAAGAGCACTCGGTTTCCACGTTAAACTGTGGGTCTAAGGTGGAGTGAAAACCTTATCCGTTGTTACAATTCGGGGAAGAGCTAGTTGTTATTATTACTAAAGAGAAAAATCGTGCATGTTTTGCGGTCATACTACCCACGGATCAATAATCAAATGTTCCTGTTATGTTGAAATTATGATGAGCAACGACTCCCTGACGAGATGTATTTCTTGAACTGATCCACAGAACAGATGTTCACAGCTTCTGAAGGCTGCACGCGCCACAGATCTTATAGACAATGCAGGTCCTGTATATGAGCTTTAATTATCTCGATGAAATAGTGAGCAATCATTCCCTGACGAGATGTATTTTTGAATCCACGTTAAACTGTGGGTCTAAGGCGGAGTGAAAAGCCTTCCAATTCGGCGAGAAAGAGTTAATTATTATTATTACTACTGTAATTTGTACCACCCTATATCCATTCCTTTATTTATTTTAAAAGAATGAACAAAACTCTCTCTCTCTTTCTTTCATATATATATATATATGAATAGAAACGACATAAGTATTAAGGAACGTTTCCGCACACGAGGAGGAGAGATAACGAAATAATGAAAAATGAGGCGAACCGCCTGGGAAACGAACCCAGGGCCTTCCAATTGCCGGTCGGACGCTCTACCATTATGCTACGGACCTCACTCAATCACAAATCGAAATTCTCCCAAATAGGGCAGAAACCAATGCCCTCAAAGAGCACCCTCGCAAATCGTGAATATGCGCAAATAACTGCAATGACCGCGCAGTATATAAATGAATAGAAACGACATAAGTATTAAGGAACGTTTCCGCACACGAGGAGGAGAGATAACGAAATAATGAAAAATGAGGCGAACCGCGGTTCGCCTCATTTTTCATTATTTCGTTATCTCTCCTCCTCGTGTGCGGAAACGTTCCTTAATACTTATGTCGTTTCTATTCATTTATATACTGCGCGGTCATTGCAGTTATTTGCATATATATATATATATATATATATATATATATATATATATAATTATTAGTACTTTCAGGTGAGCTTTAATTATCTCGATGAAATAGTGAGCAATCATTCACTGACGAGATGTATTTCTGAATCCACGGTAAACTGTAGGTCTAAGGTCGGGTGAAAAGCTTTCCAATTCGGCGAGAAAGAGTTAATTATTATTACTACTGTAATTTGTACCACCCTATATATGTATATCCATTCCTTTATTTATTTTAAAAGAATGAACAAAACTCTCTCTCTCTCTCTTTCTATATATATATATATATATATATATATATATATAATATATATATATATATATATAATTATTAGTACTTTCAGGTTTGCCCACCTTATTTCTTTCGCTGATTATTATTTAATATAATTGTGTGTATATCTTTCAATAACAGAGATGTTATCTAAGAATATGACACCATACAAATTACGCGTAAATAAAAATACAACAGCAAAAATAAGAATCGGAGTGAAGAGAGATTTTATTCGAGTAGACTGGAAGAAAGGTCAAATTGTGGTCATTTCAAAAAGGCCTCTGGGCAAACAGGTGTGATTCGAGTCGGGGAGCGTTTCCTCGTGTGCGTGTGTGCGTGCTTGTGTGTGTGTGTGTGTGTGTGTGTGTGTGCACGATTTGTTCACTCGTTTATTATATATACAATCACCTATCTTCGTAAGATTTCTTTTAATTGTTTAGTGATTTTTTAATGTTTTATTTCACTTTAAGGTGAAAATCCATTTATATATATATAAGGAATGACAAAATTAAATAGACACGGTTATTATGATTCTTTCTATATATATATATATATATATATATATATATATATATATACACACAAACACAGATGGGGTGAGAGGTTTGGGGGGAATGAGGGAGGACGACCGTGTGTTTTGGTTTATTTCAACTTTCTTCGTAAGGTTTCTTTTCCTTTCGTTTTTCCCACTGTTATTCAATTGTGGTATTTATAATAAAATAGGAATTAAGTGATTTATTGTGTAAAGAGCGTGTGATAAAGTTAATGTTTTAATTCACTTTAAGGTGAAATTCAATTTATATATATATATATATATATATATATATATATAATATATATATAAGGAATGACAAAATATACGTTTGGCATTTTTTCTGATTTTCATTCACATGATATGTACAGAGGCGTGTGTGTGTGCGTGTGCGTGGGCGTGTGTGTGTGTGCACGAGTTGTTTATTCGTTTATATATACAAACAGATGGGGTGAGAGGTTTGGGGGGAATGGACGACCGTGTGTTTTGGTTTATTTCAACTTTCTTCGTAAGGTTTCTTTTCCTTTCGTTTTTCCCACTGTTATTCAATTGTGGTATTTATAATAAAATAGGAATTAAGTGATTTATTGTGTAAAGAGCGTGTGTTTAAATTATTTATTTAATAAACAGATGAATCTTCTTAATTCCAACAATTAATAGAAATTCTGTATTGATTAACTACCATCATATAAATATATTGTGGTATTTTGATTAATATATGGTTTAATTTAATAAATATTGCTAGCTGGCAACTCAGCCTTCTATTAAATACATGGCGCTATCTGGCAACTCAGCCGGATTAGAGGTCTATAAAAGAGCGAGAGGCTGATGACGGAGTCATTCAAGCTCGGCTCCCAGCCGAGCAAGGACCTCTGGTCCTATCTCTTTTTTGCCCTTTGGGAAATCCCCTTAGAGGCCTCTTAGGTTAGTTATACGAAAATAGCTTGGGGGAGAACTCCGCCTCCAAGCCTTTGCAATCGGCAACAAAGGTCGATACTCTCTCTCTCTCTACCCCTTCAGGTGTACCCCTCCCCCCAGGTGAACACCTCTCCTCCTTTCTCTCCTTTCTCTTCTTTCTCTTGGGGAATAACGCCGCCTCCAAGTTTCATGACCCCTTGTTGCACCTGCACATCCCCCACCCCCCCTTTGCATTGATTTTTTGCAACACCCCACCCCCTTTGCAACACCCCACCCCTTTGCAACAACCCACCCCCTCTTTGCAACATTACGTAATAAATTGCAACATTCCTGCACTCTTACCTTTTGCGGCTATACTACTGACGTCAGTTAAAAAAAGAATGTAGTGGTATCGTCATTGCAGTGGTATCCGTTTTCTTAATAAGTGGCTGACTTATTAAGAAAATGTTATTGTATTTTTCAGTACTGTATTGTATTTTAGTATTATATTTCAGTATTGTATTTTAGTTGCGGGTGGGTAGGGTCGTAGGCTAGTGGGTTTCTTCTTCTTCAGAGGTGTTACATCCGCAGGTAACGGTGTACTCTGTTGTGGGATATGTGCTGCTTGTTCCAGGTCTTTTATTCTGCTTTGGTTGCCAATCAATGTTTTTTGGGATGTTTATCTGCTGTAACCTTGAGTAAATCTGTTTCTTCATTAGTGTAGGGGGCCTGTCCCACTTTTTAACCAAATCATGAACGATGTCAATAATACTCAAACCATGAACCTTTTTACCTTCAACAATAACCTCGCTAGTGTCATTCCATTGTATAATGAGGTTGTCACTCAATCGACTAAAAAGACGATTAGGGAGACTAATTTTTAATACATGTTCGAAATGTTGCACGCTCACCCCGTTGATCTTTTCCTGTTCGTCTCTAGTCTCATGTTCAGTATCGCCACTATGTTTGATAACTACGCGTAACTCCACAGGTTTCTTATAACCTTCGTATTCTTGAAGAAATTTCTGAAGAATTTCTTGGTTTCAAATTCTTTTCTCATCAAAATATAAGGTTGTAACATATATTCTGCTCGATTTTTTGGTTCATTCAGAACAAAAATTAAAGGACTTATAAGGACAAATTTGCTCGAATCTTTAGTTTATTCACAATAAAAATTAAATGACATAACGACAAGTTAATCATCAATATAATTACCTTCTTTTTCTATAACCTCCTCCCACCTATAGAAAAGTTTTTTATGCCACGTTGGAAGAAATCCCTTGGTTTCGAGTTAAAAAAAGCGATCACTTCGTTTTCGATAGCTTCCCTGCATTGCAACTTTTGTCCATCTAGGTGGTGTTGCAGAATTCTGAATAAATGGTAGTCTGAAGGTGCGATGTCCGGAGAATAAGGTGGATGAGGAATTTTTTCCCAACTAAATGCCTCCAATTGGGCAGTGGTGATTCGAGCAGTGTGAGGGCGCGTGTTATCCTGGTGGAAGAGAACACCTCTGCGATTAATTAATGCAGGACGCTTTTCTTGTAATGCCATCTTCAATCGTTGGAGTTGTTGGCAGCAGACTTCAGCTGTGATTGTTTGGTTATCTAGCGGAAGCTCAAAATGAATACTTCCTTGCATATCCCACCAAACGCATCGCAAAATTTTCTTTGGATGGGGTCTATTCTTTGACTGAGGTTCAGGCTTTGTTTCACGGCTAAGCCACTGATGTCGACGTTTAATATTGTTATAGAGGACCCATTTTTCATCCCCAGTGACGATTCGATTTAAAAACGGTGCCTGCAGTTGCCGAGAATGCAATGATGTGCAAATATCGATTCGATGTTGAAGATTCGCTTGTGACAAATCATGCAGAACCCATTTTCCAACCTTCATTACTTTTCGTAACAGCTTCAAATGACGATGAACGGTCATATGGCTAACGCCGAGTTGTAGGCCAAGTTCTCTTACAGTTACCGTTGGGTTTTCCTCCACTGTTGCTTTCAGCAACTCTTCATCTAACTCATTTGGTCGCCCTGTTCGTTGATAATCTTTCAGACTGAAGTCTCCATTTCTGAACTTCTCGAACCATCTTCTACACATCCATTCCTTTATGGAACTCATACAGCATCGCATGTCGAATATGCTCTTTCGTGGGCCCCATGATTTTTCAATTACTGTAATATCGTAGGGGTGGCGTTGTAGCTGTATGAAAAACACCAGAGAAAATATTCATTAGACTAATCCTACACTAGCCTAAGTCATTCTGTATCGTGATAAAACCTGTGCAAACCTGTCGCCACGTGTATTTTGCAACATTTCTAAAACTATTTCACATTATCTTGAGGTTATTCTATTATCTATCGTCCGTTTTCTAATCGAGCAGAATTTATGTTACAACCTGATACATTTCGGTGTTTAGTCGATTCGACAATTCACTTTCCATTCTTTTAAGCCTGTTTTTACTGGCTTCTAGATCTGATTCTTAATTCTTTGTGTTTTGTAGTGAAGCTTACACCTCGCGTGGAACCAGCACTACCTTCTTCATTATATTAAACTAGATAATAAAGGGGCCAAAACTGAAACTGAGACAGACAGGAATGAACCACCTTTTTGTACAATAATTCGCTTTTTCTTTGACACAGGTTAAATTTTACGAGCGAGGATTCGTATTATGTTCTTGTATTACGTCGTTACAAGAACATAATACGAATCCTCGCTCGTAAAATTTAACCTGTGTCAAAGAAAAAGCGAATTATTGTACAAAAAGGTGGTTCATTCCTGTCTGTCTCAGTTTCAGTTTTGGCCCCTTTATTATCTAGTTTAATATAATGAAGAAGGTAGTGCTGGTTCCCCGCGAGATGTAAGCTTCACTACAAAATACAAAGAATTAAGAATCAGATCTAGAAGCCAGTAAAAGGCGGAGGCATATCGGCAGATGTATGAGGATTTAGAGGATCGTGAAGGACAAAAGAAGATATACAGATTGGCTAAGAGCAGAAATAGAGCGACAAAAGACTTTACACAGGTAAAACAAATTAAGGGAAGGGAGGGGGCGGTGCTGCAAAGAGATGAAGAGATAAAGGATAGATTGAAGGAATATTTTGAGGAATTATTAAATAAAGAAAACCCAAGATCTTTCTATGAGAATGGATTACCAAATGTAGCTATGACAGAACAAGTGGGGAGGATGGAAGTGAGTCGTGCTCTGAATAGGATGAAAAATAACAAAGCGACTGGCCCAGCCGAGATACCAGCCGAGGCATGGAAGGCACTGGGAGATGAAGGGGTGGATCTGGTGTGGGATCTAATGCAGAAGTTGTTTGACCAGGAGGTGATTCCGGATGAGTGGCGGACCAGCATCATAGTGCCTATATTCAAAGAGAAGGGAGATGTACAAGATTGCATGAATTATAGAGGGATGAAGCTAATATCACATACAATGAAGATATGGGAGCGAATAGTGGAGAGTAGGTTGAGAGACGAAGCGGAAGTGTCAGTGGAACAGTTTGGATTTATGCCGGGAAGGAGAACGACAGATGCAGTTTTTGCATTGAAACAGTTGGCAGAGAGGTACAGAGAGGGGCAGAAGGCGTTGCACATGGTTTTTATTGACTTGGAGAAGGCATATGATAGGATACCACGGCAGGAAGTTTGGAGATGCTTAAGGGAAAAGATGGTACCGGAGAAGTATGTTAAACTGATCAAGGGGATGTACAAGGGAGTAACAACTAAGGTGAGGAGTAGCGTGGGTGTGTCAGAGAGCTTTGGGGTGGAAGTTGGTCTGCACCAAGGATCAGCTTTGAGCCCCTTCCTTTTCAATGTGGTATTCGATGTGTTGACGGACAGGATTAGAGGGGAGGCGCCGTGGTGCATGATGTATGCAGACGATATTGTGTTGAGTGGGGAGACGAAAGAGGAGGTGGAGCAGCAGTTGGAAAATTGGAGAGAGGCGTTGGAAAGTAGGGGGATGATAATTAGCCGAAAGAAGACCGAATATATGAGATGTGATGTGCAGCAGGACCGAGGAGGGGAAGTGACATTGAGTGGAGAGCGTGTTAAGACGGTGGAGTATTTTAAATACTTGGGGTCAACAGTGGATGCAGAAGGGGGAGCAGAGAGAGAGATAAACTGTAGAATACAGTCGGGGTGGAAGAACTGGAGAGACGTATCAGGGGTGCTCTGTGATAAGAGGGTCCCAGTGAAACTGAAGGGAAAGGTATTCAAAACAGTGGTGAGGCCGGCAATGTTGTATGGAATGGAGACTGTGCCAATGAAGACGAGCAATGAAAGAAAAATCGATGTGGCTGAAGTGAAGATGTTGAGATGGATGTGTGGAGTGACGAGGAGGGATAGGGTCAGAAATGAGCATATAAGAGGAACAGTGAAGGTGGCGGAAGCATCTAAGAAGGTGCAGGAGGCCAGGCTGAGGTGGTATGGACACGTCAGGAGAAGAGAGGAGGAGTATGTGGGGCGCAGAGTGCTGGAGATGGAGTTGCCGGGACGGAGAAGAAGAGAAGACCGAAGACGAGATGGAGGGACTGTGTGGTGGCGGACATCAGGGAGAAGGACTTGGAGGAGGACGTGGTATACGACAGAGGAGAGTGGAGAAGACGAACCAAAAACAGCGACCCCAGGTAAAGATGGGATAATAAGCTGCGGAAGAAGAAGATCTAGAAGCCAGTAAAAACAGGCTTAAAAGAATGGAAAGTGATCTCCTGCGAAAGTGTCATTAGTACGTTGTATTTTATAAAGTTGAAGCAGACTTCATAGATATATTTTAAAAAGTCGGGGTCAACATTTTTAACAAACAATCGTTGGAGAGTGTGAGGTAGGCGGGAGAAGGTTTTTATAAACTTCCGATATTTCTTTGGACGTATTTCAGTCTCGTTTGGAAATATATTCGTTCTTAGAAGCACCCTAAAGGTGCTCGTTGGTTCTTTATAATCTTCCAAAAAAAATATTACGCTGCCTCGGGAACATTTGACTGGCTAATACTCCAATTTCTGAAACATCTCGGCTTTGCGCGAATAAGATAAGGTACTGTATTGTGTTTAATGAAACATCATGCATGCACTTGTTCTTGAAAAATAGATTTTGGTTGTTGAAGAATACGCTTATTTTAAGATGGTGGGAGAATACTGTACTGTGAACGTCTCGGCAAACGTTTTATTTATTTCTGACACGAGATCGTTGATCACAATCACCATATGTTCATTCCCCTATAACGAACCAACATCTTAAATACCTTTGTGGAAGGTAATCCTTGTAATTGTAATCATTGTAAACACATTATGTCAAGTAGCACCATATAACATTGTGTACAGGTTCTGAGAACAGGACGTCTTTATCGTTAATAATTTTAAGCATAAATACAGTGCGATACACACTTAAACGATACCTTTACCTAATACAGTAAAATTTTAAGGCGCATTCCTTATATTCACTAACCTTATTTTCTTCTTCTTTTCAGAATCGTAAACGATGTCGTACCGATCATCATCAGCAACAGAGGTCTGTCGAGGATGATTTTGACCCAATAGAATGTGACGACCACAGCAGTTTACCCGCACCCTGTCCCATAACTGATAGTGTCCCGGAACCCACCGTACCGACTACACTCACGTCCTCTCTGTCTAAACGAAAACCTTAACTAATGGATGAGGATGCTAGTCACAGTATAGAAATACCCACCATCTCAGGTAACCCGCCTAAGCGTGTAAGAAACGATAGTGTTACAGCTTCATTGTCTGAGCCTTCTTCTTCAACAAGTCCCCATGCTGTAGAAAACTCGTTGGTCCCTCAATCTTCCACATCTTACCCCACCGCCACCACCGCCAACCTCAAATAAACCTTCACCAAGTCACCAAACTGTAGAAAACCTGATGAACTCTCACCCTTGCACATCCTACGCACTACCACCGCCATCACCGCCAACAACCGTAGTTAGGGATCGTATTATCGATCACTTAGAAAGTAGAGATTTGATTAATAGTAGTCAGCATGGGTTTCGACGCCATAGGTCTTGTTTAACTAATTTGTTATAATTTTATAACGAAATAGTGCGCGAATACGATAGGCATAGAGCAGCTGACGTTATTTATTTAGATTTTAAAAAGGCGTTCGATACAGTTCCGCATAGGAGACTGGTTGCGAAGGTTAAAGCGCACGGTATACGCGGTCAGGTAGCTAACTGGTTAGAAGAATGGCTTCGTGCTAGGAGACAGAGGGTCGTAGTTAATGGTAGTGAATCGGGGTGGTTAGATGTAGGTAGCGGTGTCCCACAGGGTTCAGTGTTAGGGCCATTGCTATTCGTAATTTACATTAACGACATAGATGTAGGATTGACTAGAAACGTGTCAAAATTCGCGGACGATACTAAAATAGGCGGTAAGGTTGTTAACGAGGACGATAGAAATAGGATCCAAGACGATGTAGATAGGATTATGGAGTGGACAGATAAGTGGCAGATGCAATTTAACGTAGACAAATGTAAAGTTTTGCATATAGGTTCTCGCAACAATAATTACGCGTACACGATGGATGATAGGGAGTTAGCGAGCGTTGACGAGGAAGTAGATTTAGGCGTACGCGTAACTAAAGATTTAAAGCTTAGGAACCAGTGCCTGGAGTCTTGCGCAAAAGCTAATAGGATGTTAGGCTTCATAGCGCGTAATTTCGAATTTAAATCGAAGGATATTATATTGCCCCTTTACAAGTCCCTAGTCAGGCCTCATTTAGAATATGCCGTTCAGTTTTGGTGCCCGTACTTGCGTGAGGATATTGATAGGTTAGAAAGGGTTCAGCGTCGTGCCACGAAACTTATTCCGTCATTGCGCAATAAGCCTTATGAAGATAGGATTAAAGAGTTAGACCTGTATTCACTCGAAACTAGGAGAGTAAGGGGGGAGCTTATTGAAGTTTTCAAAATCATTAATAACGTCGATAACGTAAATTTTGATAAATTGTTCACTTTCGATAATAGTAATACTCGTAATAACGGATTTAAGTTGCGTGGCAGACGTTTCATTACTAACATCGCTAAAAACTTCTTTACGTTTAAAGTAATTGATAAATGGAATAATCTTCCCGCGCCCATCGTGAACTCTACCAGCGTTAATGTGTTTAAGAACCGTCTTGACAGACATTTTAAAAATATTAACGTTGTTTAAAATAAAAAAAAACAATTAGCAACAGGAGCTCTGGGGGTGGTGGTCGAGGATGAGTCTGTTGACGATTAATGCCAGCTTGTGACATGCCAGCGTGTGATGCCAGCAATAAAATAAAAAAATAAAAAATTAGACTAACACGAGCGTAGATGTAGCTCGTATCGTAAACTAACCCACTTTTTGTTTAACTGTACCTACTCTTTTTTTTTTTTTTTTTTTTTATCCTCTCCTTACTTTGCATGTCTCTAACTCTTTCCTTGCATGTTTGTAGTTTGCATGGTATGACAGTGAGTTAAGACTGTGTTTGCATGGTTTGTAAGCATTCTTATTTCACTTCTTTTCATCTTTCACCCCTCTCCTATTTTCTCCGACTATTTTTCTGACTTGTTGGCACTGGCCGGCGGATGATGACGGTGAGACTTTTTTCCTCTTTTTCTGAATGAATGTTAACCCACGAATGATAGGTGTTGCTCCTTACTTAACCCCTTATTCTCTTCTCTTCTCTTAACCCCCTACTCTTTCCTTTCTCTCGGGCTAGCCTTAGAGTGGATCTTAGGGTCTTTGTTAGCCTTAGCTTCTGTAGATCTGTAAACCTTATTCTACTCCAACTTCTTCCATACCCCTTGCTGTACTCTTCACATCAACAACTCAGCTTTCAGACGGGGGTGTATCATTCGTACTCATACGTAATGTCATCAACATCCCCGTACTGTTGCGCAACACATGTCACATGTCACATGTAATGCAAGTCATCCAAAAACAAGCTTTTTCCGAACGGGGTCCTTCAAGGCTCTGTTCTCTCACCAACACTGTTCAACTTATACATGCATGATATTCCAACACCCATAGATAACAAGCTTACCTTATCATCATATGCAGATGACATCACTCTAACATCCACCCACAACAACATCGACACCGCTACAAATAACCTACAAACATACATAAACAGTATACAAGACTGGCTCACACAAAATAGACTCAAAGTAGCGCCCACAAAATCAACCATCACCTTGCTAACAAGCAACACAAAAGAACACCAGATAACTCCACAGCTTACACTAAACAACACCAACATTCCATACACTCACAGGACCATAATACTTGGGGTCACGTAAACACATCATTATCTTTTGCAAACCACATTCAGGACATTAAAAACAAATGCACGTCAAGACTTAACACGATTAGGGTACTAACAGGCACAAACTTTGGACACCAGCAGGAAACATCATTCATATATAAACAATATATTCGCTCAGTTATGGACTATGCTAGCCCATGCTGGGCACCCATTATCTCAAACACACACATAAACACCTTACAGACAATACAAAACAATGCACTTCGTATCATTACAGGTTGCACTCAAACAACACCAATAGAACACCTGCACACAGAAACAAAAATACTGAAAGTTAGGGAACATTTAGACATGAGGGGAACACAATTCATGGCAGCAGCGACAACTAACCCACAACACCCTTGCCACTACATGTACAACCATGCACCGACACCTCGCACCATTAAGGTAACACCAGAGAGACATTGTAACCAAATACTCCATTCCATACCACGTCCCACAGACATCACAGAGCACAGAAAACACATACACACACACACCTAACCCACAAAGCACTGACACGACTCGGTCAGAATGCGGTCCTAGGTGCGAAGCCGCCACCCATTAACAGGTCAGAGATCAGCCTGAGCAGATCGGATCGAGTTAACTTAGCACGATTCCGATGTGGACATCAGCCCTAACTTACAGACATATAAACACAGACTAGACAACTCCACAGACGACACCTGCCACCTGTTCCAGGACACACCACAAACAATTGAACACATTATGACAGACTGTACCACTCTAGCACAACATAGAACACAACACAACAACACTAGTGCGCTGAACCTCTGGTCGACTCCGGAGAGGGCGATCGGTTACCTGCGTGCCACCGGTTTGCTCGATCAGGGTGGGCTGATCGGCTAAACAACAACAATAACATATATGCTGTTATGGTTGACCCACGAATCGCCTATGCTGATGGTATTGAGCATGAACTACGAAATGTAGTTCAGCAAATCGTGACGTCCGCTCTTCAGCGTAATGAAGGGAGGGAAGCCCGATTGAGATTGGCTCTTGGTTTCGACCAGTTGATGGAATGGAAATAATCTTTTGGGCAGTAATACCCTACAGGCGGTTGGTGGCATAAGATATTGATTAATTATATACTAAACCGAATCGCACACACTATGCAGAGCGGTTCAAATTTTAACAGGAACGATTTATTAGTCGATATAGACCACGTCTTTCGAGTTGTGGGTCATGACGACTCACCTTATACACTGTACAGAGGTCAAGCTTCTGTCGATCGTGGTTGCGGTTTTGTGGCCGTTGTTTTTGCAAACATGATCGTTATATTAAATATGTGCACAAAAAAAAAAAAATGTTTACCTACGGTTGCGACGCGTGCGCGAAAACTAGCTACAGATGTAATCTTGATTTTAACTGTAATATGGGGCCTGATGAATTGAGAAAGGTTGAGCGGGAAATGACAGTATAGTTGTATTTGGACTGGATGAGCTTAGTAGGGCAGTGGTTGTTTTTATAAGTAGTGTGAGAGAGTGTACAAAACCTATACTTAGTTTGGGTTTGGTGGGAAAAAACATACCTTCCCATTCGTAATATTAGATGTCTTTACGCGAGTTACGATAAAAGTCGTAAGTATGGAAGACATGATTTGTGTAAGGGATGCCTTGAGTTTACGAATGATCTGCTGAAACATTGTAAGGATTGTTGTATGGTTTGTGATTAGTGTAAAAGTCCTAGATGCGAAAGTCGAGTGGTTGAAGCCGAGAAAAGAGATTGTAATATATGTAAACGCACATTTTTCAATAATGCATGTTTAGATTTCCATAAATCAAACGGGACGTGTAGGAAAATAAGGATTTGCAAGTGTGTGTGGTATGTTTCATACAATGGATGAGAGCGGAACATTCAAACATAAATTTGATGAAATTCATTGTTCGACATGTCATGATAAATATATGGTGTAAAGCATGTATGTTATATGAATGATACCAAACCAAAAAATATACCTTGTATAACAGTGTACTATGACAGAGAGACCTACAGTATACAAACCCCGAAACCAAAGACGTTACCCATATTTACTCGTAAGCCAGACCATTTGTGACGAGTGCATGAATTTTGAGTGTAATGAATGCCCCAAATGTGGTAAACGGACAAATACTTTTATGACGACTGTAAGAGACTCACCAGTGAAAATGTTTGTAGACTATATTGTTAAGTTCGTGAATCAGCTTAAAAAAAATTATTGTGTATATTCCAACTCATAATTCCGCAAACTTTGATACGCAGTTTCTTTATATGGAGCTGCTTGAACATGAGTCATCAGAGATATTCACGGGTGATCCCTTGAAAAGGGGAAACAAGCTTATTCAGATGCAGATAAGAAATAGTGTCCAGTTTAAAGACACGTTATTATTCACTACTTATAAATTAGCTAAGCTACCCCAGATAATGGGCTGAGATGCTGAAATTTCAAAAGGGTATTTCCCTTACACATTCCTCACTCATGACACTTTAAATTACATTGGACCCCCACCCCCTAAACATTATTTTAACTATGATAGCATAAGTGCTGGTGAGCGTGAAGACTTCTAACGAAACTACGACAGCTTTAATGAGGACAATTCTTACAATATAGCCAATGAATGTGAACAGTATTGTGTCAATGATGTGCGCGTATTTAGAGTATGCTTCTGATCCCTTAGAAGGATGTACAGTGCTTACAAGAAGTCTCGCGCCTCTGTCTCGTCCCAAGCTAGTTTGTTAGGTATAAAATGGGCGGTCCTTATGGCAGCGGAGGTGTGTTCGGATTGGTGCACATAATTGCTCTAACCCCATCAATGACGTCCACATTATCATTGTGTTGATCACTCTATCTATTTATATATAGAGACATACTGTATATAGATATATATAGAGTATGCAGGGGATAACGTGTCTCAGTTCCAGCTATGGTAGTTGTCTTACAATTAACAGTCCCAAGTGCAAGTTACGTTAACACCTCCACATAAACTACCCTGGACTAAAATAACATACGTGAAGCCCTTACCCACAAACCATTTAAAAGGTGTGATTTAAAAGCTCTCTGTCTCTCTCTGTCTTTCTCTGTGTCTGTCTCTGTGTCTCTGTCTCTGTCTCTCTCTGTCTCTCTCTGTCTCTGTCTCTCTCTGTGTTTGTCTCTCTCTCTGATCACACTGCATGGCAATGTATCCATATAACGTTAATAATAACTGAAACTCGAGAAAATATACTCTCTGCCTTCCGCTCTACTCCAAATCCTTTTCTCTTAGTGACCTCTTAATACAAACTAATCTATCATATTTTGCGACTTTTTAACTCTGGTAGGATTCAATTCCATTCCTATAGTGTAAGAGATACTTAAATTCATGTGTGTATTATGCCATATGATGTGCGTAATAAATAATCATTTTTAAATAGTTGGAGCGTTCAAGGTCATCTGTAATAATCTATAGACTACCCATCAAGCCCACTCTCAACACTTAGATTCCCCTAAGACACAGGCGTCTTCAAGTAACATGAATGCGTAGAGATCTAAGGTGTTAGATTCCATATTATATAATTTATGTGCTAGGTTTAAGAACGCTGGCATTGAAGGATGGAAGGAAGGGACAGTAAAAGCGATAATAGGTTTAATGAAGGCAGTGGAATGAGGATGGAGGTAAGCGTTGCTATGTCGAAGGAAACGAGGTTGGGTGGGGAATTACGAAGGGAGGAGGAAATTCTCAACACAAACTCAAATATTTATTTTAATGCCCTAGACCTAGAAAGACAAAGAGCAAAATACCTTAAACTAACAATGAATTGACAGAAACAGAAGAGTCTGGTCTTAGACGCACTGATAGGTTTAACGTATGTGGCTAGAGGCCGCCACTCAGAATTACCACTACTACCTAAGTCATAATAAGGTTATTTACTATGATAGAGTAGTCATGAGTAGTTATGGAAATAAAATATGATTATACTGTTGATGGCTGACTATATTCAGTTGGGATATAAACTATTGCTGACAATCTTTGGATCCTTGGCTTTTAAGACGAATTTTTTATGCATATGTTCAACAAAATAGGAAATTGGCTGATTATTATTACCATTCGAAGGGTTGGTACTCTTCACAACCGAAATCAATTTCAGAAGGGGTGCATGGTATCCTCATTTCCTTTATCGTCCCAGCACGCTTCACATAAGCCATTTGCACAAAGATGGAAAGGCCGTCTGTGCACCGCGAGACGACCCAGGCAATGCGGGGAGCAAAGGTGACATTCCATGAATATGGTGTGCCAGTAAGAGAAATATCAAGACGACTAGACGTTCATCGAAGCACTGTGGAACGGTGGATTCATCGGTATGAAGCAGAAAACTCAATCGCTACTTTGCCGAGGTCTGGTCCTCCGCGTTCAACATCTCAAGAGGAAGATGCGATTGTTAATCATGCCAGAGAGCATCCGTTTGTTCCAGCGAGCATATTTACAGACACCTGAACCTTCGTTGTAGCGCAAATACAGTGAACAACAGACTTCACGAGGCAGGGTATTTTTTTCGCCGTCCAGCTATAAAACCTGCATTGACGATTGAACATAAAGAGGCGCGGATGGAATTTGCCTTGCAATACTTGCCGCAGGAGGAAGAATTCTGGAGAAAAGTTGTGTACTGTGACGAAAAAACATTTTCAACAGATAGTCATGGTTCCCTGCATTGTTGGAGGCAGCGTGGAAAACGCGATGAAGAAGGAAATGTTTTCCCGAGCAAATGTAGTGGTCACACCAATCTCGGTGTGTGGGGCTGGATGTCTGGCTATGGTGTCGGAGAATTGACTCAAGTAGATGGACGCCTTACTGGACAGCAATATTGCCAGATACTGAAGAGGTGCTGCTACCCAGTGTTCGTGCGTATCTGGTTCCAGCACCGGAACCATTTTACTTAATGGAAGATAACAGTCTCATTCATAGGAGTAACGTTGTGAGAGCGTGGTACGAAGATCACCCAGAGATTATTAATCTAATTCTGCCACCACGTTCTCCTGATTTGAATCCGATTGAAAACCTTTGGGCAATAATGATTAACGAATGGGAGCAACGCAATGAAAGAACATTTGAAGCACTTTTAACTCACACGAGGAATAGTTGGGAGCGCTTACGCCGAACACCAAACATTCCCTACAATCTGGCCTCTTCTATGCCGCAACGATTGCAAGAAATTATTGATGCTGGAGGAAGCTATACGAAATACTGATGTTAAAGCCATGACGTGAATGTGTATCGAATATATATTTATGTTAATATAGAATTTTATTATATTTTTATGTTTGACATCTATAAAAGTATATACTGTGACCATGAAAGAACTTTACTTGTCCTTAGTTAGAATCTTTTCTTGCAATGTCTACGCTCGTGGAGATGATAATATATGCATTGTTGAAACAAACTATGAGAAGGTAATAGTTTCAGAAAAAAAATAAAGGACCTTTTCCAGTTTGTGTACCGTTTTTCATATAATTTATTTTTGATTGGTCGTACAACCGCCGTCGATTATAACAACTTTTTAAGAGAGGTAAGTTCTTGATAACTTAACCTAACCTAACCTAACGTAACCTAACCTAGCCTAACCTTCTGTTTTACTCGGTTGTATGACCATTCAAAAATAAATTATATGAAAAACGGTACATAAACTGGAAAACGTCCAAAATAAAAACTGGCAACATCGAGGTCATCACATGTTTATGGGAATTGTCATATGATATGCTACCAATAAACTCTTATATACTACTATATACAGTATACTATATTACGTAATAATTACGATGAACAAATCGAATGCAAATTTCTCTGATTCACGGCCCACCAGTCTTGCTTTAGACTAATGACTTTCATAAGATGGAATAGGTTTAACATAGTTCGTTTAATAGGTTACCACTTAAAACAATGGATAAACTATCTATTAGTGAGACGACCGTGACTTCCTCGAAATGCGAGCGCGTGAGAGGTTCCCTGAGGAATTTGGTCATTAGATTCTTCACGTAGGATATATATCACAAACAACAATATTGACAACAATTCCCAACAATTACTTAATATCAATAATTGCATTTGAGCAAATAATTTAGACCTGCGTCAAAATAACTTAGGTATCATGCCATGATTTGGGATATTTGCCGAATTAGTCGTTCTCTATAGTCTACACTCTACAGTATATATTGAGACGGTATAATGTAATGCCCAGCTAATATTATGATGACTAGGATTGCTCCATAACCATCCCAACATCCCGAAACTTGCTCCATTCTGCTTCTTAATCATTTGTATTTTAAATACTAAAATGTAGCAGAAGTGACGTAATAATGGACGTCATTGATTGTGTTAGAGCAGTTATGTGCACAATCCGAACACACCTCCGCTGCCATAAGAACCGCCAATTTTATACCTAACAGACTAGCTTGGGACGAGACAGAAGTGTGAGACTGCTTGTAAGCACTGTACGTAACTCGTTTCAACTGTGATCCACTACAAGCTGCAACTACGATTGCGTCATTATGTTTTACCATATTCAAGAAAAATTTCATGCCAAATAATGCATGCATAGTCCTCTAAACAACCCACGCAGTTATAGTTGTAAGGCCATTACTGGCTCACACACATACATCAAAATACAGGAGTATTTATAAAACATGCTCGCAACACGGGGTAAGTGGCTATAACCCATTCACTACGGCCGTGTCATATCCCATGATATCTCTCTGTGCGGCATGTTTTGAAAAATAAGAAAAAAAAATATTTATAGTGTTATGATGTTATGAAAAAATATATCTTATTTTTCTGAGTAAAATAATATATAATAAAGCGCTAATATTAATTTCCTTACCTCTGAAACAAGACTTTAAAAATATATTATTTTTTTGACAATGCCAAGCGTACGATTTTCTAAGTATCCAATCGGTATATCTAATAGCATCATCGGCAGCAAGATCTCGCACCGCCTTCCTTGACATATTGGGGTAACTGGCCATTTATTCCGTAAAAAAATATACGAGATATATAATTAGGGTGGAGCGAAAAATACTTTTTTTCTAGTATGAAGTTCTAATAGTGATTAAAAGTTGCATTTAGTGGACGATATATACCTGCCAAAATATGAGTTCATTTGTTTAATATTTTCAGCTGCCACCAGGGGGCTACATTTAGCACAATTTTGGGTAAAAAGGAAAAAATGCTTCTATTTTAGGTTTATCAAACTATTATAAAATTTTATCTTAGAATTATCTAATAGTTTGATTACGATTCTTAAATGATAAGAATTCGTTTTGTAGAAATGCCTTTTCATATGTTTAATATCTTCAGCTGCCACAAGAGGGCTGAAGTTAACTTAAAAATGACAATTAAGTATGATTCTGTATTTACTTGAAAAAGGGAACATTAATAAATTAGGATGTCTCTCCTCCTTTATACTGGCTTGAGACAGTTAAGAAACGTTATTTCGTGCCTTAGCGGAGTTACCACCCTTTCCCCAACCAACCTCCCTCTAGAAAGGGTTCTTGCTGAAGACTATTTAGTAATTTGCTTTTGTATCAAATTTTGGCTGTTTTTTCCTTGATTCTAATGTAGCACGAATCCAACCGTCTCTGTTTGTAGGTCCGCAGACTGATCCAGCAGCGTCTGTAACGAGCTTGACGCATCTCTCTACGGCTTGTGTATGACATGGAAACTGAAATAATTCTGAATGAATAGTACCATGTTTGATGCATGATTCAATATCATCAAGAGAAACTCCTTTGGTTATCGGTGGTTCTGCTATCTGAAAATCTTGCCACATAATGAGATCTGTATAGTCTTTGGCATAAAATTTATTTCTGGCACCTTAAAATACCTGATAAGCTGAGTGATAACATCTGTTTCTTGAATGCATGCCCTTGCTTTTATGATACGCCTAAATCCCAACTGACGCACATGCTCCCTTTCATCAGCTATCATTGCAATGAGAATGTTTTCTTGATTTGCGTAATATGCATTTCGCTGAATGACTGAGTCATGTACTCTCCTAAGCTCTTCACGGAGATACCGGCTTCTTGCAATCATATGCCACATATGTTTAGCACCATATTGGCATAATGGTTTACGCTTTATCTGAAACCACATTGGTGCGTATACCCTAACAGTGAAAGTAGCTAATTCTTGTAAATTGCCTGAAGGATTCTCTGTGCTTGCATATAACCGCAGAGTCCTGTTTGCTGGGGTGAGCCACCTTGAATGTGATATATTGCCTGGACTCTTATGACTAAGACTCTTTGAGAATGTTCCACTTGATATAGCCTTGTGAATTTCAAGAAGGTATTTCTGGTCAGTACTTATGTCATCTACATCAACTTCACACATGTCCTCTTGAATTTCACTGGGTTTGAAGTTAACTATGGGAAGCTTTTCACAGTCTGAAAGTGCTCGGCCAATTTCTCCTGAAAATGCTCTTGGTCCAGTAGTGGTACCATCCAAGTGATGAAACAGATGGCGCAATGGAAGTTCATTAAGGTGTAAAAGGCATATCAGCCACTGCAATGGCTTATTAAAGGCTTCTTCCAGTAATCTTATTGTGCCTCCAATACTACCAGTGTTAACCACTGTCGAATCACAGCCAACTGCAACGATGTTCCCTATATCAACATTCCTTTCTTTCAAGCAATTCACTAGCGCTGTGCAAATGTATTTAGCTTTGCCACTGAAAGGTGTCACATGTGCAAAGTACAGAGAGTGTGGTTCATATATTATGCTGATATGCTCTTCGCGTTTGGTTCTTTGGTGGTTAGAGCCATCACTCTCCTGGACTTGAATCATTGTTTTATCCTTTCTGCCATCAAAGTATAATCCCCACATGGTTTTTGGCTCTCCTATCTGTTGTAGTTCCTTTCTCTGTTTTTGTCTTTCACGTCTTGGCTTACTTCTGTCTATAATATTCCCTTTGTCTTCGGGAGTAACAATTTTAAGATCTGCCAATACTGCAGAAGCAATAGCAGCCCCAGCTCTGTCCGACATTTTAAATCTATCACAAGTAATTGCTAATGAAGGCAGTGGCTCACGCATCTGTTGTTCTGATATTACATATTGAGTCGAGGTTGTATCTTCCTCATTATCTTCAGATATCTCTTCTAGTTGTTGAAGTTCACTTGTCTCTGTTTCGATTTGTAAGTTGGATGTATTGGTTATAGCAGCACTAGTTGTTCGTGAGGATTCCAGACGTGCTTTTTCCATTTCCTTTCGATGTTCTCTTGCTTGTAATCGTCTTGTGTGTGCTATGTCAATGCTTCCTATCACCATTATTCTGCGTGTTCGTTGGTCATTTAAAAAATCCTGCTCTTTTGGAGGGACTTTCTTACTCTTTTCACATGAGCATCTCCTAAACTCCTTACATTTGCAGGTGCAGATGTCAAACAAAGTGCATTTTGAAGAGTTTTCAAATTCTTCAAGCTGATTTTTGTACTTAGGCTGATCCTTGCGTGACTTGTATGGCTTTAATAAGGACCTGTATTTATCATGGTACACTCGCATCATCTGTAAAACGCGTGTATGTGAAACTATTGGCAAAGAGGCCTTCTTCCAAATATTTTCTACCTTTTTGGAAACTGCCTCTGCTATTTCAGAAAATGAAGGCTCCTTGTTATTCATCTGCTCCTTCACTAAATGTTTTGTGAACAGGTAATCTTTCATAATGCAGTTATAAGTTGGTAGTTGCATATCACTCATCTCACAAGGTACTTCAAATATGGCACACTTCATATGTTCTCTAATGAAATGTTTATATTTAGTATTTGATGCCATAATATTTTTAAGAAAAATTCACAATCACAAAATATCCTGTAACATCAAAACATTATATAATTAATATATATAATATATTTTATAAGTATATATAATATATTATATAAATATATAATATATTATATAAATAAACTAAAATTATATAATACATTATAACAAGCATTTTATAATAAAATCAATATTATCTCTATATAAATCACTTTAAAATAAAGTTTTATAATATTCCGATCATATTAAAAAACTCTCCGATCAACTGAGCGACTAGGCCTACTACCTAAGAAGACAAGTGTTAACACACTGTTCTAATGACTCACAGAAAGAAATTCCTTCACACCAAAACCCTCCCCCACAACATTCAGTGTAGTCTCAACATGACTCAGTTACTCTAAATTGTGTTAAATTCAGCTCTCTTGTGGCAGCTGAAGATATTAAGCATATGAAAAGGCATTTTTACAAAAGAAATTCCTATCATTTAAGAATCTTAATCAAACTATTAGATAATTCTAAGATAATATTTTATAATAGTTTGACAAACCTAAAGTAGAAGCATTTTTTTCCTTTTTACACAAAATTGTGTTAACTTTAGCCCCCTGGTGGCAGCTGAACATTTTAAACAAATTAACTCATATTTTGGCAGGCATATTTCGTCCACTAAATGCAACTTTTAATCACTATTGGAACTTCATACTAGAAAAAAAGTATTTTTCGCTCCACCCTAATATATATATATATGACAACTCTGTGTTGCCATATGATGGGGTGTGGATAAATTTTTGCGCCTTACGACAGCAGCGGGAATTTCAAATCAAGGAAATTATATTTGACAGGGCCACAGTAGGGTGTGTCAATTTTAATAAAGTCAACAATTCAAAAACTACTAATGCTCAAATGATGTCATATTATCTAGCAAACTTAGAAATATCTTTAGTGTTGTTTAAAAAAGCCATTTACCCACTTATATTTGACCATAAAGGTTTGAAATATAATCTAAATATGACTGTAGCATCGTATATCAATGTGCCATTGATGTGTGGTTATTTTTGGTGTGCAGTATGGTTTCTAAGTTTCACATAGTCACAAATGCTGGAGTTTTGATTGTGAATGCGTGTTTTCCCTCCTTTTTGACAATTTTGATTACTTCGGAATGTAAATATTGTGTAATTCAAATTATTTCTGTATATTTTGATATGATAGATATATGAAATTGTCATTACTTTGAATAATTAAGTCGTGTACCTATAAAAACAACCTTTTATCTGAGCTTATAGGAAGAAATTAAGAATTTCAATTAACTTAATTTTATGTAATCATAATCAGTAGGCCTATCCAAATTTCAATGACATTTCTTTTGTTCACAGGTCCACAGGATGAGTCAGAAAGAAATCAGAACCCGAAGCAAATCAAGTTGTCACCTTGTCATTTGGTGGGGACTGGGAGGGAACTTCCCCCTGCTGAGCTGCCCACAGCTAGAGATCTGCTGAGGTATGGTTTGTTGAGGAGAGAGATGAGTGAGGAAGACAGGAGGAATTACCCAGTTAATGACCTGATTAACAAGGGCATTGTTCCAGGGCTACTGGCTCAGTGGAGAAAGGCCAACGCTCTATTCACAGGACCTGTAATCAACACTGAGGTCAGGTCAGGGCTAAAGTGAAGGCACTGTGGGATGAGGCAGTGAAGGTGTCCATTGGCAATGTGAAGCTAGAGGTCAAAGATAGGTTCATGATAAAACTGGACAAATTGGTGGACATCCTGACCTGTCACTGTGTGATCAGGAGCTGCAGTGAGCTTGGGTGCAACCCTGTCTGCAACAGTGAGGTTCACATTGACTGCAGCTGCAGGAGCGAGCAGAAGATACCAGTGCAGGAGCTTACCTTCATTAAAGGTCAGAGAGAAAAGGTGGGCAGTGTGGGGGCACACCAGATGGGTCTAGCTGATCACCCTGAGACCAGGAGACAGGAAGCAGTGCTGCAGAGACAGCAGCAGAGAAGGAAGGCAGAGGAGTCAGCCAAGAAAGAAGAGGAGTTGAGGGAGGAGTCACTGCTTGAGATGGAGTTGAGGAGACTGGAGATATACTGGAGAAGGAAGGGAGGAGAGAGGAGGACGAAGACTTCATACCAGAGGCTGCGACAACTTCTTCCTTGCCTGTGGCTAAGAAGAAGAAATACAACACTGAAGATATCACCAACATAGCTCTGGCTAGCTTGAGACATCACATTGGGCTGAGAGAGAGAGTGCAGAAATTGCCACTGCTGCCTGGATTGATGCTGGTCTTATCACAGAGTTTGACACAGCACTGGTAATTGACCACAACAAGGGGAGGAGGGCTCAGGAGAGACTGACTAAGGAGCTGGTCAAGAAGTTTGATGAAGAGATTAGGGAAAATGGCATCATCTGTGTCTTCTTTGATGGGAAAAGAGATGACACCAAAGTGATGATGGAAGTTGAGGGCAGTGACAGGCAGTTTCCTGGCCTCATTAAAGAAGAACACTACACAGTGTGCAATGAACCAGGTGGGAAATATTTGTGGCATTTTGTACCAGAGGAAGCTGCAGAGGAGAGAAGTCATGCTGAGGTCATTGCTGATCATCTGGTGAACAGGCTAAGAGAGAGAGGAGCAGATCAGACCTTTTGACCATAGGAGGTGACAGTACTAATGTGAATACTGGCTGGGAGGGAGGAGTAATGCATTATGTGGAGGCCAAACTTAGCAGGAAGTTGGTGTGGATTGTCTGTGACTTGCACACTGGGGAGATGAGTCTCAGACACCTGGTGACTGCACTGGATGGCAAGACATTGAGCAACAACAAGTGGTCTGGGCCCCTAGGGAAGATGTTAGACACTGCCACTGAGCTGAAGATCAACCCAAACTTCACGAGGATCACTGTTGGTCGTCCTCTACCCCATCTCAGTCAGGAGGTAGTCAAGGACCTCAGCACAGGCCAATCATATGGCTACAGAATCATCACTGCCATCAGATCGGGAGAGGTACCTCAGAGTCTAGCTCTCCTGGAGATTGGGCCAGTCTGTCATAGTAGGTGGGTCACCACGGCTCTAAGGTTCTGCAGATTGTGGATTTCCAAACATGGGCTGAAGGGTAGGAACCTGAAGAATCTGAGGATAATTGTGGAATTCATAGTGGGAGTCTACATGCCAAACTGGTTCAACATCAAGTTAAATCACAGCTGGGTGGAGAGTTCCAGGCATGTACTGTACCAGCTGGAGCTCCTCAGAAGTCAGAAGAAGGAGGTGATAGAAATAGTGATGCCTACAGTGAAGAGATCAGCCTGGTATGCACACTCTGAGGCTGTGCTCCAGGCCATGCTGTGCAGTGAGGTGAAGGAGGAGAGGAGGGAGGCAGTGAAGAGGATACTGGAAATCAGAGGTGAAGGAGATGAGGACACACAGGTAGGAGACTGCAGTATCAGACCCAGGAAGACTTCTGACATCAACTCAGATGCCACCAAACTCTCGGAGCTTATTGACTGGAACTCTGGCGTGACTGAGCCTCCTCTGACCTGCTCCCTTACCACTGCTGCAATCAAGGAGTTTCTGAATAGACCAATGGAAGTTCCTGCATGGCCATCACACACACAGTCAGTAGAGAGGTGTGTAAGGATGACAACTGAAGCAGCACAACATGTTTACTCATAAGAGAGGAGGGAGGCGTACATCAGTGGCCAGGTGGCCAGTAGGGAGCTCATGTCCAGGAACAAGAGCAAGGCAGACATGGCATCCTTGGCAAAGTTCAAGAAACCTATCTATATTTCTAAGTTTTATTATTGAAATACAATCAAAATATCTTTAATTGTATGTATGTAAAATATAGTTATATATGGCATCTTTGGCAAAGTTCAAGAAACCTATCTATATTTCTAAGTTTTGATATTGAAATACAATCACAATGTCTTTAATTGTATGTAATGTATGTAAAATGTAGTTATATACAATAAAAAAAATACTTGCAAAAATTGCTGATTTTTCGTAAACTTCAACTTCAAATATAAGTAGCTAGGAATGGTCAAATCTGGATTTTAAAGCCATATTTCGATTTAGCACATAAAAACGCATCATTTGGTCACTAGTAGTCTTTGAAAATCTAAAGATTTTACTTTTCTCCCTAAAATTGACACACCCTAATGGCCACAGTGAACGCCAAAAGGGGTAGCATATCATATATGACACGGCCGCAGTGAATGGATTAAGATTAATGGTCGTGTTTTTTGGATCGATGGGTTGTGTGAGATCTCTGTTCCGGAGCGAAGACGGTGTACTCCTTTAATGGGTGTTGGTGGCATGGATGTCCACGTCCTGAATGTGGTATCAAAGGTGATATCTATGGTAGATCTCCTGCCGGTAGTCTTGCATGGCCTCGTACCCGCGACCAGCTTAGAAGAAACCAGTTCACTCACAAAGTAATGTGGGAGCATGAATATGATGCGCTGATGGAGACGAATAATCAGTTCCGCAACGAAATAAGGACAATCGAACGGACAATGGTGGTGGACCACTTCAAGTGTGGTTCCAGTTTATTTGGAGGATGTACAAACCCCTTCGAACTATACTTTCCACCTAAGGAGGGCGTGAATCTCCATTACTACGATTTCTGTTCTTTATACCCCTACGTGATGAAGAAAAATCTGTACCCTGTAGGCGCCCCTGAAAAGCTCGTGTGACCCGCACTGTCTACCATCGAGGAGTTCTCAACTAAAATAAATGAGAACTACGTTGGACTTTATTTCGTTGATGTTCTCCCCCCTCGCGACTTATAGATGCCGATCTTGCCCGTTGTTATAGAACATAAACTCGTGTTTCTCCTGTGCGTGAAATGCGCGGAGAACAACAACAGCACGTGTAATCATACAAACAACCAGAGGAAGATCCGGAGTGTTTTCATTAGCCCTGAGTTGGCTCTGGCCGTTCGTCACGGTTACAAAATACTGAAGATATATGAGGTGTGGCAATTCCAAAAGTTCGCTACTCTCTTTACGCCCTACATTAACACATTCTTGAAAGATAAAGTTGAGGCATCTGGGTACCCTTCAGGTGTTGAGACCGGTGATGAAAAGACAGCATATATACAGCGGCCTCTAGGACAATATCCCCTCGCGGATAATATCCCTCCGCGGACAATATCCCCCGAGGACAATATCCCCAAGAACAATATCCTCCGAGGACAATATCCCCCGCGGACAATTTAAAATCAATTTAAAGTCAATGTCACAGAGGGAAAGATAATTTTGACCATTTGTTAGATTAAAATGTAAAAACATTAAAAACTTAGGTTATATGCAATACCGCGCAAATAATCTAAAATATTTCTATTTTCATACCCTCGGATCACCGTCAAAAGCCTGGCTGCAGAGTCTTAATATTTTTTTATTTTGAGTTGTGTCGCATGACCTGCTGCTCTCTGAATAATATGAACTTGTTGCAGTGATTGTTCGCGTTGAATAAATGAAATAAACTTCCAAATGTCTGGGGGAGCACATAAAGCACTGGACGTAAAGCTCCCATGCCATCCTTCAAGAGAATTGTTGGTTTTTGGCAATCCCTCTTTTGCTCTATCATACATATTCCACATATCTATATCAAACATTGGTTTGCAATGTCTTCGACGATGTGGTCTTCCAATGTATGTGTCTTCAAAATAATCAACTACTGAATGAGTGTCTGGGGTCAGGATTTCATATAATTCTTCAAATGCTGTAACAACATTGACAGGTGGGACAAGGGCCAAGGCTGCTATCATTCTCATATTGAGCGCAAACTCTTTATCTAACCTAACCTAACCTAAAGGGTATATATATCAGCAGCAAACTTGTCAGATGAATTAATGTACGGCAGGCCTTTTGGTGGTGTTGCTTTCTTATTAAGGAAAAATTTGTCAAAACATATAAGATTTTTAACAAGCGATAACGTAAGGTTGTTAGGCATTGAATTACAAGTGAACAATGATTGCATATTAAATGTAAACTGCTATCTACCATACAACAACGGCAGTAATCTAGATGAATACATTGATTTGCTGTACAAAATTAAGTCATTATCAGATAACCCCAAATATTCTCACTGTATAATAATGGGGGACTTTAACGCACATGTGAACACGGAATTCTTTGTACCACTGGCTACCCCTAATACATCTACATCACTTATACTTAAATTGGCTGAATCGCACATGTGCGATTCAGCCAATTTAAGTATAAGTGATGTAGATGTATTAGGGGTAGCCAGTGGTAATTTTACATACGTTAGCGATATGAGTGGTACCACCAGGTGGATTGATCATTGTCTCGCTAGAAATAATCTAAGGGATCGAATTGTTAGAGTTCATATTTTGCATGATTTCCTTCTTTCTGATCATAGACCATTAGAAATATTAATTAACGTTACCAATTTATGCGCAACACGACTTAACAAGAACTCAATAGGTAGAATAATCGCGTCGATTGGTCCAATGTTAATATGCAGCAGAGAATAGAATACAAACACAGAACATGTCACCTCTTTAATAATTTAGAAATTTTGCACCTTGCCTGTAATAATCCTTGCTCAAATAATTCTCACTGTAAACTCATAGATAGGTATTATAGTAAGATAATATCCCTGTTAAGAGAAGCAGGGAGCCCCTTGATTAAATCTTACAACTATCATACTAAGGTTATTCCTGGATGGAATGATTTTATTGCCCCCCTGAAGAGGGAATCGAAAGACGCCTATGATTTGTGGTGCTTTCATGGTAGACCCAGATTAGGACCAGTATACATGAATATGTGTAGAAGTCGGGGTTAGTATAAGGCGGCCATAAGGCGATGTAAACAGGAAGAAGAGTCTATTCGAACATCAAAAGCCTGTGAAGCTCGCATAAATAACGATAATAAAATTTTTTGGAAATTTGTTAAGAATCAAACGGGTGTCAAAAATGTCCTCCCTCCGACAATAGATGGGGTGTCGGGGGAGGATGAAATTGCAAAGCTGTGGAAGAACCACTACTCTAACATTCTTAATAGTGTGAGTAGGGATAACACTAGGCAACAAATTTCAACTTTTTTTTTGTTACAGACACGTGAACTACTGATTCCTACTAAAGCGCTGATGCTGATTTCAGATCTGATATCAAAATTTCTCTATCACGTCCAGATTTTGTGTAACCGAAAACCCCTATTTTTCATTTTTTTTCTCACCCGCTTCTATTACGAAAGCCGTCTAAGCTACTTTTCCGTGCCACGTTTTATGTTAAGCATACTTAAATAGTGAACAGGGATGTATTTCCTCCTTTATTCTGGCTTAAGACAGACAGCGGAATTCCGCTGGTGGAGTTACCACCCCTGCGCCCAACCATCCACCCAAAGCGCGTTAGTATTTTGTTGTTACTACTGAAAGGCAAATTCCTGTTCTTAAGTGAAACTTTGGTGTGTCCTCTTCCTTTGTCGCTTGTAGGATGACGAGCTCTCCTTCTGCAGGAACCAACAATAATCTCCCATCATATTTGGGTTGAAATTACCTTGGTATCTGTTTTCCATAACTGAGATCTGTTGGTGGAAGCGCTCACCATGCTCGTCACTTACAGCCCCAAGGTTGGCCGGGAAGAAGTCAAGATGAGAATGTAAAAAATGAATTTTCAAAGACATTCTGCATCCCATTATTTCATAAGATTTAAGCATGTTTTCTACGAGTTTACGGTGGTTTTCAGCTTTGTGGTTTCCAAGAAAATTTTTGACAACTTCAACGAAAGATGTCCATGCTCCTAGTTCATTCTCATTTAGGTTAGATGGAAATGATGAGTCGTGGATGACACTGCGGATCTGTGGTCCAGTGAAAACTCCAGCTTCTAGCTTAGCATCTGTCAATATTCCTTTGAATTTATCCTTTAAATATTGGAAACCACTACCTTGATGATCCATACCCTTCACGAAATTTTTCATAAGGCCAAGTTTAATGTGAAGTGGTGGAAGATGTACTTTCTGAGGGTCAATAAGTGCTGGGTATTTCACATTGTATTTACCAACAACATGTTCAGTTCTAGATGGCCAATCATGTTTTTTGTAGTGGTTCTTGTCATCTCTGCTGTTCCATAGACACAAAAAGCACATATGCTTTGTGTAGCCCAACTGTAACCCAAGAAGTAATGATACAACTTTAAGGTCGCCACAAATATTCCATGTGTGGTCCTTATATTTGATGAGTCTTAGCAGCAGTTTCATCGATTCATAAGTCTCATTAAGGCCAGTGGCATGTGCTACAGGTATTTAAGGTTTTTCATTGCCGTTGTGCAGTAATACAGCTTTAAGGCTAGCTTTACTAGAGTCAATGAACAGTCTCCATTCTTTTGGATCATAGCGACAGCCAATCCCTTGCATCAGACCACTGATATCGTGGCAGAAACAAACGTTTTCTTCCTGTAAGTAAAATGATGAAAACTGCAAATGGCGATGGCGGAAATGGAAAACTTTGGTGTTTGGTTGGAGAAGATTAAATTCTTGAAGTCTTGAACCAAGCAACTCTGCCTTTTCTTTTGGTAATTCCAAATCGCGCACTAAGTCATTTAACTCCGCTTGACTTAACAAATGTGGGGAAATATTTGCATCTGGAACATATATGCCATCTTTCCCTGTTTCTATATCACTAGCAGAATCTTCAGATGAACTGCTGTCTGTTATCGTTGCTGGTGGAACTGGTGGTGGATTTGTTTCATCATGTGGTATATATAGTTGGCAAAAAAAATTGCTTTAACCTTGAAAAGCAAGTTTCATATTACTGGCATTAAGCCGATTAAAACCAAAATCTGGACGTGGTAGAAAATTTTACTAAAAGTGATTTGCATTTTACACAAAATCTAGACGTGATAGAAAAAATCTAATTATAGATTTGAAATCAGCATACCGAAATTAGCTAGGAGCACCTATTTGGTCTTCTGTAACAAAATCTTTGTTGCCTAGTGTAATCTTAAGATAGATTGCAGCGAAACGATTGTGGGAGGGACAAGGGAAAATATTTTGATATCATTTTCTGAAGTAAAGAGGTTAATTAAAGAGTTAAAGACTGGTTAAAATATGCAAATGACGTAGTATGTCTGCATATATATCATTGCTCTTATCAGCCATGCTTGCTCATAGCTATATCCCTGCAGATTTCATGAGGGTATATATCTTGCCCCTGGTCAAAAATAAGTACGGAGACATTCTGTCCAACAATAATTACAGGCCTATTGCTGTCGCTTCCTGCTTCTCGAAACTACTAGAAAAACTCTTGTTACTCCGATTAAATGATTTCCTATGGACATTTCCTAATCAGTTTGGCTTTAAAAGTTCCCACTCAACTGACCTGTGTATCTATGTACTTAAAGAAACAATATCTAAATACATTGACAGTAATTCAACCATTTATAGCTGTTTCCTTGATATAAGTAAGGCATATGATAGGATGAACCACAATATTTTATTTGCAAAACTAGAAGACAGGAAGGTTCTCATGTACATATTAAATTTATTGAAATTTTGGTATTCCCACCAATCTTTCACTGTTAGGTGGGGCAATGTACTATCCGAGTGTTTTGGCTCCTCTTGCGGGGTGAGACAAGGCTCCTTGCTCTCCCCTATGCTGTTTAATGTGTATATTGACGGATTAATTGCTTCACTTAATGAGGCAACAGTAGGATGTTGTATAGATAACACAAGGATAAATAACTTAGTTTATGCCGATGATATGGTGTTAATAAGTCCCTCTGTTAAAGGTCTGGATCGGTTACTAAATGTCTGCGAAGTGTATTCGCAGAAACATGATATTCTTTTTAATGTTACAAAAACTAAGGTTATGTAATTTCATCCTAAAAGCTGTAATCAGCCAGCTGATATAAGGTTTAAAATGAATGGTGAAGTAATTGAGGAAGTACAAGAGTTTAAGTATTTGGGTCAAACTACTACCAGCTCCTTGAGTGATGACTCGGATATAAGAAAACAATCTCGAAGCCTGTGTGCTAAAGCGAATATGACCGTAAGGAACTTTCGTTTCTGTACAAGTGAAGCTAAAGACATACTCTTTCGTACTTTCTGCAGTAATATATACGGTCAGCAACTCTGGCTGAATTATAAAAAAGGTTCTGGGAGAACCCTAAATTTGCTGTACAACAGGTCTTTTAGACTCTTATATAAATTACCCCAGAGATGCTCAGCTTCGCAAATGTTTGCTACCCGCAATGTCCCGAGCTTCCCGGAGGTAACAAGACGTGCTCAACACAGTCTAATGCAAAGAATTAAAAAATCAACCAACCTGATCATCCAAGCTATGGACTTCTTGGTACGAAAACGTCTGTCTGTAGCTCCACTTAACTTCGACAGTGCAGTATTATTTCTAATCAATTGTATATATTTCTATCCTTTGTATATGAAGTGTCATTGTATTAATAATATTTGTCATATGGACTATAGTCTGCCAATAAACCTTTTCATTTCATTTCATTTTAATTTAATTTCATATACAGTGGAACCTCGCTTAACGAGCATAATTCGTTCCCGAATTGTGCTCGTTATGCAAAATGCTCGTTAAGCAAGGCAATTTTTTCCATAGGAATCAATGTAAAATATGACAATGCGTTCCATGCTTAAAAAATACTTAAAATAATATTTATAATGATATTTAAAGGCGTTTTTTAAATTATTATTGCATGAAATGAAAGATTATTAATAAAAATTAACCCAAAAGAGAATGTAAATAATTAGTAAACGGTGAAATTTATAAATAACTTACGAAGAGAGAAGGTGCTCCTGACGCACGCAAAGGAAATGAAGAGACAGGGGAGGAGGAGAGGGTTATTGAGGGGAAGGAGGAGAATCGTCTTCGTTCAATGCAATAACATTCTCGACGAGCTCACAGTCACTAGCTTTAAATTTTTTAGAGGCACTTTCACTTTCTTTTGGATCCTTTTTCACGAGGAAACTGTCTAGAGACATTTGTTTTTGTCTACGCTTTAAATTTTGACGAAATATTTTGCTCGTTAAGCAAAGTGTCGCTCGTTATGCAAGGTAATTTTCCCCCATTCTTTTGGCTCGTTATACGAATTTCTCGTTATACGAGGCACTCGTTAAGCGAGGTTCCACTGTATATATATATATATATAGTGGTATTATATATATTCGGGGGATATTGTCCTCGGGGATATTGTCCGCTGGGGATATTGTCCTCGGGGGATATTATCCGGGGGATATTGTCCTTGGGGGGATATTGTCCTCAGAGGGATATTGTCCTGATACCATATACAGCGTTACCATGATCATGAAGGTATACAAACTGATCGGGAACAAATTGTTCGAAACCCTGGCAAACGCTTTAGTGCCAAGCTCTCGCTGAACTGCCTTTGGGGTAAGTTTAGACAGAGTGCCGACAAGGGGAACGTCCATCTAACCTATAGTTTCGATGAGGTATGGAACTACGCCAATGCCATTGATAAACAAGTCCTTGAAATCACGAATGTGGCCAGAGAGAGCAGAGCAGAGATGTCCACGGACACGTCAAGTGTCAGAAACATACCCGTAACCAGTTTCACAACAGCATGAGGCCGCATCCAGCGCGGGACACGTCAACGCGAAGAAGAGGCGACGTCAAACCGAAACATCAGCGCGCTGGTGGCCAAACTTCCTCAAATCTCCGTGCAGCGGGCTGTCTACGGTCGGCCAGACTGGCAGTCGACGGCCTGTTGCGTGGCACGGTCAGAGTGCCGATCGGCTCCCGGGGCCGGACCTATACCAGCGTGCTATTCTTTTTTCATTTACGGGGAGCAATTGCGTGCTCCCCGGACTACTCTTACTCTCCGGCGACATTAAGACTAATCCAGGCCCCACTACAACTTACACATGTCACCAGACACAATAGGACCATGAGATACATACTGAAGCATAATATTCCGTACACATCCTCCACAAGAGCAGCAGCAGCTTCTCGTGCTGTAGAGGAAGGTATAACATTCAAACTGGTGCGAAGCTCTACCCCCACCCCAGCTCTGACTAGAAATCGGTATATAGTCAGGGTTGACCCTGGATCCATGTATACAATGGGGTTGAACACGGACTGCGGGGCGTAGTTGAACGTATTGTGGAGTTGCCCTTCAGAACCGCGACGAATGTGAAGTCAGGATGAGGCTGTCCTTCCGGTTCGGGTCAGATGACGGGGATGTAGATGATTTTTGGGTAGTAATACCATTCAGACGCTTGGCCGCTGTAAATGTAGAATATATATATTAGGCCGTATAATGCAGGCCTCTCAAAGTAGTACAGCTTTCAATATGGACTGTGGTTGCGGCTTTATAGCAATAGTCTTAGCTCATATGTTCACTATGCTAATTACAATCGCGTATAATATCTGGTTGTCTACGGTTGTGCAGCGTGCCCGCAAATTTGCTTCAGATTGCAAGCTTGAGTTTGAGTGTAATATGGGTTCTGAAGAGCTGAGAAGGGTAGAGCAGGAAATGACTGTTCCTATAGTTGTATGTGGAATGGATGATTGTCGTAGGACTGTGTATGTTTTTAAAAGCAGTTTGAGAGATCGTACAAGACCCCTACTTATTTTAGGATTGTCAGAAACAACGTATCTCCGTATCCGTAATATAAGGGTTCTTTATGTGAGTTATGATAAAAGTCGAAAATATGGAAGGCATCATGATTTGTGTAAGGGGTATCTCGAGTTTGGGGATGATATAGTGAAACATTGTAAGGAATGCCACATGGTATGTGAGCAGTGTAAAAGCCCCAAATGTGAAAGCCGTGTAGTTGAAGCTGAGAAGAGGGAATGTAATGTGTGCGGACGTACATTTTTCAATAATAAATGTTTTGAGCTACATAAGTCAATTGGCATGTGCAGGAAAATGAGAATCTGTGAATGTGGTATGTTTCATATGATGGATAATTGGGAGAAGTTCAGGCATAAATCTGATGAAATTCACTGTTCTACATGCCATGAGGATGGAGTAAAGCATGTTTGTTGTATGAAAGATGCTAAGCCTAAAAATTTACCTTGCATAACTGTGTACTACGATATAGAAACATACACGGTTGCTGAAACCAAAGAGGTTATCCCACATATACTTATAAGTCAGACTACCTGCGATGAGTGCATAGAAGTCAAGTGTGATGAGTGTAACAAATGTGGTAAACGAACAAACGTTTTTAAAACGAACGCACACGACATCTCTGTGAAATTTTTTGTGTCCTATATTGTTAAGTTAGCGGACAAGTTCAAAAAAATGACTGTATATTCTTGACTATAACGGGGCAAAATTTGACACACACTTCCTTTATAAGGAACTGCTTGAACACGAGTCATCGGAGATATTTACAGGCGACCCATTGAAAAGAGGAAACAAACTTATACAGAAGTAAATAAGAGGTAATGTTCAGTTTAAAGATACTTTATTATTCACGCCGAAGTTACAAAAGGGTATTTTCCTTACACTTTCCTCACTAGCGACAGTTTAAATTACGTTGGACTGCCACCCCCGAAACACTACTTTAACTATACCAACATGAGTGATAGTGAGCGTGAAGATTTTGACCGCTACTACAGCAGTTTTAATGAAGCTAATCCTTAAAATATAGCGGATGAATGTGAGCGTTATTGCGTGAATGATGTGCGCGTGCTGAGTATGCTTCCTGGCCTTTAGAAGGATGTACATAAATCGGTTCAACTGCGACCCGCTGCAAGTCACAATCACGATCGCCTCATTGTGCTTTACTGTGTTCAAGAATAATTTCATGGCTAAAGACACCTTAGCAATCATTCACAAAAATAACCATCGCACTTATGGGCATAAGGATATTTACTGGCTCATACACCTACAACAGCAGACCGGTGTATACATAAAACATGCCGACAACACGGGAGAAGTACCCATTAAAGTCAATGGCCGTGTTATTTGGGTTGATGGTCGAAGCGAAGACCGTGCCACTGGTGAGAAGACTGTATTCGTTTAACAGTTGCTGGTGGCATGGATGTCCACGTCCAGAGTGTGAAATCGTAGGAGATATCCAGGGTAGATCTCCTGCCGACAGTCTTGCATGGACCCGTACCCGTGATCATCTTATAGGCTCCCAGTTCACTCAGAAGGTCTTGTGGGAGCATGAGTATGGTGCACGCATGGAAAGAGATGGGCAGTACTGGGAAGAAATAAACACGATCAAGCGCCCAATGGTGTTGGACCCTCTCAAATGCGGTGATAGCTTGTTCGGAGGGCGTACAAAACCATTCAAGCTATACTTTCCCTCTACGGAGGGCGTGAAACTCCATTGCTACGACTTCTGTTCTTTATATCCCTACGTGATGAAGAACAATCCGTACCCCGAACGAGCACCTGAAAAATTGGTGCGTCCAGCCCTGCCCACCATTGAAGAAGGTGGGCCGCTCTTACCCTTCGTTATAGATCACAAGCTCATGTTTCCCCTGTGCATGAAGTGCGCAGAGGAGAACAATGAGTCCTGTAATCACACACCCAATCAACGGAAGATCAAAGGTGTATATACAAGCCATGAACTGTGCCTAGCCGTTCACCATGGCTACAGAATACTGAAAATATATGAGGTGTGGTTTCAGAAACTCCCCAACCTTTCCACGCCGTATATAAATACATTTTTGAAGGGTAAGGTAAAAGCATCAGGATACCCGCGTGGGGTTGGGACCTAGTGTGAAAAATCGGCGTATATTCAACGTTACCGTGACCATGAAGGGATACAACTTGACCGGGCCCAAATTGTTAAGAACTCTGGTAAGCGCTTTAATGCAAAGTTGAGCCTAAATAGTCTTTGTGGAAAATTTGCACACAATACAGGAAAGGGGAACGTTCATCTGGCCCAAAGTTATAATGAGGTATGGGATTATGCCAATGTCCCCGATAAAAAGGTCATAGAAATCGTGAATGTAGGTAATACGTACATAATAAAGTACATCACCGAATTGGCCACAGATACTTCACATGTTACAAACATACCTGGAGCCAGCGTCACAACGGCATATGCACACATCAAGCTTTGGGGACTGCTGTACTCTCTTGGGCGGAGGGTCCTGTATGCTGACACGGATAACGTAATATTCACAGCGAGGGAGGGTGAATACATGCCGCCTATTGGGGAATACCTCGGGGAGTTGACTGACGAGATCAAGGATGAGTATTGTGATAGTGCATACGCTGACTCCTTTGTATCAACAGGTCCAAAACCTATGGGTTACGGGTGAGAGTGGGGAAATAGATGAAATATATTGTGAACGCGAAGGGTATCATGCTTAACCAGGCGAACCGTCCGGTCATTAACTTTGATTCGTTGAAGGAGCTCGTGTGCTTAGAAGATGGGGGTGACCAGCCACCCCAACTGACTCTAAGGACCCTCAATTTTCGGGCAAAGAAACTGGGGGGGCGTGAAGGAACTTAGGGGTAGGAAAGTGTCTCGTAACACCTATAAGAAACGTTACAAGGTGCCTGGCACCTATGATACCGTACCCTTTGGGTACCATAGTACTTGAATGTTTTGCCATATATATATATGACGCGTTCGGTGGAGAAGGGGCGAACGCCACAAAATTCGAAAAATGAGTTTTTTGTCGTATAATTATCCTTTAAAACCTTTGCTTTACCTATGCAAAAAATTAGATGTTAGTCTGCACTCTTTCACGGTAAAATTTAGGTTTTAATGTATCTCAGAGAAATTCACTCCGCATCATTGCTTCACATTGAACACATCTATCTACTTTCTGGTCACTCGACAATGCCCTGTGATGCTCAATTTGGCCAAATTGAACAAAATATAAAAAATAATTACAGCAATATTATTTACACCAAAAAAGATTATGTTACGGCCATAACTACAGCCGTTTCGCAGCGCTTCCTAGTTGTAGAAATGAAACAGGCTGATTTTCTCGATTTTGACGTCCTAAAAACGTGCATTGTCATTAGGAAATCAACAACTACTAAATTTACAGATGCAAGAAAGTTAATATTTGACTTTCAACTCAAAGAAGGCTACGTAATATCTACTGCATACCGCACAACCCCAGATAATAGCCATCCCGTCAGACTGCAGAAAGGGAAAAAATCCTACAGTGTCAGTTTATTCAATCTAGCCCAGCAGACACTGCAACCAAAGTATTCCCAATTGCTGCCAATAACTAAGGAAAAAATAAAAGATCTCAAAGAATTATCAGACCTAATACCTGCAACTACAGTGAACTATTATACAAGATTGTTAAAGGAACTGGAAGAAACCGAAACAGTTGAAGCAGGTAATACAACATTCGACGAAGAGGACCAAATAATGGATTACACCAGTTAACATCAGAAGCTATCAATAAATAATATTGTAAAATTTCTTGGCGTTTTATTATATCGACATATTACACAACAATATTTTACTCAAATATGTGTTCAAATTCATACAACATTTCAATAAACCGGAAAAATACAAAGGTTTAAAGTTTACAAACTTTAACTGCATTTTGTTGCATAATTCGAAAATGTTGCGTTCGCCCCTTCTCCACCGAACGCGTCATATATATATATATATATATATATATACCTATTTACCCGTAAACGATATGTTTATTTTATTTATTACGTATATTTGGATGTTTTTTAAATAAATTATGTGTCAATTAGGGTTTCATTTTCTCCTTTGTGTGTGATTTTCTCCTTTTTGTGTGTGTGTGTGTGTGTGTGTGTACAGGAAAAAAGTCCTAAACTCCGCCCACTGTATGATCGATCAAGGGTCTCGTGACTACTGCTACTACCTGGGCATATCTCTACCCCTGCGTGCTCAGTTGACAGCTGCAAGGCCTGGATTTCAGACGTGTATTTGAAGAAATCTCACGTCGACGAAAAATAGTTATGGCTACCTTTGATATTGCGTGCTTCTGTAAAGTCAGATGTGGTGAATACTAAAAGACCCCCCCTAGCCCTCCCTCCTTTGAGACTTTTAACCCTTTGCTGCCCAAAAAGAAAAATTTCTAACCTTTCAAATACACGCATTCATAACTTAACCCGACAAAATATTTGGGCAGTAAAGGGTTAAGGCTACGATGAACTGTACGAAGCGTGATGGGTAAGAGGTTCAAATAATCTATGGATATTCTGGCGAAAGCATTGCAGGATTTCGCGGCACAAACGATGTAATGGACTATGTCGTAGGGCTAAACTGTATACAAGCGTACATATACCGTGAAGTGAAACAAACAACACGTGCAGAAGAGAAGCAACGGGTATGGGTTGTGAGTCTTGTTGATGAGTGGTATGACAAGCGATATTATGTCATGCTGCATCATACCGAGTACGCGTACTCTGCTGCTGAGAATGTAAATCTTGTCATCATGGATGAGCTCAAATACATTTACCACTACAATCATATATATCATGACGAGGTTCGTATTGAGGTTGTGGCTAAAGGCCTATGTGAGTTTTTAATAGAATTTAGAGACGAGTATCGCTTGCTAGGCCAAAAGGAAAAATATGGCACATGTTTCTCTCAAATAGTGCGCCGGAGTGTTAATAAAATGTGTTTAGTTCATGAAAATCATCCTGAACAAAAATGTCTGGTTCGCAATCTGGAGAGTGATAAAACATTAAAGCCGATATTGCTCCGTGTGTCGGAAAAATTCTGATTGCCCGGTATAATGGGCACAAGTATTCACATGGTTCTTTCAAGCTGGAACAAACCCGTACACGAAACATTAACGCTTGGTATGACTTATCCGAGTGACTCGTTTCCCACACCTGTCTCCGAGCCAAAGCGCGCATCGGCTGCTCATAGTCATCTCAGAGTTTGACCCGACTGGAAGTGCACTCCTCACAATAGAATACGATGGAGCTTCCTTTGAGCAGCATTCTCAATGCCGTATACGTATACATCCGTGACGAAGTCATTCCGTGTGTACAGACGTAAAACCGGTGTCATTAACTATGTACTTGAAACGACTTGTAGACAAACAAACTCTGGTGAACGTAATGTTCTTTATTTAAGTGTTGAGGAGATGAATAGAGTCTTCGTGATAGTTGAGAAGTGGAGTGAGGATCGTTATAAAATACCTGCAGGTGTAGGTACAAGAAGAGAACAGATTAGTGATACCCGCTCATATGCCATTGTTTGTACGTTGTGTATAAACAGCGATCAGCCATGCATTTCTATACGACTGATGTAAAAGAATGCATCTGATAATAACGTTCTTGTCCCCACGTGAAACCGATTCATCCTCGACAAAATGTTTTAAATCGTCGGTTTCCGCAAGCTAAAGACTATATTCGACGCACGTGTTACGGATATGCTTTATTTTGATACGTTCTTCAATACGCATACACCGCCCTGCTCGACGGGTTTACCGAGTGTAGGGAAGAACATGGCGAGAAGGGTCTAGAGCTGGATGCTTATTTAAAAGGTTTAGACTCATCGAAATATCATGAACTTTGGTACAAAGGACTTGAGCGGTACAGGGCAGAGCTCACCTACACTGTTCATCCTGAAGAATTGTTTTTTTAATATAATGAGCAGCTGTCGTTACGACTTGGAAGGTTATTTCAACTGCCGCTATGCGTTGTGAAGATGCGTTCGCGATTGAAAAGCTCGGATCGGTGAGAATAAACCCTCGATTGGAAAGGAGTGTTTATTTACTTGTATTAATAATGATATTGTGGCTAACGACGCCCTCCTTGTGCGTGCTTTTGATTTTATTCTTTCCGTGTTTAAAGAAAGTTATAATATGCTACCAATTGTAAAGTGGGCACAAAAATAGTATTGAACGAATTGAAGGCCCTTTACATTGAATATAGGCACCCGCACACCTTGAGTGGTGAAATAACATTAAATCGTATTTATTACATAGTACAAAGCAACAATGATGTAACTGTAGACTCGATCACGCGCGAGTTTAGTATTTTAGTTAAGCGCAGTAAAACATAAAGTTTATGTATTTTGATGTATCTTATTTAAAGTTTATATATATAATATGCATTTGATCGTACATATATTAAATGGGTATATAGTTTTATCCTGTACTATTATTATTTTTATTTTATATAAGTTTTGCTGTGCATATATATATATATATAATATATATATATATATATATATTATATATATATATGTATGTATATATATATATATATATATATATATATATATATCTATATATAAGTATGTATTTGCTCGTACATATATTAAATGGATATATAGTATTATCTTGTAAGGGGTTCCCAAAAATCCTTAGCCCCCCACATTTGCAGCTTACATGTTTACTTATATCGAAATAGTTTTTAGTGATTATAAAAATATATAAAATTCTTTATTTATTGCAGGTATTAAAATTACTCTAGCTGATAAAGTGATAATATAATGGCTTCTCAATTAATTGGTGATTCGGAGAGGCAACGTGTGATAGATCGCATACGAACAATAACATTTCGGGAAGCTCGTGATGCTGGAGCCACCTTTAAACACGTTCATGGGTTGCCAAAAAGTTGCGAAGAAGTGAGGACTTCGTCAAAAGAAATTGGAATAAAACTTTGGATGAATGTGAAATGGATACAACCAAATCTGGGCGCCCAAATTTGCCACTCTCTCAGGAAACAAAGGACATCATTGAAAGCGGTACGCGTAAGCGGAAAAACAGCTGTGCTAAACTTTCTAGAGAGATCGAAGTGTTGAGAGGAAAGATCGTTAGTGGTGAGATCATTCGACTGTACCGTCATAGGCAAGGTTTAAAGCAGGGGTCACCAACCTTTTTTTTGTTCACCGCCCACTTTTACGATTTTTTGAAAATTAATAAAGCTTATCGCCCACCTTAGATCAAAAAGAATAAATTAACATAATCGATAAAATAAATAATGAAATAAATGTTTAATTACCTTTAATGTGAGCCCACTAGTGGGCGCTACCGCCCAGGTTGGTGACCCCTGGTTTAAAGCCTTGGCATGAACTTCCAAAGCCAAGAAAAACTCAACTTAACATCGATGACAGAATGTGGTTTGCCCATTATCTTGAAGATTGGGATGTGGCTGATTTCATGCATTTAGCTGTCTCCGATGAATTTTTTGTTTACGTAACACGTCGGCCTAACTACCAAAATGATCGAGTGTGGGCCACAACACCAGATGAAATTGATGACAATGAACATTACTGCGAATTATTAAAAAGTCCAGACTGTGTTGGTGTGTTTGTTTTGTTCACTGCAACGAAGCTCATGTGGGTGCTGAAGCCAAATGGTCAAAGTTGGGATGGACAGTATTTTCGTGATATTATTCTATCCCAGCATATCATTCTTTTTCTAAGAAACCCAAACAATGTTATGGATGTCGATCAGGTCACACTTCTGCACGATAAGGCCCCCTGCTTTAAGGCATTAGCCACTCAACAGTTGTTGCGGAACCATGAGATCGATTTCCTTGGAAATGAAGAATGGCCAGGAAATTCTCCTGACCTGAACGTCTGTGAACACATTGGATCAGTTTTAAAGGACAAGGTTGAATGTCTCTTGTTTCAAGAACCTGCAGCAAATCGATTTTCGAAGGATACAATGACGCAACACATTGAAACTGTTTTAGCAAATTTGCGTAACGATGATCTATTCACGTCACTTTTGACAAGCTACCCAAAGCGAATTCAGGCTGTCTTGGAAGCCAATGGCGGGAACACCAAGTTTTAATTGTTTCTCATTAAATGCAAGATTAAATTCTCTTTTGTAAGTTATGTTTAGTTTTACTGTACCTCTAATGGTTTAGGCCATGGGCGGGGGGCTAAGGTTTATTGGAGCCCCGTACTATTATTTTTGATTTCATATACAAGTTTTGGTTGTTTATATATATATATATATATATATATATATATATATATATATGTGTGTGTGTGTGTGTATTTACTCATACATACTATATATTAAATATGTATATAGATTTCTCCTGTACTAATTTACTACTATACTATTTAAAAATTTATATATATCCTTCGTTTAATGTGCGTATTTTGTATGTATATTATTTTTGAATGTATATTTATTTCCTATATTTTATGTAATTATTTCCCTTAACTCCTCTAAATGAACAGAATGGTTTAATGGTGTTTTATTTAATTACTTTGGTTATATATATATATATATATATATATATATATATATATATATATATATATATATAAAACTATTTAAGGAGTAGCTGGGTGATAGGAATATAAAAACAATGCACCTTCAATAAATATATACACGAATACACTATACCAAATGGCTGGTTACGCCAGATTGCGCTATTTATTTAACTAATGGAGATATTCTTGACAGTTGGCTTTCCGCCAGTTGGCGTTATCCGACAGTTGGCTTAATTCGCCAGTTGGCTTAACCCGCCAGTTGAATTAGAAGACCTAAAAGGCAGATGTATATTTTAATTAACTTTTCAGCTTCAAGATTGCGCTATTCAGATATTCTTGACAGTTGACTTAGAAATCCGTCAGTCGGTTTCGAATGCGTAACAAGCCAATTGGTATACATATAATTAAATAATATCGTTTATATATACAACCAAAAGAATTAAATAAAACACCATTAAATCATTCTGTTTATTTAGAAAAGTTATGGATTCAATTTCACGAAATATATAGAAAATAAATACACAATCCTACACAAACGAGGAATATATGCAACAAAACTTAATAATAATATAAGAAATACGAACGAAGGAATATATATATATATATATATATATATATGAATGAATAGACGACATAATATTAAGGAACGTTTCTGCACACGCGGAAGGGAAATCCAACCGGTAATTGGAAGGCCTTGGGTTCGATTCCAGGGCGGTTCGCCTCATTTTTCATTTATTCGTTATTTCTCTTCCGCGTGTGCAGAAACGTTCCTTAATATTATGTCGTTTCTATTCATTTATATACTGCGTGGTCATTGCAGTTAAATGCATATATATATATATATATATATATATATATATATATATATATATAATAAAAATAAAAAACAATAATATACAAAACGATAGAGTATAACCATCAATATAACAGTACAGAGATTATATATATATATATATACAGTTTTATTAAATAATTAAATATATTGAAAATAAAACATAAGAAATACAAAACGATGGAGCATAACTATCAACATATTAGCACAGGAAATATATATATATATATATATATATACAGGGCGTCCCCAAAAAATGTATACACACTTTAACAGCTGATAGCTCAATTGATGTTTCTTTCTTTCCAAGTTAAACCCATTAGAATTAATAATGGCAGTCAGACTAAGCTTTGAACAAAGGAAATTCATTCTAAAATGCTACTGGAAGTGTGAAAACGCAGTTGAAGTGCAAAGACAGTTTAGGAGGGAGTTTCAAACAGATCCACCAACGCGACTTACCATCACTCGAATTAGAGATACGTTTGAAGCCGATGGAACTGTTCAGAATGTCCACAAGAAGCGTTCCGGAAGACCACGGACATCGACAAGCCCCACAAAGCAAGAAAGAGTACTGGAAACGTATCACCAAAGTCCAAGAAAATCTGTGCGGCAAGCGAGTCGTGAGGTAGGAATTTCAGAATCGTCTGTCCAACGCATTTTGAAGCGCTGTCAATGGAAAAGTTACATTCCAAAATCAGTCCATGCTATTAATGAAGATGATCCGGACCGAAGAGTGGAGTATTGCGAGTGGTACTTGGCACGATGTGGATGTGGATTGGACGAAGGGGTTTCGTAGAATCCCCTCCGCGTTCACCAGACCTCAAACCACTAGACTTTTTTTATGGGGATACTTAAAAGACAAAGTGTACGCTATAAAACCTGCAACAGTCGCTGAATTGAGAGCAGCCATTGAACGAGAATGCACACAAATACCAAACGAAATGTTTCGTGATGTTTGCGATTCCATTGCTTCGCGTTATCAGCAGTGCCTGGACCAGAACGGACGTCAGTTTGAAAACAGGCGTTGACAAAACAATTAAATAATGTCTGTAGATTCTATTACATTTTGAAAATGAAATGTATTTTAATAAACACTGCCTTTATAATTATTTAAAGTGTGTATACATTTTTTTGGGACGCCCTGTATATATATATATATATATATATATGTGTGTGTGTGTGTGTGTGTGTGTGTGTGTAATAGCCGGCTGTCTCCGAGTTCAGGCAAGGTCAGGATGTTATTAGAGATGCAGGATGCAGGATGTTATTAGAGATGCAGGAATAGTTTACTCTTCTTATTCCTACAATCGCGGAGTACTGTGTGGGCTCGTGCTTTATCCAAGTTATCAAAGTCCAACGAGTAGAAAATAAACACAACGGCTTACACGATTTTTAATTTGAATATAGGCGAGATAAATATAATTGATTAACATAAATCAAATGTTTCTTTTGTACAGACCAGATATTTAATAATAATAATAAAAATAATAATAAAAGTTTCATAATGAAAATATGTTACTTTTTCTTCATTGTAAGATATGAAATAAGCCTGAGACCCCTCGACGACACCCTTGTACGTTCTGAGTCTCCAAGCTTATATGAATCAATTGCAAGCTACTGGTCTTCTCTCTAAACAGTCAGACTTTAAATTGATACTCCATGGATCTTCCATTTCTCAAAAGCAATTCCCGTTAACGGACCGAAACCCTTCGGCCCGGAGACCCTCTCCAGGGATCTGCCTTAAGGGCGCTGATCCCCTTCTTATATAGTCAAAGAAACGGAATCTGGCTACGCCATCACGCAAACGGTTGACGTCACCTGAGAGCATTGTTTTTCCCAAGTGAAATCAAAGAAACCGTCATCAGGGCCCGGCTTTACTTCGATTATAAATTATAACATGTGTAACAGATATATATATATATATATATATATATATATATATATATATATATATATATATATATAATAATAATAAACAGGAACACCAGAGAAAATACAAACATCCTTCAAGGTTTAATAGTACCAACGTTTCGGAATGCACTAATTCCATCTTCAGGGCTAAAACAATAAAATTCCAAATCACATACAAAATACAAATTGCTTAATAACAATTTAAAATAAACTTAAAAAATTATAAAAAGTAGCTAAGAAAATGTAAAACATTAAAACTAAAAGGTAAATAAATGTGAAGTTAAAAAGTTAAAATTATAAAAAAGTAAAAGCATTAAAACTGAAATGTAAATAAAATAAACTAGTACCTTAACCAAAACATAGCAGATCTATCGATGATTCGTCAGAATTTAGGTCTGGTTTTAGTTTATAAATAAACAGAGACTCCATAATTTTAAGCTTAAGGTCAGAGCTTCCGGCAGCAAGTACGGTGAAATTAGACTGTGAAATTGGGTGGTTATTGTTGTGCGAGTGATTACGTATGAGAGAATTACGTGGTGTGCCAAGGGGTAAATTTGTACGGACCGATTTACCGAGATGTTCGTAAATACGAGATTTTAAATGTCTTTTAGTTTTACCTATATATGACCCCATACAGTGGTCACACTTGTATTGATAAACTATAGATGACTTAAGAAGTGTAGGAATAACATCCTTGTATTTAAATAAATTGTAAATCGATTTAGACGGGGTGAATATAATTTTTATACACAGTTGTGGGTAGAATTCCTTGAGCAATTTTAAAAGTTTGTTTCTAATGTTAAAACTTGAGGTTCCCATATAGGGCAAAGTGAAATACAGGATATCTTTGGGGACTGTAATTAAGTCTCTAGTTGTAGGGCTTATTAGTCTATTTAAGGTTCTGCCTATTGTAGTCTCCACCAGTCTAGAAGGGAAATTATTCTTGGCAAGGAGTTTTCGGATGAAATCTAGTTCATCGTGTAGTTTGAAGTAATCTGAACAGATATTGAAAGCTCTATTGGTCAGAGTCGAGATTAAATTTCGTTTGAAACCTAAAGGGATAAAGGAAGAAAAGTTCGTAGTAAGATTGGTGAATGTCGGCTTTCGGTAAACGGAAGTTTCAAAAGAGGAATTAGTTTTTATTATCTTAATGTCCAAAAAGGACAGAGAGCTATTAGATTCAACTTCTGAAGTAAATTGAATGTTAGAGTGCTTAGAATTAAGGTAATTACGAAACAAAGGGATATGGTCTGGTGATTTAAACAGGAGAAAAGTGTCATCAATATATCTTCTATAAAAAACCGGTTTAAAGTTGGAAGGACACTCATTCAACCATTTGACTTCATGATGACACAGAAACGCGTTAGCTAAGGTGGGACCAAGAGGCAGACCCATTTGAACACCTTCAGTCTGTTTAAAATATTCACCGTTGAATGTAAATATAAGGTCTTCCACGGAAAATTTTAGTAGTTCTTTCATTTGGCCTCTATTAAAACCCTGCACAGTATCAGTATTATTAAAAAGATTGTCAATACATATATCAATAGTTTCTGCAACAGGCACATTGGTAAATAAAGATTTTACATCGAAGCTAGCCATTGTGTAAGAATTATTATTTAATGAGGTAATTTCTCTAACGAAAGAAAAAGAATCCCGTGCTGTATACAAATTTTAAGTTATAGGTGATAGTATGGGAACCAAGAATTTTGAAAGGTTATAACTAAAAGTTCCTAGAGCCGATAAAATTGGCCTAAGCGGACAATTAGGTTTGTGTATTTTAGGGAGTCCATACATAATGCCTGGGCTGGATCCAGAAACAAATAATTTAGCAAAAACCGTGTCTGAGATTATATTATTAGATTTAAGTTTTCTAAGATACCTATTAATTTTATCTTCCTGTTTTAAAATTAAAGCAAAAATGTCACCAGTTACTTTAGTAAATCTAGTTGCATCATTTAAAATATCTAACATTTTATCGACATAAACATTCCTGTCCAAAAGAACAACGCCATTGCCTTTGTCTGGTCTTGTAACCACCAATGACTTGTCCAAAGACAGATTTCTTAGACTTTGAAACTCTTCCACCTCCATATTAGATCTATTGCCATAAGGGTTAAAAGCATAAAATGAAGTAAAAGCTAAATTACGTAAATTATTAGATAAAAAGTTAAAACCTTTACTATGTGGGTCAAAGAATGAATGTTTAAAAAGGTCCTTAAAAAATAACTCAAAGTTGAGGAAATAATTGTAAAAATTAAGTTTCTTTGGAGTAAGAGAGAATTTCAGGCCTTTACAAAGGGCAGATTTTTTAATATCACTGAGAACTTTGGAAGAATAATTAAAGATGAGATCATTAGCTGCTAGATTATTACTCGTATTATATCCTAATTTTTGGAGTTTCCTGTTCTGAACAAAATTCACCCTTGCAATACATTTCAAATTACCGGTCTGAATGACGTTCAAAAGATGTGTTGAATCTATACCAGACACCAGAGACTTAAAATCACAAGTAGACCGATTAAGATCCCGATTACATTCATTACTGAGCCTTTTCTTAAATTTAATTTCTGCATCTAGTAATTGTTTTTGACAGTTCCTATAGGTTTCACTTTTTTTTTGTAAATGAAAGTTACTAAGTTTGAACCTCAAAAAGCCAGGAATCAAACCCTGGTTTCTGCAGCAAGTAAGGAACCACAAATCACACTGAAGTTTTCTAGCCTTGTAGTCAAGTTTTTCAAGTCTTCTATACATGTGCAATGCTGGTCTTCCATAGCGTTTGGTGATTATATCGGCTATTGATTGGTGGCGCGGAAAACGCAGTTTAATAATAAACAGGAACACCAGAGAAAATACAAACATCCTTCAAGGTTTAATAGTACCAACGTTTCGGAATGCACTAATTCCAGCTTCAGGGCTAAAACAATAAAATTCCAAATCACATACAAAATACAAATTGCTTAATAACAATTTAAAATAAACTTAAAAAATTATAAAAAGTAGCTAAGAAAATGTAAAACATTGTTGTGCGAGTGAAGATGGAATTAGTGCATTCCGAAACGTTGGTACTATTAAACCTTGAAGGATGTTTGTATTTTCTCTGGTGTTCCTGTTTATTATTAAACTGCGTTTTCCGCGCCACCAATCAATAGCCGATATATATATATATACATATATATATACACACACACACACTTATATTAAATAATTAAATATATTGAAAATAAATATATGTCAAAATACATTCGTGCTACTGCTCTTAACTAAAACACTAAACTCGCACGTAATCGAGTCTACAGTCACATCATTATTGCTTTTCACTACGCAGTAAATACGATTTAACATTATTTCACCGCTCAAGTTATAAGGATACGGTACTCAATGTATATGGCCTTCATATCGTTCAATACTATTTCTGTGCCCACTGTACATTCGGTTGGCAGTTATCTTTAAACACGGATAGAATACATCGTTAGCCACCTCATCATTATTAAATACAAGTTATAAACACTCCTTTCCAATCGAGGGTTCCAATCGTGAGCTCTTCTTCACAACGCATAGCGACAATTGAAATAATCTTCCAAGTCGTAACGACAGCTGCTCATTGTATAGCGTTACAATTCTTCAGGGTGAGCAGTGTAGGCGAGCTGTGCCCTGTACCGCTCAAGTCCTTTGTACCAAAGTTCATGATATTTTGAAGAGTCTAAACCTTTTAAATAAGCATCCAGCTCTAGACCATTCTCACTTTGTTCATTCCTACATTCGATAAAACCGTCGAGCAGAGCGGTGTATGCGTATTCAAGAACTGTGTCAAAGTAATTCATATCCGTAACACGTGCGTCTAATATAGGCTTCAGCTTGCGGAATCCGACGATTTAAAACATTCTGTCGAGGATGAATCGGTTTCGCGTGAGGACAAGAACGTTATTATCAGTTGCATTCTTCCACATCAGTCGTATGTCAATGCATGGCTGCTCGTTATTTATACACAACGTACAAACAACGGCATATGAGGGGGCATCACTAATCTGTTCCCTTCTTGTACCTACACTTGCAGGTAGTTTATAACGGTCCTCACTCCACTTCTCAACTATCACGAAGACTCTATTCATCTCCTCAACACTTAAATAAATAACATTACGTTTACTAGAGTTTGCTTGTCTACAAGTCGTTTCAATACATAGTTAGTTGTACCGGTTTCACGCCTGAACACGCGCAATGACTTCGTCTCGGACACATCTTACGCGGCATTGAGAATGCTTCTCAAAGGAAGTTCCATCGTATTCGAGGAGTGCACGTCCAATCGGTTCAATCTTTGAGATGACTATGAGCCACGGTTTGGCGGATCGGCTCGACGGGGGAGTGAGTCAAACCATAAGCTGTTGAATCGTGTACTGATTTGTTCTAACATGAATCATGCACGTACTTGTAACCATTATACCAGGCAATTTTCCGTCATATGGGGTAATTTCAGTTTTGATGTTTTACGCGCACTAGACGTTCTCCACACCTTAACAATCCGGTGCACTCTTTGAGGGAAACATGTGGCCGTATTTATCCTTTTTGTTTAACAATCGATCTCGTCTCTAAACTCTATTAAAAACTCACACAGGCTTTTAGCCACCTCACTGAGAACTTCGTCATGATATATATATATGAATGTTGTGGTAAAAGTACTTTAGCTTGTCCATGATGAGAAGGTTTACATTCTCAGCCGCAGGATACGCGTACTAGGTGTGATGCAGCATGACATAATACCGCCTGTCATACCACTCATCAAAAGACACATTATCCATACCCGCTGCTTCTCTTTTGCACGAGTTGTTTCTTTCACCTCACGGTATATGTACGCTTTTATACAGTTTAGCCCTAAACGTAGTCCATCACATCGTTTGTGCTGCGAAATCCGGCATTACTCTCGCCAGAATATCCATAGAGTATTTGAACATCTTGTTCTTTCGCGCGATTCAATGTAGCCTTAAAAGTCTCAACGGAGGGTGGGGTAGGTCGTCTTTCAGTATTCACCACTTCTTCCGACTTTACCGAATACCACTTCATAAACATCAATCACGCAATATCAAAATTAGCCATCACTATTTTTCGTCTACGTGAGAAAATACATGTCTGAGCTCCAGGGTTTGCAGAGGTCAACTGAGCACGCAGGGGTAGAGATATGCCCAGGTAGTAGCAGGAGTCACGTGACCGAGCTTACACTGGGCGGAGCTTAGATTTTGTATATATATATATATATATATATATATATGTAAAGAACGAGGCTTGTGTAGAAGAACGTTCCGCACAAGATGAGGAGGGAGAACGAACAAATGAAAAATGAGGCAATCACCCGAGAATCGAACCCAGGATCTTCCGATTGCCGGTCAGATATGCTATCCAATACACCATGGGCCTCGATTAATCAGAAGTCGTAATTCTCCTACATACGAGCAGAAACCAATGCTCTGAGGAGGCACCTTCGCATGCCGTACATATATATATATGCATTTTAACTGCAAAAACACACAGTATAATTAATGTAAAGAACGACGCTTGTGTAGAAGAACGTTCCGCACAAGATGAGGAGGGAGAACGAACAAATTCTGATTAATCGAGGCCCATGGTGTAGTGGATAGCATATCTGACCGGCAATCGGAAGAGCCTTGGTTCGATTCCCGGGTGGTTACCTCATTTTTCATTTGTTCGTTCTCCCTCCTCATCTTGTGCGGAACGTTCTTCTACACAAGCGTTGTTCTTTACATTAATTATACTGTGTTGTTTGCAGTTAAAAAAAAAAAAAATATATATATATATATATATATCGGCTATTGATTGGTGGCGTGGAAAACGCAGTTTAATAATGAACAGGAACACCAGAGAAAATACAAACATCCTTCAAGTTTAATAGTACCAACGTTTCGGAATGCACTAATTCCATCTTCAGGGCTAAAACAATAAAATTCCAAATCACATACAAAATTACAAATACAAATTGCTTAATAACAATTTAAAATAAACTTAAAAATTATAAAAAGTAGCTAAGAAAATGTAAAACATTAAACTAAAAGGTAAATAAATGTGAAGTTAAAAAGTTAAAAATTATAAAAAGTAAAAGCATTTCAATTTTAATGCTTTTACTTTTTATAATTTTAACTTTTTAACTTCACATTTATTTACCTTTTAGTTTTAATGTTTTACATTTTCTTAGCTACTTTTTATAATTTTTTAAGTTTATTTTAAATTGTTATTAAGCAATTTGTATTTTGTAATTTTGTATGTGATTTGGAATTTTATTGTTTTAGCCCTGAAGATGGAATTAGTGCATTCCGAAACGTTGGTACTATTAAACCTTGAAGGATGTTTGTATTTTCTCTGGTGTTCCTGTTCATTATATATATATATATATACTCGTATGTATGCGATGTTTGTTAATTATACCAACGTTGTAATATCGTTTATAAGTGAGCTAGGATCATATTCATTTTTGTACTCTAATTGTGTAGGTTAGGTTCAGTTTGGTTTTCCAATTTTCTACTCTTTTAGATTAGTTTAAGTTACCCTTATATTCTTTCTTAGTAAATAAAATTACAAATACAGTACATGTTCTAGTTACTTTTAATTTGAATAAAACACACATAGAGATAATTGTATTAGTCGTATGTATACGGTAAAATGCAGTTTCATAGTGATATAGTAGATACTACAGTTACATATAGTCTACAATAGGCTCCATACACAACGAATGTCTGTTTCCTTCTTTGAAACTTGTCTGGAACGCGTATCGTTATAATGAGTGAGGTATCAACCTTCCAAAATATGTCGTCTTGGTACTCTCTACTGAAGTGGAGCGGAAAACTAAGGGGGATAAGTGCTGGATAAAAGTCCGTAAGTGCTCAGCATTCAGCTATGGCTACTACAGTAGGTAGTATAACGCTACTTCACTGAAATTTTAGGAAGTATAACGCCGTTATACCGCGTTACTCCTCGACTACACCCCTGCACCTTGTATGAGATAAAGTTCCTGGATTTTGTGCAGACAAATCCCGAGAGCCTTTACCTGAGCACACAGTTTTACAGATTTCAAGCAAATACTTCTGGTCCGTACTTAAGTCTTCATTTGATATGTATGGTATATCAGCTTCAATTTTATCGAACCCTGCAACTGGAAGTTGTTCACAAGTTTTCAGTGCTTTGCCAATTGTTCCAGAGAAGGTATCAGGTCCTGTTGTGCTCCCATCAATGTGATATAACAAGTGGCGAAGTAGAAGTTCGTTAGCGTGCAATTGACCTAATGCCAATTCTAAGAGGCTAATAATGCCAATATGCCTTCCTGTGTTTACAGGAGTTCCATCACATCCAATAGCCACAAGTTCATCAATGTTTTGAACATTTTCTGATAAAAACTGAATTAACGAATCTTTAATACCATGAGCAGTACCAGAGACAGGTGCCATATGACCAACATAGCAAGACCCTGGTTCTCTTACTAAGGTTATGTGTTCTTCACTGACCAACTTATAATAATATTTTTGCCTTGCTTGATATAACATTTAGTTTTATCTTTTCTTCCATCAAAATATAGAGCTTTTAAGTGTTCCTCATTATCTTCTTGTTGCATTTTACGCCGTATTTTCGTCCTTTCTCTTCTAATTTTACTCCTGTCAATTACGAGGGAGGTATCCTCATTTCCTATTAGACCAACATCTTGTAGGGCAGCAGATGCCAAAGATGCACCTGCCCAGTCAGATATGCCGTATATATCGCAAACTTGTGCAGCATTTCCTAAATTAACTCTCATTTGTTGTTGCGAGTTAGACGGTCTAGCATCATCAACAGCTCTTGTTTGGGTCGGGTTTGATTCTTTCCCTGAGCAAGCTGAAATGTCACCCTCCGAATCAGAAGAATTAAAGCCTAGGCCTACAGCATCATTAGTTGAAATGCTTTTGCTAATTCGAGAAAGTTCCACTTCTTTTCGTTTCATATTCTTTTTAAGTTTTTCAGTTGTTAGTTTATCTTTGTTCTCAATTGCCATATTTTTATCTCCTCTTTGATCAGTGAGAAATTTTTGCTCAATGCGAGGAACCTTTTAATTTTATCACAGTGACATGAATCAAACTCACATTTGCAGCTAGCAATATCAAATAAATTTTTAGCTTTTTCTCTAAACAACTGTAATTTGTTTTGATAATTTGGGTTTCCTTTTCTTCCTTTGTATGGCTTTATCAACACCATATATTTATTATGATAGGAGCGAATAAGCTGCAAAACTCTCTTGTGAGAAACTGTTGGAATTGAGGCCTTTACCCAAATATTTTCAATATCTAAAGCGACTCTTTCTGATACGTCAGAGACTGCAGGATCTGTTATTATTAGTGAACTTTATGTCAGCTCTTACCCATAAATAATGTCTAAACATTTCTTCACTACGCTGCCTTGTCTTTACTTTTTTATCCATTTTAATATTTCTGAAAAAAATAGAATTAGTGTAATTAAATCAGAGAATTACAAGACAAATATTTATGCATGCAAAAACGGTTAAGTAGTTATACTAATAGGCTAAGCTAAACTGTAACACATCTCGTCACTGTACGCACTTTAGGAAGACTGAGTGACTGAGGCTCAAAATGTGACGGTTTTTCAAGGTCATTGGGGGGCCTCTTACTGAAACAGCAGCTAGTTCAAATTTGGTGGACATTTAAATTAGCGTCATTTACAACTTTTCCTAGGTATTCCAAATTGATATTCTAAAATTCATATTTTTGTTCCACCCTAAATTTTATATATATATATTGTAGTATGGGCTCAAAATGCCAGAGTGCAGAGCAATTGCATAATGTTGCAAGAGTGCCAACCCCAACCCCCCTTGTTGGCACCCCCACCCCCCTTTGTTACAAGGCACCCCCACCCACCCCTTTGTTGTAAAACACCCCCGAAAGGGGCAGAGAGAGAGGAGAGAAAGGAAGAGGAGAGGGCCCAGAGGAGGAGGTGTTCGTCCGACAGCTGTCAGACGCATATGAGGTCTTCAGCCACCCCGCCGCTCTCTTATAGTGCCCATAATCAGCCAGTTGGCTTAATCAGCCAGTGCCTCAGGGCATCATCAGCCAGTGCCTCTGGGTGTCATCGCCTGTGGGCATTATCAGCCAGTGCATTAGTTGACGCGCAGCGCGTTGGCAGGCACGAGCCCCGTGCGTCCGGTTGCTGGGCGCCCCTAGCATCACCCCGCGCCTCAGCCAAGTGTCACAGTGCACGTGCGCTAAAAAGAACCTGGTTCGTACCCCGGGCGGGACTCAGGGTATCCTAATGTTCTCCCCGTGCGTCTAGGGTGAGGATAAAACGTCAAAAAAGAAAGAAAAAGAGCTCCGTAGGCCTAAGGTGGGGGTGTAGAAACTACTCGTACGGAAAATAAATCCCAACCGTAGGTCTAAGGCGAGGGGTAAATCATCTCGTACGAAAAAAAAATAATTAAATCACCGAAAAAAGCTTTCAAACGATTCATTATATATATATATATATATATATATATATATATATATATATATATATATACACACATTGGGGTATTTGTTTTAATGTGTTACTTTTGTAAATTTAAATTTAAATAATTTTTCCTATCAGAGGAATTATGGGGCAACCTGTACATATATATATATATATATATATATATATATATATTTATGCGAACTACCTTCAATGGTTGCTTCATTGCGCAAGAAAATGTAGAGAAATGATTCAGTAAAAGTATGCGAAATAATGTCAATAATTTGACCGGATTTTTAATAAAAAAAAATATTTTTTTCCTCCCTCACTCTTTCTCTCTTATCTTTCTCTCTCCGCCACCCACTCTGTCTCACTCATCCCCCTTATTCTCGTTTCATTCACCCCCTTTCAGAGAACCCATTGGTACCCACCCGACCATAAAGGTCAAAGGAAGATCAGCACTGTTAAATTAATTTTCAACTGAACATTCTCGGGAAATTTTTGCGAAGAAAAATATTAAATCTTTGATTTAATTAAAAAAAAAAGATATATATGTATATATTTTTAATTAGATATTGTTTTAAGGGTTTCTCTCTCTCTAACCGAGTGCCGCTTCTTGTTAATTAATATGTAGTTTTTGCATTTTTAAGCAAGTTAAATTAATGATAATTTGCTTCCAACAAAACTGATAAAACTGGTAAAATTATTACACAACAACGCGACACACACACACATACACACACAAACACCACACACACACACACACATATATATATATATATATATATATATATATATATATATATATATATATTATGATATTTATAATTGCGAATTCTTGCTGATTTTAAAATAATTTTTTCATAGCCAGGAAAATAAACAATGTTATCACCTATCCAGAGTTTAAACGGGGCCTTTCTAATAATTCTTTTAAATATTTTAGCTAATTTATTTATATATACGACAATAGAGGTCCATCCAAGTTATCAGCAGGCAGATACTCCAAGATGGTGTTTAAATAGAAGTTTTCCATACACCATTGTTCTGCGGACCAAAATCTGAAACCTTTATCAGCATATACATGTGTTTTCTAATGTGTAAGTGACCATATATATATATATATATATATATACAGTCGTGGCCAAAAAATTAGCAAACTTTTGTTTTTACTCTATTTTTTTAATTTGGTTCAGATATACAATATATTTGACTGTAGTATTTTATTTTTTTACTTATACATTTATACACAAGACATTTAAAAAAAATTTTAATAGATTATAATATTACTAGTACTTTGTGAACCATCCTTTGGCTGATATTAGTGACTTTACTCGATTTGGCATGGAATGAATAAGAGATCTGCATGATTTAGATATGTTGTCACTGTGGTTCCACACACGAATTAATGTTTCTACTAGTTGTTGTTTATTTGTTATAGTCTCCTTCTTCATCTCTTCCTTTAGAATTGCCCAAAGATTTTCAATTGGATTCATATCTGGACTGTTTCCTGGCCATGGAAGTGTTTGAATGCCATTGGCTTGCAAAAACTGCGTCACTTGCTTACCTTTGTGGCATGGAGCTCCATCATGCATAAAAATAAGGTTTCTGATGCCCTCACTACCTTGCTTAATTGCCCATTCACGCAACTGAGGTAGAAGACGAGATTCTAGTATGGCTTTGTATTGCCCTTGTTTCATGATGCCATCTACAATATGCAGTCGACCAGTGCCATAAATGAACATGACGCTCCATACCATGATCTGCATTGGGTGTTTGACCTTTTGATGCACACACACCTTCTTGAAAGCTTCTCCGGGTCGTCTGCGAACATACTGAGACTCCTCGTCAGTGCACTGAATGATAGATTCATCGCTGTAAATGACCTAGAACAAAACACAAAAAAACACTCTGTATACACATTTGCAATCTATTACTGGATGAATGGTTGCAAATAACAAAATATCAACTAACATTTTCCCAATGTTGTTCACTCCATTCTTTGTATGTTTTAGCCCATTGCAACCGTTTTTTCGACATTGCTGGTGTCAACTTTTGTTTTTTCCTTGGACGTCGTGCTGGCATTCCTCCTTCATATAATCTACGACGAACAGTTCGAGCGCTCACACTCACTCCACGATCCGCCATGACCATTTTCAATTTGTGGCTTGTAATTCTCCGGTTTTTCTTTGACTCTCTCATCAAAATGCTGTCATCCCGCACACTTGCGACACGTTTTCTGCCACTATTGCTTTTCTTTTTGGGTGAGAGATTTTCACCATTCTTCAATTTTTATTTTATTCTTGAGACCACAGATTCACTGACACCTAATTTTTTGGCAATTTCTCTGCCGGAGTAGTTTTCCTGACACACAACTTCAATTTTGCTTGCTTTTTAGGAGTTATGTCTTTATTCTGACCCATTTTCATTAATACAGCACCACACCCTCACTCCAATAAATCTGTGGAAACGCTGAACACGTGAATTAGTAAAGAACAATTTTACAAGCAGAAGTAGCTCCTCCAAGTGGTGAAATTTTAATCATGAACAAAAAATAATCTTAAATAGGCAGAAAATTTGATAAACTTATTAAATTTATGCTAAAATTATAAAAGAATGTGAAACAACTTATTGCTTCACATTTTGGAGTTTTCCAGGTATATACAAAAAAAGACCAAACATTAAAATTTTGATCAAATATTTATTAATATTTGTATATTATATAAGTTTCCATATTTAAAATAAAAATTTACCTTAGAATTGAAATAAATGGAAAATTTTCAAAGTTTGCTAATTTTTTGGCCACCACTGTATATATATATATATATATATATATATATATATATATATATATATATATATATATATAATACAGGTTTTCCAGCAAAGGTTAAGACTATCTCTTCAGTAAATAATTTTGACAGAAAGGTTCTCTTGTAACAAGAGAGACAAGTATTCTAAATTTATTTTATGTCAGTTTGGTACAGCACACACAATGCATGTGTTTTCTAATCAGCATGCGGCCATATAAGCAAATACGCTGTTTACCCGTAATGGACAAAACGTCTTCCATAGTAAATATATTTGTTTTTAACCTTCCAAAACATGACAATGAGTTTTCCGAAAAAAATAGACAAACAAGATATGGCATGTATCTTAAATTTATTTTTCGCAGAAAACCGAATTGAAATGTTCGGAAGATAAACATTGCCTTCATGACCAACCACTTTTCCCAAATTTTAAATCAATATTTGATCAACGATATGGAATATCACAGAAAAAATAATATTTGTATCAGATAATGACCCGATTCGCGGGGCAGATGGCCCACCCAGATTTTACGGGAGACAGCCAATCACTACACTATGCCCGGACCTCGGTTAGGTACCAAGCAAGTCTACCGCTAAACCCCGCCCAAATTCATGCTTAGCCTTCAGGGAATCACCCAATCACGACACTTTTGGGAGGAGCCAGGTCCTCGCGTTGGTCGAAAATGCAGGCCTAGGTTCTAATTCCGCCCAAATTTCACCGCTAGCCAATAGGGTGCCGAGGTTTGTTTTTGTGGGAAGGCCACATGCCCCCCCTTATAAAGAGCAAATCACGGCGCAGAGACCCAGTTTCTCCAGATAGTGAATTATACAACAACAATGGCCCAACTGTACAATACACCCGATTTGCTGGAATGCGAGTCCGAATATGCCCACGCAGGCAGTCGTACATCTTTTCAACGCTGCAGACCGGGGCGAACTCTTTTCAACACAGAATGTTATGGAAAATTGTAACGATGTGCAAGGCTCACTCATTGAAGAGAACCTGCAGATGTGAGTATCTCTAAGTGTCATAATAAGTGTTTTAAAAAATTATGTTTAATTAATGTCTGTGTCCCATATATATATATATATATATATATATAGTGGCCAATACTTTTATCCGCACTCAAACTCGTAATAGAGCTTTAAGATTATTTTCACGATAATTCAGCATTGCCGTAGGATTTTAAGTTACCACACTGCAATAAATGCGTTTTGAAAAATTATGTTTAATTAATGTCTGTGTCCCATATATATACATATATATATATATATATATATATATATATACACACTGTATATATGGTGGCCAATACTTTTATCTGCAATCAAACTCGTAATGGAGCTTTAAGATGGGCGTAAACTAATCTCAGAGCTTAACCCTAACTCTATATATTTTAACTGATGCGTGCAAAGCCCCAATAGCGAAATATATGCTCTATCATAACCTAGCCCAACCTAACCTAACTTAGCCTAACCTAACCTATCCTAGCATAGCCTACCGGGTGTAAACTATCCTAAGTTAGCCTAACCTAACCTAACCGGGTGTAAACTAACTTAACCTAGCCTAACTTAGCATAGCATAGCCTAACTTAACCCAACCTAACCTGGCGTAAACTAACCTAACCTAGCCTAACTTAGCATAGCATAACCTAACTTAACCTATCCTAGCATGACTAACCGGGCGTAAACTATCCTAACCTAACTTAGCCTAACCTGACCTATCCTAGCATAGACTAACCGGGCGTAAACTAGCCTAACCTAACCTAGCCTAACCTAACCTATCTTAGCATAGCCTAAGCGTGCGTAAACTAACCTAACCTAACCTAACCGCAGACAGTATCTCACAGCGCAAACAAATCTCATTTATTTATTTATTAGCATTGAAAATTAGTTTGTATTTTTTCTCATTTATAATTGGCAATCTAATTTCCTTTTGTTCTGAATTTTTCTACAACGTAAAAATTATTCCCGTTGTGTTTAATTATTCTGTTTCTATAGCGATTATATCATCATTTGTATATATTGCTGCAACATTTGCGACATATTGCAACATCGCCTTGCAACATGTGCAACATGTTGCAGCATATCATGACAACATTTGCAGCATAGTGCATCATTGCATTTAACCATTTGCTACATCTTGTAACATTGATTTGCAACATTTGCAACATTGCATTACGCCTTTTACACGTTTCGCATCTTTTCTCTCTATTCAATTAAGAAAATCGTATTATATTTAAGTTCTCGTAGGGTTTTATTTATTGTCCACTCTCATTAGAAATATTAAAAACTATTAGTTTGTGCTTTATTCTCGGCCTATATATACACACCGTTTCATTCACTACTAGTTAACTTATAATTGCGTTTTGCAAAATATTTTCAATTATTCTCTACCTCCTTCGTCGTTATTTCCGCACATATATATATATATATATATATATATATATGGCGTCAATATATTTATACATTTCTTGCACAGGTAGGATTTTAGAAATATTAAAACTTTTAAGAATTGCTTGCGTTTTGAAAAATAATTTTCTCTTTATTTTTACTTAATCTTATAAGACCGGGACGGAACTTGAGCGTGTTATTGCAACTTTTGACGAAAGGGTGATAAATGAAGTGGTAGCCATCCCGCTTAGCCTCCCCAGCGATCCAGAAGTCGTCGTACTGGCGCACATCCGGTCAAGCGAATGTGAGGTCATCGAGGAGATTATATAATTATTTTTTAGGGCAAGAACAAAACGTGATATAATTCTATTTATTAAACAGTAGAAAACATGTACAAAAACGGTAACAGCATCCGCTACATAATTCTTAATGGATACAAATGTATATATAGGTTTACACAATATACATCTTACACATTACAGGGGGTATTAACATATAGGAACCTTTTTTTATCTGTCTGCATACACTTTTATCATTCATATTTGTGTCACATAAATCGAATAATTTTAAAAAATTCATAAATCCCTTCCCACGTGACATATGCATGAGAAACAAAATACAATACATTCCACATGTTTCAGTATAATGTCCTTGGAAACGATATGGATTCCAAATAACCTCTGGTACGTTTAGTTGCGCTATGAACTTCACAATTGCCGAATCATTCCACTGTGGAAATCCGAGTGAATCGAAATAGTACATTCTTTCCTTAGTTTTAAAATAGATTGCAACGCAATGAATCCCCTCACCCACCCACAATGTCTGTGTTAACGATAATCCCGTACCAGTTTCTCGAACTAGCCAGTTTCAATATAGTTCATTCTTCGCAAACACTCCGATAAATTTTGAGCGCGCGAAACAGTCACTTTGCATCACTTTCTGTAGTGTATTCGTGGCCATTTTAAAAATCTGTGGTCACGTTTCTAAATCTATCTACTTCTATTAGGGCTTGCGACTCGATGTATACTAGTACACTAATAGGAGCGTCTATAGGTTTGGCAAACTCCAGCCTCACTGATATGGTACCGCTCTGTTGCGGGTTTAAATGGTATTTATGCCAGCAGTTAAGTCAGGTGTAATGTCAAATGAGTAGACGTTAAATTCTTCAACAAATTCTTTCTGTGTTATGCCGAAACCAAGTTCATCACACGCACCTGTATTATGAGCCAAAGTACTATAAGCTCTCGCGCAGAGCGGGAACACTGCATCTGTTGAGTAATCCATATCCATTACCCCACCCAGGGCGATGCCATTTACGTATAGAGTAATATTTTTAAGGCCGAAATTCTCGAATTTTAAGGCACTCTTTTTATAATTTCCATTCGTCAAAGCGTGATCTTGCATTCCAATTAAAATCCTTGTAGGTAGGACTCCAAGAGCAATGTTTTCTAGCTGTACCCTGTTAATTGGATATTTCATTGTGGCATGTACCAAATCTTTCTCAATTTCTATTTGCTTCGGGGAGCTTAATTTCACTCGGCGTATAGGCAAATACGTTTCCATGATGTGTATCACAACGGGTTTCGCGCCGTCTTCTTGGTCTGTCCCCAGATTTATGCAGATCTCAGGGTTCGTGCGGGTAAGCTTCAATTTCATATCTACCCCGTTCATAAGGAACTTCTCCTGGAAAGTAAAGTCTGTATACAGACGTCCAAAACATTCATATATCTTCTTTTTAGAATTTTTTAATTTATCCTTTGTTCCATTTTCATCTTTAGTGTGGTAATACCCCTCGGCGGATAAAAAGGTGTCCTTCGCTTCTTTTGAAAAGTTGAGTACATTTTCCAGATAGGATCGTAGGTGATAGTACCCCGTGCCTGCCGAGATGTTAGTCTGATTCAAATATACATCACACTGACTGAATATGGAGTGCAGAAAGTTGGTTTCAGGGTACGCGGCCTAACTATCATCGCAATCGGTTCCGTCAGAATGAGCTATGCGTAGTTTAGCATACATGCGCATGCAACTCGGGTCAAAAAAGTAAGGGCCTGAGTTGGGTATCACGAATTCTATAGGGGCACTGGGTGAACTAATTGTGTTTAACGGATTAATTGTAATAATGGCGCTATGTTCAATAGAGACCGAGTAGGTGGTATATCAAAGAGGGACAGTTCCGATTTACAGCACTGTGAACTACACAGATGGATGAAACGTGCCATGACGAGTCAGAAATAGTGCCACCTTCCACCGCGAGTATTAGTCAATCTATGATTGGTGAGAGTAGCGTACTCAGCTTATATCAGATAAAAAAATGGTTAGCCATAGGTTTCATACGCTTAGAACACTTCTTTTTTGGTTTCCTTTTACGTTTAATGCCACGTGATAGTAAACCCTTTTTCCTAGCAGATCTCTTCTTCTTTCCACCACGTGTTGGTAACCCCTTCTTCCTAGCAGTTCTCTTCTTTCCGCCACCACAAATTTTTCTCTTCGCGTCTTTGATGATTTCATCCAGTGTGCGCTTTAAATGCATTTTAGGGCTTCTTTAGGCTTAGTACCCGCCAATATGTCCTCTGCCGCGTTAAAACCTGTTTGTAACGCCTTCCTCCCAAGGTACCTGGCCCCCCTCTTCAACTGTGGGACAGCGGTGCATAGTATGGATGAAAAAATGGACCCAAGTCCACTACCCCGCTGGTATCTCACCCTTCGGTATACTGTGAAAGGCTTTCTGTCCATTATAACTCGGTGCGTCGAAAGTGCAGCTTTACTGTTAAGCTCCCGTCACCGAATGGGAAATTTTTGCCCTCAACCGTTCTTATATATATATTGAGATATTAGTTATTAGATTAGTTGCGACATTCACATAATGGGGTATGTCATATGTAATACTGAAACTCCTTCCTCTATGGTTGGGGATGTGTACTATGCGTAGCAGGCGTGCCTGGGTATCCCCAACAAACTGGTGTTCCGCTATATTGCTATAAATATAGCACATGTCTGGAGGCTGAGAGCTTACATCCAATTTCTCCATCTTCAATTGATACACTAAAGTGGACAAGTCATCCGGTACCCCATGAAAGGTGTCTCTTTGGAAGGCTGCTCGATAACGCCCCTCGGTTATAATTTTGAACACTCTTCCGTCTTTAAGATTTCTGTTAACCTTTGATTTTAGGATTAGAGTATGTGCAGGGTTTCCTTTGTTTACGATTTCTTATATTAAAGCATTCGTAAGGCGTGAGTTTTTTAAACACACGTTTAAGTCTCTCACAACATCCTCAGCAGAACCATAACGACCCGGTCCTAGTGTCACTGTTGTACTGAAAAACTGTGCAACCTTAGTCCTGGCGATACGTATAGTTTCATCCCAAGTTAACCCGGCTTTTGCACACTCATCACAGTTTCTAAGAATCGTAAAAACAGTATCTTTATAATCAGTATTTAAAAAGAGGGTATCCAGCTGAATTTCACATATTCCCACCTCATACGAATCACGGCCCAACTCAATGGGCCCATGGAGTTCAGTTACAAAGTTGGCTAGTGTGTTGTTAGGGTGTACAGACAGGGACGAGGAGGACGGGAGTGTGACGTGGAAATAGTTAGGAGTCATGCTGCATTCTAATTAAGCTTCATTACTGCATCAGCTTTTATATAGATATTGAAGCTTTCTGGGTAACCTAGCCACTTCACCAGGTACAGTTTTCTCTTTCCTGTACCTTTGCTTCCTAAAATTTTCTAAATTTTAAACACATTTTTTCCTAAATTAAATGCCACTTTCTGCAATTCCTCGCGGTAAAAGCCTCCCGACATCTCTTCTCCATTCAAATCTTCAACGTAATACATCATTATCTCACCTTTAGGCCTCATAGCCCTAACTTTAAAAATCTCGCGTGTCCATCCTGCATCAGCTTTTATATAGATATTGAAGCTTTCTGGGTAACCTAGCCACTTCACCAGGTACAGTTTTCTCTTTCCTGTACCTTTGCTTCCTAAAATTTTCTAAATTTTAAACACATTTTTTCCTAAATTAAATGCCACTTTCTGCAATTCCTCGCGGTAAAAGCCTCCCGACATCTCTTCTCCATTCAAATCTTCAACGTAATACATCATTATCTCACCTTTAGGCCTCATAGCCCTAACTTTAAAAATCTCGCGTGTCCATCCTTGCTCAAAACCCTTCGCGAATTTATTTCCCGAACGTAACAGCCTTACATTGTCATTGATTTTGAAACGCGCAGTGTGGTGGTGGTAGCGGCACTCTATCTCTTCTCGGGCGCTTGCCTCTTTCTAAAACATCGTTAGGCGTTGTACTGAGAGTACGATGGTGTGAACGGTTGTAGGATGAAGCCAATGAATCAAGAATGTTTATATATCTCTATGTGTTTTTATGTGTAAAATATTGGTGCATGCGTTCCTTTATGGTACGTTGAACTCTTTTAGCTAAAGAAGCCTTATGTATAGAATTGGAAGTGTAATAGCTGATATTAAACTCTGACAGCATGTTCTGAAAAGCTCGTCCTATAAATTCTTTTCCCATATCCGTACAAAAATAGCCAGGAATCCTGTTTTCTTTCAACATCAGCCTTTTGGCCGCTTTAGCAACTGTTTCAGGCGATTTATTTTTCAGGGGAATTAGCCACAGGTATCTAGAGAATACATCTATTATGAATAGGATGTAACGGTAGCCATCGTTGTACACTGAATATCTTTGCATGTCTGTTAAATCTGCCTGCCAAATAGAGTCAATCGAGGTGTCTGTTGTCTTCGCTGTTTTAAACCTTTTTCTCACCGGTTTATGAAGTGTATGAGTATCCTGGCCCAGCAAAAATCTCTCAACATCTTTTTTCCTTACACCATAAACACCTCTGTACAATCTATTAACGTCACCATAGGATGCAGGGTTAGAAATGTCATAATAGTGCTTACTTAATACGTTAGCCATTTGCATATTTTAGAGGCACGTGGATAAGGTTGGCCGTCTACTCTCTTCTTTCTCCTCTTCAGAGACACTGCAGCTGCTGCGGGCGAAGGTGTACTCAGTTGTGACACGTGCGGTGCATCTTCCAAGTCTTTTAACCTATTCACATTACCTATCAATGTTTTGGGGACATTTATTTGTTGTAGTCTTGCTTTAATATGCTTCCATCCTGTTGGTGAGGGCCTATCCCACTTTCTCACCAGATCATGAACAATATCAACGATAGTGGATCCTTGTACCCTTGTTCCTTCAACAATAACCTCGCCTATATCGGTCTACTGTATGATGGGGCCCTCACTCAATAGATTATAAAGACTTAGCCCTTTATTCCTCAATATATGGGGGAGGCTGTTTTTTAGCACATGCTCGATGTGCTGTGTTCCGCTACTCTTTGTTTGCTCAGGTCCTGTGTCGCTATGCTCAGCGCTGCTCGAGCTGTGCCTCACGGGGAGCTCTGTAGGATGCTTATAATCTTCGTACTCATGAAGAAATTTCTGCAAAGCATCTTGGTACAAGATCCTTTTCTCATCAGGTGCCTTTTCACTGTTTAATAGGGTTAGCAAATCACTTTCCATTCTTTTAAGCCTACTTTTACGGGGTTCTAGAACCGCATCTGGACTCCTTTGTAATGAAGCATACACCTCGTGCGGGATCACAACCACCTTCTTCATTATATTAATCTAGTCAGTAAAGGTCCCAAAATTGAAAATAAGATGGGCAGGAACGAACCGCCTCTTTGTACAATAATACGCTTTTTCTTACCCACAGTCTGACTTTTATGGGCGAGCGTCCGTATTATGTTCTTGTAACGACGTAAGCGAGTCTTCTGAGAGGATTTCATTGGAACATTACATTTTATAATATTAAGGCAGATTTCACAGATGCATTTTAAAAAGTCAGAGTCGATATTTTTAACAAACATCTGCTGCAATGCTCGAGGCAGATAGATTTTTGATAGATTTTTATTAATTCACTGTATTTCTTTAGCCTATTCGTCGTTCTGAAATGTACACGGTTTCAGGTTCGCTTGGAAATATATTCGTGTTTCGCGGGTGAAGGTCACAAAGCAAATATCCATAACGTTGGTTTGTGGCCTCTTTATAAACCTCCAAAAACTCCTTACGCTGATTCGGAAACACTTGATTGACTAATACCCAAATTTGTGACACATCTCTACGTTGCGCGAATAAGACTAGATATTGCGTATTTAGTGACACAACGCGCATGTATCTATTTTTGAAAAATAGATTCTGATTGATGAAGAACACGCTTATGTTAAGGTGGTGGGGGAATACTGTAAATGTCTCGGCAAACGTTTTATCCATCTCCAACATGAGATCGTCAATTACGATGACTGTATGTTCATTTCCCTTTAACGAATTAACGTCATAGACCCCCTTGTGGAACAAAACCTCATCTTGGTACTCGTTGAACACTGATTGGTATGTCGAATAGCACCATATAACTTTATGCAAAAATTTTGAGAACATTTCCCCCTTTTCTTTAATGATATTAAGCATAAACACCGTTTTACCACAACCTGTAGGTCCAGATATAATACGTGTGGATGGGCTCGTGAACCTGAATTTTTCTACAGATTCCATTTCTAACACGTCACACCCCTAAGTGGTTCATTTACAAAATATTACAAATAACGAGTGTTGCTCCTCACATTTTGTTTTCTTCTTCCACAGAACCGTGAGTGACGACGATGTACAGCTCCCCATCATTGATATCAGGGATGAACCCGTTGACCGTGCATCTACATTACCCACCCCCGCCGATGAGCCCTCACCAGCGACACCTGTTGCACGTTCAAAGCGGAGGTGTTATGACGAATCCTCCACGTCAGGTATAAAGCGATCCAGGGTTGTTGGAACACCGATAATAGAACCCCAGCCCTCAACGTCTTACACAACAACCCCCACAGTAGAGCATTCCGCCAATATACCCCCTTGTTCATCCTCCACAGCAGCTCCCCGTTCTGTTGATGCTGCAGTAATAGAGCCCCAACCCTCAACGTCTTACGCAACCAACCCCACAACAGCGTCTTCCCAAATATACCCCCTTATTCATCCTCCACAGCTGCTCCCCGTTCTGTTGAGGAGGGTATAACATTCGAGTTGGTGCGCACCGCAACCCCATCCCCAGCCTTGACTAGAAGTCGGTAAAGGTCAGGGTTGATCCTAGATCCATGTATAGCAACGGTACTGAACACGGACTACGTCGCGTTGTAGAACGTATTGTAGAGTTTGCCCTTCAGAACCGCGACGAGCGTGAAGTCAGGACGAGGCTGTCCTTCGGATTCGGGTCAGATGATGGTGATGTAGATGATTTTTGGGTAGTAGTGCCATTCAGGCGTTTGGCTGCTGAAGATGTAGAGTGTATATTAGGTCGTATAATGCAGGCCTCACAAAGTAGTATAGCCTTCAATATGGACAACTTCACGGTAAATATTGACCATGTATTCCGTGCTGTGGGCCATAGTGCCACACCGTATACTCTTAACTTCAATTCTCAGGCTATTTACAGACGGCATATAAACGTCGATCGTGGTTGCAGCTTTATAGCAGTAGTCTTAGCTCGCATGTTTACTGTACTAAATACGAAATCCGAGCAAATTTGGTTGCTTACAGTTGTGGAGCGTGCCCGTAAACTAGGTGTAGACTGTGAATTTGAGTTTAACTGTAATATGGGTCCTGAAGAGCTGAGAAGAGTAGAACAAGAAATGAATGTTCGTATAGTTGTATTTGGACTGGATGGTCGTCGTAGAACTGTGCCTTTACGCGAGTTATGAAAAAAGTCGAAAATATGGACGACATCATGATTTGTGTAAAGGGTGTCTCGAGTTTGAGGATGATATAGTGAAACATCGTAAAGACTGCCACATGGTATGTGAGCAGTGTAAAAGCCCCAAACGTGAAAGACGTGTAGTTGAAGCTGAGAAGAGGGATTGTAGTGTGTAGACGCACATTTTTCAATAATAGCTGTTTTGAGTTCCATAAATCAATTGGCACGTGCAGGAAAATGAGAATCTGTGAATGTGGTATGTTTCACATGATGGATAATTGGGGAAATTGCAAGCACAAATATGATGAAATTCACTGCTCTACATGCCATGAGAAAAATAAGGCGGATGGTGTAAAGCATGTATGTTATATGAAAGACGCAAAGTCTAAAAACAACCCTTGTATAACTGTGTACTACGATATAGAAACATACACGAACGTTGAAACCAAAGAGGTTATTCCACATTTACTTGTAGGCCAGACTATCTGTGATGAGTGTAGGGAGATCGAGTGTGCTGAGTGTCACAAATGTGGTAAACGGACAAACGTTTTTAAAACGAATCTCCACGATAGTCCTGTAAAACTATTTGTGTCCTATATTGTCAAGTTAGCTGACAAGTTATAAAAAATGACTGTGTATGTTCTCGCCCATAACGGGGCAAAATTTGACACACAGTTCCTTTATAAGGAGCTGCTTGAGCACGAGTCCTCTGAGATATTTACAGGTGATCCATTGAAAAGAGGCAACAAATTAACACAGATGCAAATAAGAGGTAATGTACAATTTAAAGACACTTTATTATTCACACCTTGTAAATTAGGAAAGCTACCCAAGGTGATGGGCGTAGCAGCTGAGGTTTCAAAATGATACTTCCCTTACACATTCCTCACTAGCGAAACTTTAAATTACGTAGGTCTACCTCCACCCAAACATTACTTTAACTATGACTGTGTGAGCAAAGATGAACGTGAAGATTTTGACCGATGCTACAACAGCTTTAATGAACGTTATCCTTATAATATAGCTGATGAATGTGAGCGTTATTGCGTGAATGATGTGCGCGTGCTTAGAGTATGTTTCCCGGCCTTTAGAAGGATGTACATATGCCGTTTCAAATGCGATCCGCTGCAAGTCGCAACCACCATCGCGTCATTATGTTTTACGGTATTCAAGAATACTGTAACTTCATGCCTAAAGGCACCTTAGCCATTATCCACAGAAACAACCCCCGCAGTTATGGGCACAAGGCTATTTACTGGCTCATACACCTACAGTAGCAGTCAGGTGTATACATAAAGCATGCCCGCAACACCGGGGAAGTACCCATTAAGGTTAATGGCCATGTTTTTTGGGTTGATGGTCTAAGTGAAAACCGTGTCACTGGCGAGAAGACTGTGTATTCCTTTAACGGTTGCTGGTGGCATGGATGCCCCCGTCCTGAGTGCGGAATCGCAGGAGATATCCACGGTAGATCAGCTTATAGGGCCCCAGTTCACTCACAAAGTCTTGTGGGAGCATGAATATGATGCACGGATGGAGATAGACGGGGCGTACCGTGAAGAAATAAACACGATCAAGAGTTCAATGGTACTGGAGCCTCTGAAATGCGGCGATAGCTTGTTCGGAGGGCGTACAAATCCCTTCAAGCTATACTTTCCGCCTACGGAGGGCGTACAAATCCCTTCAAGCTATACTTTCCGCCTACGGAGGGCGTGAAACTCCATTACTACGATTTCTGTTATTTATACCCCTACGTGATGAAGAACAATCCGTACCCGGTAGGTGCGCCTGAAAAAATAGTGGGTCCTAACCTACCCTCCATCAACGAGTTCTCAAGAAATTTGAACGGGTACTATTTCGGCCTTTCTTTCGTAGACATGCTCTCCCCTCGCGAATTATGGATGCCAATCTTACCCGTCGTTATAGATCACAAACTCATGTTTCCCCTGTGCGCGAAGTGTGCAGAAGAGAACAATGGTGATTGTGGCCATACACCTCACCAGCGTAAGATCAGAGGTGTATACACAAGCCCTGAGCTGGCCCTATCCGTTCGCCATGGGTATAGAATAATGAAGATACATGAGGTGTGGAGGTTTCAGAAGCTACCCAACCTTTTCACACCATATATAAACGCGTTTTTGAAGGACAAGGTTATGGCGTCAGGATATCCGCGAGGGGTTGAAACCGAAGATGAAAAAACGTCTTCTATTCAGCGTTACCATGACCACGAAGGTATACAACTTGATCTTGCCCAAATTGTACAGAATCCTGGCAAGCGCTTTAGTGCAAAATTGTGCCAATCAGTCTTTGGGGAAAATTTGCACAGAATACCGGTAAAGGGGACGTTCATTTGGCGCAAAGTTATAGTGAAGTCTGGGATTATGCCAACGCACCCGATAAAGAGGTCATGGAGATTGTGAATGTAGGTAATACTTAAATAATAAAGTACAACAATACTGAATTGGCCACAGATACCTCACGGGTTAAAAACATTCCTGTAGCCAGCTTCACAACAGCCTAAGCGCGCATCAAACTTTGGGGCCTATTGCATTCTCTTGGGCGGAGGGTTTTGTATGCCGATACAGATAGCGTGATATTCACAGCGAGGAGGGGTGAATACATGCCTGCTATTGGGGAGTTCCTCGGTGAGCTAACTGACGAGATCAAGGATGAGTATGGGGAAAACGCATACGCCGACTCGTTTGTGTCAACAGGGCCAAAAACCTATGGGGTACGGGTGAGGATAGGGGATGAAACGAAGTATATCGTGAAGGCTAAGGGTATCACGCTTAACCAAGCGAATTGGCGGGTCGTCAACTTTAATTCGCTGAAGGAGCTAGTGTGCTTGGAAGATGATGAGGGTGGCTGTCCGACCCAACTGACTGTAGGCACCCACAATTTTCGGGCGCAGAAGCTGGGGGCCGTGAAGGAACTTAGGGGTACAAAGGTGTGCCGTAACACCTACAGGTAACGCTACCAGGTGCCGGGTACCTATGACACCGTGCCCTTTGGATACCATAATCTTTGATATGTCTATTGCAAACTTATTTATTACACGTATTTGTAAATATGTACATTCTGATTATTTCGTTTATTAAATAAATCGTGTTTCAACTAGCGTTTTACTTTGCGTGTGTGTGTGTGTGTGTGTGTGTGTGTGTGTGTGTGTGTGTGTGTGTGTGTGTGTGTACAGTAAAAAGCTTAGCTCCGCCACTGTAAGACCAGCAGCGTGAGTCATGCCGCAACCTGAGCAGGCCTCTATCCCCGCGTGCTCAGTTGACCTCTGTATACCCTTGAGCTCAGACGTGTATTCTCTCGCATAGAAGAAAATAGTAATGGCTACCTTTAATATCGCGTGTTCAACATTTATGAAGTGGTATTCTGCTAAGTGCGTAGATGTAGTGGATTCTGAAAAACTCCTTATTCCCGCCTCCTTTGCCTCTTTTAAGGCTGCATTGAATCGTGCGAAGGGTCAGGCTATTCAAATACTCTACGGATATTCTGGCGAGGGGGTTGTAGGATTTCGCAGTACAGACGATGTACTGAAGTATGTTATAGAACTAAGCTTTATAAAGGCTCACATATACCGCGCAGTAGAAGAAGCAACACGGTCAGAAGATAAACAACAGTTATGGTTAGTGAGTCTTGTGGATGAGTGGTGTGATAAGCGGTATTATATCATGTTACACCATACCGATTACTCGTACCCTACGGCTGAAAATGTAAATCTTGTCATCATGGACAATCTTAAGTATTTTTACCATTATATTAATATATATCATGATGAGGTTTGTAGTGAGGTTGTGGCTAAAGGTTTGTGTGAGTTTTTAACAGATTTTAGAGATAAGTATCGCCTGTTAAACAAAAAGGATAAATATGAACATATGTTTCTTTCTAATAGCGCACCGGTTTGTGAAGATGTTTAGGAGAGCTAAAACAATTAAAAAATGTGTTTAGTTCGTGAAAATTACCCTGAAGGAAAATGTCTGGTGCGTATTCAGGGAAGTGGTAGTGGTAAAACATTAAAACCGAAATTAATTCTTGTACCGGAAAATTTCTCAAAACATCTGCCCAATATAATGGGATACAACGATTCATGTTGGGTCAGCGCCGTACTCGTTTCATTAGATTATGGTGTGACTCACTCCTCCCGGAGCATACGAGTTCGAACAAACCCATTCACGTTTCATGAGGATGATTCACCCCGTCCGTCGAGCCGATCCTGCCTGCCTGCCTCCTGTGGCTCATATAATCTCAGAGCTTGCACTGAGTGGACGCGACGTAGTCATCTCGAACCGTGTGAACTGTGAACGTGCGAATACGATGGAACTCCCTTTGAGAAGCATTCTCAACGCCTCGTACGACGTTTCCGTGACGAAGTCATTGCGTGTGTTCAGCAAGCAAACGTAACGTTATTTATTTAAGTCTTGAGGAGATGCATAAAATCTTCGTGGTAGTTGAGAGGTGGGCTGAGGTCCGCTATAAAATACCAGCTGACGTAGGTACAAGAAGAGAGACGATTAGTGACGCCTCCTCATATACCATTGTTTGTACATTGAGTGTAAATAATGAACAACCATGCATTGATATACGGCTGATGTGGAAGAACACAGCTGATAATGACGTTCTTGTCCCTACACGAAACCGCTTCATCCTCGACAGAATGTTTGAGATCGTCAGATTCCGTAAGCTGAAGCCTATATTAGATGCGCGTGTTACGGATATGATTTATTTGGCACGGTACTTGAATACGCTTATACCGCTCTGCTCGACGGATTTGTTGAATGTAGGAATGACCAAGGGGAGAACGATCTAGATCTGGATGCATATTTAAAAGGTTTAGATTCTTCGAAATATCCTGAGCTTTGGTACAAAGCACTTGAGAGGTACAGAGCTGAGCTCGCCTACACTGTTCAACCTGAAGAGCACTACCTCTATATAGTGGATAGGTGTCGTTACGATTTGGTAGAATATTTCCAATCCCGTTATGCCGAGTGAAGAAGAGTTCACGATTGAAAAGTTCCGGGCGTTAAGAAAAAGCCCCCGATTGGAAAGGCATGATTATAAACTTGTATTTAATGTTGTGGTTAACGATGACATTTTTGTGCGTGCTTTTGATTGTGTTCTAGCTGTGCTTAAAGATAACTTTCCCGCCGAGTGTAAAGTGGGTACAAAAATAGTATTGAACGATATGAAGGCCATTTATGTCGAGTATAGACCGCCGCATCAGTTAAACGGTGAAGTGATGCTTGGCCGGTTTTACCACATCGTACAAAGTAATGGCGATGTGGGTATAGACTCTATCATATGCGAATTTAGCGTTTTGCACCGTAGAACGTAAAGACAATATATATTTTTTCTGTAATAATATGATTATACGTTTTGTATATTTTTTCCTGTACTAATATTTGATAATATAACTATATTTTTTCTAATATTTTGTTAATACTATGTTTTGTATAATTATATATAATTAATATAACTATATATTTTCCTGTACTAATATTTTGTTAATACTATGCTTTGTATGATTATATATTTTCCGTTCTATTATTTGACCATCTAAGCACACCGGACAAAAAATTAGTCACCCCTAATAGCACCGATAGTAGGAAGTTCAAGGTCACACAGAGGGCGCTGATGTAGCATTGGTAAGTGACAAGTAGCGGTGACGTAGCACACAGGATCAGATCTGTTTCGTGAGGTGGTGAAGAACAAAGTGTGTGTTGGATATAGTCTGCAAAATGGGTCGTGAGGCAGACGTTACTCAGTGGCAAAAAGGAGCCATCGTGTTTGGCAGAGCCCACGGACACAAAATGTCTGAAGTAGCCCAATTTGTTGGTGTGTCAACGCGTACTGTCCAGCGAGTTTACAAAGAGTGGTGTAGTTCGCAATCAACTGACAATCGACGGCGTAACTGTGGCCGGAAAACAATTCTCGACAATAGGGGCCGCCGCCATGTTTCTCGTCTAGTAACTGCAAATCGTTTTCAAACCAGAGAACAATTGCTCCAAGAAACCAATGACGTTCTCCAGCGACCAATTTCCGAACGGACATTGCGACGAGAACTGCATGCGATGGACATCTGGAGCAGGGTACCACGGAAGAGGCCGCTGTTAACAGCAAGTCACAAATTGGCACGTTATAAATGGGCTCAGAGGCACAAAAACTGGACTGCGGCAGATTGGAAATGTGTAATTTGGTCCGATGAGTCCCGTTTTTGTTTGTTCTCCAATGATGGGAGACGACGAGTACATCGCAGGTCCAATGAAGCCTTTAATCCTGAATGCGTCGAAGATGTTGTTCAGGCTGGAAACAGAAAGTGAAGCGCAGGAATAGACACCCACGGACTCTGGCGGAACTTCGGGACCGGCTGATGAACGAGTGGCAGCAAATCGATGTTGAGTACATGCACAACCTCGTAGAGTCTCTGCCTCGCCGGATTCGTGCGGTTATCAAGGCCAGAGGCGCCGTCACACGTTATTAGGTACATTCTGAGAGGGGTGACTAATTTTTTGTCCGGTGTGCTTATATGTCCCATTGTATATCCATTAATTCAGCTGAAATAAACAGAACGTTCTATTGGTGTTTTATTTATTCCTTGAACACTATTATATCTCTTGTTTGGTTTCGGTTTTCTGAATATTTAATTAATTGCTACTTGTCAAATCGGTCTTCTAAACCAACTGGAATATATGCTTTAAATAAATAAGTAGCGAAGCTGACAGCTCAACTTTCTAAGCCAGATGACAGAAGAATATATGAATAATTAAATACATGGCGAAAACTGGCAACTCAGCCTTCTAAGTCAACTTGCTGAATAATATATGGAATAATTAAATAATTTGCGCAATCTGGCAACTCAGCCTTCTAAGCCAACAATAATATATGGTTTAAATAAATATTTAACGCTATCTGGCAACTCAGCCTTCTAAGTCAACATTAATATATGCTTAATTTAATAAATATCGAATCTGGCAACTCAGCCTTCTAAGCCAACATTAATATATGCTTTAATTTAATAAATATCGAATCTGGCAACTCAGCCTTCTAAGTCAACATTAATATATGCTTTAAATAAATAATTAACGAATCTGGCAACTCAGCCAACTGGCTGAATAATATATGGAATAATTAAATATTTAATGCTATTTGGCAACGCAGCCAACTGGTTGATTAAGCCAACTGGCTGATTAGGGGCCTATAAGAGAGCGGCGGGTGGCTGAAGGACTTATATGAGCTTGGCTCCCAGCCAAACAAAGACCCTTCCTCTGTGTCCTCTCCTCTTCTTTTGTCTCTCTCTCTCTCTCTCTCTGCCCCTTTGGGGGGTGCCTTGCACCAAAAGGGGGTTGGGGTGCCTTGCAACAAGGGGGGTGCCATCAAGGGGGGTGGGGGTTGGCACTCTTGCAACAAAGGAGGGTGGTGGTGGCACTCTTGCAACATTATGCAATTGCTCTGCACTCTGGCATTTTGCACCCATCCTACTATATATATATATATATGTGTGTGTGTATGTGTGTGTGTGTTTGTGTGTGTGTGTTTATATGTGTTTTTTGTGTGTTTCCATTCACCGATGGGGAATATTTAGTTTTGTGCTGTTCCCTCTCTTTATTTGTTATAAATATTAAAGTATAAGTCATTGGCAACAATAAATTTGAGGTTAAAAAAATGGGGTAAAAAAAGGAAAGTATTATGAAATGGACGCGCTCATTCGCTTTGGAATTATTCTAATCATACCCCACTAAACGAAATACCCAGGAAACAACAAAAACGAAACTATTAATAATAATAATAATAATGAAATAAAATCAAATAAGAAATTCGAAAGGAAAGTCAAACTGCTATGAAATTTGGGTTGAAAGAGAAACTAAAAAGTTTTGTTGGAAATCCATAAAATCTAAGACGGTGTTTGAACATTGTAGGTCATTTACTCTCAACCACTCGCACCAACAAAAATTTCTGAGTCACTCCAAGACTCAAAAGAGATTTTTAAAAATGAAAACTCTATCGTCTTCGATTACTAAAATAATTTACATAAATGTCATTCATTAAGATTATCAAGAAAAAGAAAAGGAGCATCACCATAATTAGACATACTTAACTAATGTACAAACCTGACCATAACGACAAGAACAGCGATGACTATTCCTCCGACGACAGTGACTACAACAACGACGACGACGACTAAACAACAAAAACAATAATAATGACGAAAAATTAGAGCATACAGTTAACCTGACATCTTAATACATTCTAGTCGCAATAAAAAAGCATAAATTTAACGAAACGAAATTACTTTGAGAGTATTTAAGGTCTCACATTAAGGCCTCTGTTTTAAAGTAAATTAAGGTTTACATTAATCAATACTTTATAAATTAGAATTTCGGGGTTTTAGTTATATTCTTTCGCTACATTAATATAGAAAAGTTGCTTCATTTTAATTAATTAGTTTCCAATAATTCTTTGAATTAAACAATAAAGGTAATTTATATGTGTAATCTATATGGAATTATTATTTTGGGTTCGGTCATCGATTTCATTGTTAATTTTATTTATAACGTACGCATACATACCTCTATAACACACACACACACACACACACACACACGTATTCCACAAGCAAAACCTATTTCACTCCGATCTTTTCCTATAAGAACAGCACTGTGTAACTTAAACTCCGATCTTTTGTTGGCTGAACGTAAATCAGATTCATATTACGGGCTCCATCCGCTATAAATATTCAGATGAAGATCTTTTTATCGAGTGTCGTTTAAGTCATCTGTTAAATTCTTCTTTTTTCTTTCATCCAAAATCAACGTTAATTTAACTTCTCGAGAGTTAACGGTATTTGAAAGCGAGGAGGGAAGGATTCAACGTTAATTTTACTGGAAAAGGAACAAAATGTGTTCTGCGAACCGTAATAAATCCGAGGTATCAAAAAGTCTCAAAGTTGGTGTTAGGAAATCCTTGCAAGTGAAGTTAAATCCAAATCATGAATGATTCAAGAGGCGAACGACATTGTCTGATTCCGTCACAAGAAAGGAAGAGAGATGGCAGATTACACAAGTTCAAGAGGAGAAAGGGACGTAAGTAAGGAAGAGAGAGAAAGGGCAGACAATATACTATATATATATATATATATATATATAGTAAGGAATAAGAAGACGAGAACGTGGTACATGTTTATTAGTCAAACGTTTCGGAAATTCAATTTCCATCATCAGTGCTAAAAATGAAAAGTAAAAAAGTGAACAAATAGTGAATAAAAGTTTTTATACCATGTACCACCTTCTCGTCCTCTTATTCCTTACTAAATTGCGGTTCCCCAAGAACAAACCTTGAATGAAGTTATTTATATATATATATATATATATATATATATATATATATATACCTATATATATATATATATATAATATATATATATATATATATATATATATATGTTAAATCCCAAAGTAACGCCAATAATAAGCCAACTTTTTTCATAACTAGGTCGAAACGTGTAAATAAGTCGGATTTTCTGGTACGACCTACTTTTTGAGATTAGGTTACACTAGGTTAGGTTAGGTTAACTCAGGTTAGGGGATGGGGGTCCTATGTAATTTAGAGTTTCGTGAGTGAGGAAGGTGTAAGGAAAATACCTTTGAAACTTCAGCATGAACATCCATTACCTTGGGTAGCTTAGTTAATTTACAAGGTGTAAATAATAGCGTGTCTTTGAATTGAAAATTATTCCTTATCTGCATCTGTAAATTTTTTTTACCTCTTTTCAAAGGATCGCCAGTGAATATTTCTGACGATTCATGTTCACGCAGCCTCTTATAAAAAAAACTGCGTATCAAACTGTGCGGCGTCATGGACAAGAATATTCAGTCATTTTTTTAAATGGTCCGCTAGTTTCACGGTCGAGTCTATTACAGTCGTTTTAAAAATATTTGTCCGTTTACCGCATTTGAGGTATTAATGACGTCACACTCAATATTCATGCACTGGTCATACTTGGTCTGTCTTACGAGTAAATGCGGGATAACTTTTTTCGTCTCTTTAAACAGTTATACAAGGTTTATTTTTAGGTTTTGCATCTTTCCTATAACAAATATATTTTATTCCATCCGCCTTATATTTCTCATGACATTTAGAACAATGAATTTCACCACATTTATGCTTGAATGTACCGCTCTCACCGATTGTGTGAAACATACCACACTAGCAAATCCTTATTTTTCTGCACGCACCATTCGTCTGATGTAAATCAAAGCAACTATTATTAAAAAACCCGTTTACACACATTACAATCTCTTTTTGTTAGCTTCTACCACCCGTCTTACGCATCTGGGGTTTTAACAGTCAGCGCACACTATTTATGCGGATCATCTGTAAACTCAAGGCACCCCTTACACAAATCATAATGTCTTCCACACTTACGGCTTTTATCATAACTCGCATAAAGCGTTCTAATGTGTTTAATAGGAAGGTAGGTTGTTCCCACCAAACCTAAAATAAGTAAAGGTCTACGATCTCTCACACGGCTTTTAAATACATACATTGTTCGGCCATCCTGATCCAAACCAAATTTTTGTGGTGGACGTATTTACTGTAATGCGGCGAACATATGAGGGTTCGCGCGTCTTAAGGTACCTAAGCGCCACCACAGGGGAAAACGTGTTTTTGATGGATATCACTATTTTCACCCTTCCTCTACCGCGTGGTTTGGGTTATAATGACCTTACGACACTAGAAGTATGGTTGAAAACCTTATGAAGCGAACTACTTTTCTCACCTCTATCACCAGCCAAAAGTTCACCCAAAGTTCGGCATAATAAGAAAATAAAAAAATTAAAAAATATATATATAAAATATAAAATATGAAAATCTATTCCAAAAACTCATCAACATCTTCATTAGCATACTTAGAACTTTAATTTAACAAAAAATGAACGTTCTAGCTCAATTAATAACAGAGATACTATTGCGACAATATTGCTGAACTTTGGAGGCGATTTCTGGCGAATTTTAATTTTGGCGCTTAGGTACCTGAAGACGCGGACCCCTCATATGTGCAAATAACCTCGGCCATAAAACCGGACCCACGATCAATGATTGTATGCCTACTGTAAATATGATTACTGTTAAAGTTAAGTGTATAAGGTGTCGCATCATGCCCCTCAACACGGAAGACGTGGTCAATATCGATCATGAAGTTCTCCAAGTAAAATTTTGATCCGCTATGCATGCACTGCCTCTATGCGACTGAGTCAGTATCCTCTGCTGCCAGCTGCCTGTAAGGTATAACTACCCAATGACATCGCCATTCGTATCATTAGCTTTGAAACCTAATACCAGCCTCACCCTGGCTTTCCGTCCCTTATTACGATGAAGAGCGTACGTTACTATCATCATACATTACGTAGTCAATGCTCACTACCATTAGTATATGCGATCCGTGGGTCAATCCTGACAGCGTAATGATTTCTAAGCAGTACGGTTGTGTTGGTCACATTTCGTATCAGCACGAATGATACACCCCCGTCTGAAGAAGTTGTTGATCTACAGATCTAAAGAAGCTAAGGCTAACAAAGACCCTAAACTCCACTCTAAGGTTAGCCCGAGAAAAATAAGATAATGTTATGATAATGTTAGGTGATAATGTTATGATAATGTAGGAGGCTAATGATAATGCGCTAGATGTGGAAGGAACAGCAGCAGCAGCAACAGTGGTAGCAGAGGGTATAGAAGAAGTAGAAGGAATTTCTTTGGGTGGCGGGTAGGATGTAGATGATTGAGGGGATGTAGTGAGAATTAAATTCTCTAATGCGTAGTGTATTGACGATAAAGGGGATGTTAATGAGGGGCTTGGTGTTGGTAGTAACGTTGAACAGTGAGAACTGTGGTGTCGTACATTGGGTGTTTACTGTGCGTGCCCGGCGTGGCGGTAATTTCATCAACTTCCTACTCCACCACCATCATTGCAGGTCGTTAAACTCCAGCAGTGGGGGTCGAGGGCTCCCGAGTGTTTCATCGACGATGTGATCCTACACCAGAAACGAAGGGCTGCGGAACGACCTCAACATCATCATTAAGGAACGCTTTCTGTTGTCTAAACATACCCGACAGGTTCCTTGTGTTGTTGGTTACTGGTGATGTCATTCGCCAACCTGGAAAAAGAAGATAAGGTTAGTGAATATAAAGATTGACATTTAAAATTTCTTTATATTTGAAGGTATTGCTTGAGAGCGTGTCACGCGAGAGATGGAATCTCTAGAAAATTTTTGGTTCACGAGTCCGTCAACGTGTACTATAAGCGGACCCACGGGTTGTGGCAAAACTGTGTTTATACTTAAAGTTATTAAAGACAAAGCCGTTTCCTTCTCAGAATCTACTGTATACACAGCGTTATATGGTGCTATTTAGCCTACCAGCCTATTTTCAACGAATACAAAGATATTGTTTCAGTCCATAAAGGGATTTATGACACTGCGTCGTTGAAGCGTGATAAACATACAGTAATTATGACTGAAGATCTTATGCTAGAAATGAATAAAACGATTGCCGAAACGTTTAAAATATTCTCTTATCATCTTCTGTAGTGCGAAGTAGGGTTCAGTATCCCTTCAAACCAAGTCAAAATTACCCCACCCCCTAATTCCTCCACACAGCGAATAATGTTGTAAATCGGAGTTAGCAATATTCGAACTTCCCTCCCCCTAAGCAAATATCAATTGAGGATTCTGACTGTATTACGATTAATCCTCTCAATACAGTTGGCTCAGTGACTGCGCCTAAAGAATTCGTTATACCCAACGCAGGCTCATACTTTTACGATCCCATCAATATACGAGTATATATGAATGCAAAGCTCCGAATAGCCCAATTTGATGGTAAAGGTTGTGAAACGGATTAATGCATATGCCTCGAAATTAAAGTTTTACATACAATGATCAGCCAATGTGATGTATATCTAAACCAGACAAATGTTTCATCGAGTTCTACCAACTACCATTACCGTACGTACTTGGAGAATGTTCTCAACTATTCCAAAAACGCTAAAGAAACCCATTTGATTGCTGAGGGGTATTATATCCCAGAGGCGAAGAGTTATATGTACAGGCTAATTTTAAAAAGTCTAAAAAAAAGTTTATGATTGTTTCCGGCGATTACAATGAGACTTTCTAATGCAGGATAGATTAATGGTGAATGCTACCGAGTTGAAAATTAAAATCACTCGCACGGCTCTCAAGATATGTTTAAACCTGCCTGACGATAATGAAGAATCCTCAAAGCCTGTGGTCATGCACATAATGGAAACATATCCCAGCGTACGAGGCGTCAAACTATCTGCGTCTAAGCAAATAGATATTGAAAAATACTAGTTAAAATCTACGAAAAATACCCCATAAAGAGTACACAAGTAAAAATGTTTACTGTTACATCTGGATTGTGCTCGAAACAGATAGATAATGTCATACTTGGTTGTCTTCCCCAGAGAATACTTGTTGCAATGGTTGGTCATGACACGGTTTATGGTAAATATAAAAAAATCGTCTTTCAAATTTGAAAATTTTAACCTAAAAAATATAAGTCTAATTGTGAACAGTATAGCCGTGGACTGAACTTTAGACATGTTTTACCCAAAAAGCGCAGAATTTTCGCTATGTGCCCACGCATACTATAATTTAAATCATGACATCAGTGGGTGTAACAATGTTGGTACAGGTATAACAATAAACGAATATGTAGAACGAACTAATAATATATATATATATATATATTAGTGATGTAGCGGATGTCATTTTTTTCACATCCGCGGATGCGGATGAGGATGTTTGATTTCAACATCCGCGGATGCGGATGCGGATGTCTACATTTTCGTTATTTTTTAGGATATATTCGAGATTTGTTGTGTTTAACGTATATAATAAGTTATTATATAGAGAGAGCTGTAGCTATAATGTAGTATACCGGTAATTGATTAATTGTACAATAATTGCTGTACTTTTCTCTGAACATATAAAATAATATCAAGCATCTAACTAATATAGAAATCAATTAGTGAATTCGTCTGCAAATAAATTCGTTATATTTTGTTGAGTTTCAGCCACAATTAGAAACCATAATTGTGTTACCAGGATGCGGGACGTGAACCCAACTCAAATGCACCCCACCGACCTCTTTCCCCAACCTCCACCCTTATAGAAAGAGATCTTTAATTAGCTTGATAACTATTTATATTAAGTTTAAAGTTTTATTAGGCATATTTATAAATGAGTAATTAAAATAAAGTAAACTAAGATGTTCATCGTTTAATGTTCAAACTTAATTATAGGAAGGTTATGCTTAAGGAACATTAATTTTTCTGCCTTTTCTGCTGCCAGTCTGTTTCTCTTTTCATCATATATTAATCCAGCACTGCTAAATAATCTCTCGCTTGGTACGTTTGTTGGAGGACAGGCTAAATGTTTCCTTGCAAGTTTACTCAAGTATGGATAGATATTCTGCGTATTTTTCCACCAACTAATAGGATTGTCACATGCAGCCAGGCGTTTTTCTTGGTGATAGCTCTCGATCATTTTTACTACATCTTTTGACATCGCGTAGGTCTCGTCATTGCTGCTTGACTCAAGAAACTGAGAGACAGATTCTGTGATAGATTTGCTTGTTGAAGGTGTTGGTTCTGTCACTGAAACTTTTATTCTTTTGGTGGGTGGCGAAGCGACAGATTCAAGAGATTGAAGCTCTTCAACTGCTTTGCCAAGTGATGATTTAACTCGTTCTAATGTACTAGGTGAAAATAACTTAGCTTTGTAACGTGGATCTTAGTAGGTTGCAAGAGAGTAACTTCATACAAGAACAGCCTCTCGTCTTGTCGCTTGCATCACTTTTGCGCACAATGAACTAGATCTATTAATATAGTAGAATTTGATAATTTCCGCTTATTAATTACATTTTATCTCAGCGGTCCACATCCGCACGACATCCGCAGTCCAAAGTGCGGATGCGGGTGCGGATGCGGATGCGAGAAATTGTGCGGATGTTCCGCGGATGCGGATGTGGATGTGACCTACATCACTAATATATATATATATATATATATATATATATATATGCATTCAATATTGCTTCTCACCACTGCCCTGACTCATGCTCATACATAAACCCTCGGAAGAATGGATATTTGTCTTTGAAATTAGAGTTTAGAAAAAGTTTTAGCAAGTCCTATCAGTATACTAATCTACCTAGATTCACACGACTTGATTGAGATTGACTGGTTTAGGTCGGTTATAACCGACTTTTAATGGACGAGCACACAATCCAGAGGGCTATGAATATGGATTACTTTATTCGTAAAACTTTTCTGGGGACCTTCGCGAAAGATGAGAGAATGAATATGCTGTAGACCTGAAAAAACGTGATACCTCTATCGTTATCGTAATACAAACTTCTGAAACGGTCGCGGGGAGCATTGGAAGGAATATTTTTTTTAGAGAAGGGTTGATATATATATTACGATTCACTTGCGGGGTCTCTATTTGATGATTCGTCAATAATAACTTTCTCAAAACTAATAAAGTTCCCGATGATTTTATGGAATCTGTACAGGCACCAGCAATTAAGCACTAGTACATGCGGTCATTACACTTTATTATATATGGTTCACATTTCGAGAGGGAAGTCTTATCAGAGTTTTTTTGAATTGTTTAGTAAATGCGACTCAGCCCGAAATGAAATTTTTTTTATACAAACAAATACAGTTGCGCGAGTTAGATAATAATAGTACTCTCACATTTAATAATTACAAATATTGACACTTATATTGGTTAAATAGTCATAGTTATCTAAAAATTTGGCAGTATTACTGGTAATAATAATAATAATAATAATAATGATAATAATAGATCATAACACTAGCAGTTTATAGTGCTAACGAGTATGAGGATAAGGAGTAATTTGATAAGTGGATCACGAAGCAGGTATTACCTACTGTACATTAGTAACAAAAATAATAACAATAATAATAATGTATAACCATACCATCACCACTACCACTACCACTAATTATAACAATAATAACAATAATTATAATATTAATTGTTAATTATTATTATTATTATCATCACTCTAACAATACTGATTACAATAAAATGACAATACTGGTAACTGTATCGTTAAGAGTGATAAATAGTTAGTACTCGCAGTTATCAGAGTATTTGATAATAATATTAATACTGAAGAATTAATATTAATATTGAAATAATGCTAATAACAGTGCTAGTAGTATTAACAGTTAAAAGAAACATATATGTATTTTAATGGGAATTTTCATATGCAGTCCTGTATGGCTACGGATATTTGTGTAAGATAAAGGGAAATAATTATGGGATTCTCTGGTAAGAATTATCTAATTTAAATAAGGGCTGACCCTGTACTTCGCGGAAATAGTTATTTAGATGTTTCACTATTAATCTGTCGTTATGAGTGAAAGTAATTTGGGTGATTTTTTATTTATTTCAGAACTCTTTTGAACAGGGCTTGCTTAAAATTTGTGAGTTATTCATTCACACAAACGCTATGCTTTTTTAGCATGCACAATTTCTTTCTTTACGTCTACATTCTTTATAGTGAACTTAATCGGCCCTTTTGACGTTTGATTTGGCCTCCCTAATGTGGATGCTTCACAAATCGTATCTTGGCTGACGGAATAGTTAAATTGGGTCTAAAGAGTCCCAACCACTATCCCTTTGCAGTTTTCGCCTTGGACTTCAGCAGGGAGAAAGGGACCACTAATAACCATCATACAGTGTGTTTATTCTGGAGATGTTCCAGCTTCGAGTGCTGATCGTTTTGTTTCTCTTCCATATGACCCACTTTTTGCTTTAATTAGATAACCTCTTCTTTAAGTTCGGCAATCTCCTCGTTCTTTCTTTTGAGAGCATCATTAAATGAATCACTGCTTAGGATTGCCGTCAGGAATTTGACGATGGTCTTCCCTCCCTGCTCAGGGAATCGAAGAGTCCTTGGTGATCATCGGCAAAACGGAAACTCCTTCTCGATGATATTGTGGATACAGCACTGCTGTCTTGGGAGGTGTCGCTAGTTCTATTGTTTCTTCTGTGGGGGTGTTTTTCCGCTGTTGAGGGGCCAGGAGTGTAATGAATTTCTTAATTTCTTGTAGTTCTTGTTTTCTTTGTTTTTCTGACAGGATGGAGAGTGACTTTGTCGAGGATTCAAAAATGGGGATGTTAGTGGGAATGTAATCATTCACGAAACTGGAGAGGTTGCGGTTCTCTGAACTCAGTTTTGACCGGGAGACTATGAGCTATAGAGAGCTATGTGGCAGCGCATGAGAGGAATACGTCTCCTCTTCTCGGAGGTCGGGACAATGATAATAATAATAGTAATGAAAATGAAATGAAAATGAAAAGGTTTATTGGCAGACTATAGTCCATATGACAAGTATTATTAATACAATAACAGTTCATATACTAAGGATATAAATATATACAATTGATTAGAATTAATAGTGCACTGTCGAAGTTAAGTGGAGCTACAGACAGACGTTTTCGTACCAAGAAGTCCATAGCTTAGAGGATAAATGGCAGGACTCATGGATAGCTTGGATGACCGGGTTGGTTGATTTTTTAATTCTTTGCATTAGACTGTGTTGAGCACGTCTTGTTACCTCCGGGAAGCTCGGGACATTGTGGGTAGGAAACATTTGCGAAGCTGAGCATCTCGGGGATAATTTATGTAAGAGTCTAAAAGACCTGTTGTACAGCAAATTTAGGGTTCTGCCAGAACCTTTTTTATAATTCACCCAGAGTTGCTGACCGTATATATTACTGCAGAAAGTACGAAAGAGTGTGTCTTTAGCTTCACTTGTACAGAAACGAAAGTTCCTTATGGTCATATTCGCTTTAGCACACAGGCTTCGAGATTGTTTTCTTATATCCGAGTCATCACTCAAGGAGCTGGTAGTAGTTTGACCCAAATACTTAAACTCTTGTACTTCCTCAATTACTTCACCATTCATTTTAAACCTTATATCAGCTGGCTGATTACAGCTTTTAGGATGAAATTGCATAACCTTAGTTTTTGTAACATTAAAAAGAATATCATGTTTCTGCGAATACACTTCGCAGACATTTAGAAGCCGAGCCAGACCTTTAACAGAGGGACTTATTAACACCATATCATCGGCATAAACTTAAGTTATTTATCCTTGTGTTATCTATACAACATCCCACTGTTGCCTCATTAAGTGAAGCAATTAATCCGTCAATATACACATTAAACAGCATAGGGGAGAGCAAGGAGCCTTGTCTCACCCCGAAAGAGGAGCCAAAACACTCGGATAGTACATTGCCCCACCTAACAGTGAAAGATTGGTGGGAATACCAAAATTTCAATAAATTTAATATGTACATGAGAACCTTCCTGTCTTCTAGTTTTGCAAATAAAATATTGTGGTTCACCCTATCATATGCCTTACTTATATCAAGGAAACAGCTATAAATGGTTGAATTACTGTCAATGTATTTAGGTATTGTTTCTTTAAGCACATAGATACACAGGTCAGTTGAGTGGGACCTTTTAAAGCCAAACTGATTAGGAGATGCCCATAGGAAATCATTTAATCGGAGTAACAAGAGTTTTTCTAGTAGTTTCGAGAAGCAGGAAGCGACAGCAATAGGCCTGTAATTATTGCTGGACAGAATGTCTCCGTACTTATTTTTGACCAGGGGCAAGATATATACCCTCATGAACTCTGCAGGGATATAGCTATGAGCAAGCATGGCTGATAAGAGCAATGATATATGCAGACATACTACGTCATTTGCATATTTTAAGTGCTCATTCGATAAGTCATCTACCCCTGACGCAGAACCAGTCTTTAACTCTTTAATTAACCTCTTTACTTCAGAAAATGATATCAAAATATTTTCCCTTGTCCCTCCCACAATCGTTTCGCTGCAATCTATCTTAAGATTATCCCTACTCACACTATTAAGAATGTTAGAGTAGTGGTTTTTCCACAGCTTTGCAATTTCATCCTCCCCCGACACCCCATCGATTGTCGGAGGGAGGACATTTTTGACACCCGTTTGATTCTCAACAAATTTCCAAAATTTGTTATTATCGTTATTTATGCGAGCTTCACAGGCTTTTGATGCTCGAATAGACTCTTCTTCCTGTTTACATCGCCTTATGGCCGCCTTATACTGACCCCGACTTCTACACATATTTATGTATACTGGTCCTAATCTGGGTCTACCATGAAAGCACCACAAATCATAGGCGTCTTTCGATTCCCTCTTCAGGGGGGCAATAAAATCATTCCATCCAGGAATAACCTTAGTATGATAGTTGTAAGATTTAATCAAGGGGCTTCCTGCTTCTTTTAACAGGGATATTATCTTACTATGATACGTATCTATGAGTTTACAGTGAGAATCATTTGAGCAAGGATTATTATAGGCAAGGTGCAAAATTTCTAAATTATTAAAGAGGTGACTTGTTCTGTCTTTGTATTCTATTCTCTGCTGCATATTAACATTGGACCAATCGACGCGATTATTCTTACCTATTGAGTTCTTGTTAAGTCGTGTTGCGCATAAATTGGTAACGTTAATTAATATTTCTAATGGTCTATGATCAGAAAGAAGGAAATCATGCAAAATATGAACTCTAACAATTCGATCCTTTAAATTATTACTAGTGAGACAATGATCAATCCACCTGGTGGTACCACTCATATCGCTAACGTATGTAAAATTACCACTGGCTACCTCTAATACATCTACATCACTTATATTTAAATTGGCCGACTCGCACATGTTACCCAATTCTCCAAAGAATTCCGAGTTCACATGTGCGTTAAAGTCCCCCATTATTATACAGTGAGAATATTTGGGGTTATCTGATAATGACTTAATTTTGTACAGCAAATCAATGTATTCATCTAGATTACTGCCGTTGTTGTATGGTAAATAGCAGTTTACACTTAATATGCAATCATTGTTTACTTGTAATTCAATGCCTAACAACCTTACGTTATCGCTTGTTAAAAATCTTATATGTTTTGACAAATTTTTCCTTAATAAGAAAGCAACACCACCAAAAGGCCTACCGTACATTAATTCATCTGACATGTCTACTGCTGATGACGCATGGTACATAAAGTCATCATGGATGGTAGAGAGGAATTTTAGCTCGTGCTTAGGTAGCCAGTGCTCCTGCAGGAGTATCAAATCTGCACTGTCGCAGATTTTATGAACATCTACAGTTGAATTCCTCACTGACCTTACATTATATGAGACTATTTTCAACAAGTTATCAGCCATGACTGATAGAAAATTTTATAATAATGTTTCGGCTGTTTAACCTTCATCGTAATGGCAAGGGTCATCTGACGGAGAAGACCTACAACTTTTACGTGGAATTCAAACAACGGGTCGCTACATCATCTGAACGCAGAGGGCTCCGTCACGCATCCGGCTACGAAACAGACCCAACGTCGGTTAACGTCGCTGATGTAACGAGAAGCGGTATGTCGACGTAGCCACGACATAGCCCAACGAAATAAGAGAAAGCAGATTTTTATTCTGGCTTCCTTACAAATGTCCAGTTTGAAAGACACATTGTACAGCTAATTTCATGTGAATTTATGACACAAAACAAATATAATTTCTTGAGGTAAATTTTTATTTTAATTTTAGAATGGGTATAACTTCAAAAAAATAAAAGAAAAATAGTATTAAGGTATACATTATCCATTTTAGATTTCCCGTGAAAACCTAAGACTTGTCTTTGTTGTCCAAAGTACAATCACATTATGTAGATACAGGGTGTACATAAAGTCAGGATCTATTTTTGTGAAGCACTTGGAAATTATATGGAATTCAATCATAAAAAGATAAAGTGGTAACATTTATTAAATAATTAAGAGTAGGATTCGACGTGACGCCCATCAGTATCCCTGCACAGCTCAAATCGTTCCGCAGCATTTCTAAACACGTTCTGGAGCATTTGCGGGGTAATGTTATCTGCAGCAGTTCGTATACGTGTACGTAAGTTTTCAAGACTCGTAATCTTCGTCTGATAGACGTGCGATTTGATAAAGCCCCATGCAAAGAAATCTAAAGGGGTTAAATCTCGTGATCTCGCTGGCCAAGGTCTGTTGCTTCCGCGTCCAATCCAGCGATTTGGAAAACGTCCATTTAGATAATCCTGAACAATTTTGGCATAGTGACAAGGAGCACCATCATGTTGATAGACGACGGTACTAACAGTCCTATCCCCGTCGTCTATCAACATGATAGAGCAGACGTTTGTTTTATCTCCAGACTGTCACTCAAATTCGCTCAAATCTCTCCTAAGCCCTCAAACTAGCGCCCGTAAAATTAAAATGCAATATTCCTCCTAATTAAGAACGCCTCACATCCGCCCAGAGCTTCGATATCGGAACCTCGACTCGTGAGAATTACCAAATCTTCTTGGTCTCGTGGTGACGCGCACCTCTGACGTATGTGAGAGTGGATTGCTTCGTATGTAAGAAGGGGTCCAGCCAATGGGAGGCAGATTGTAGATTTTAACCTCGAGAGTGGTCTAGGTCTCCGCGAGTAACGAGGCGCGAGTTGCTCTCTATGAATAGCTAAGCTTTGTGACTACGGATTAGTCCGCGCTTTGACGGACCCTAGAAAGGGCACGAGGGAAGTTGCTTCGAGAAGAGGGCCGTCCGGTTTTCTGGTTAAAGTAACGTAACGGGATGCCCAGGGTGAAGGGTAAATTTCACGTCAATTAGGGATTAAGGCTTATATCGGAATATAGGAATTCAGGATCTGACTGGAGGAAACGCCAGCAAGCTTAAATTCATTTATTTCCTGGTGACCTTAATTGTCACCCTTAGACTAAGAATAACTAAATTCTAACCCGGTGAACTTAAATGACCTTGTGAAATAAAGACTTAAACAAGCATTGTAAACTATCGCCTGTAATCCGTTTACCTCAATTTAATTAAAGTGCCTGAAAATAAAATAGACTCTAATTCCATCCCATCATAATAAACGTAACTCCGACGAGTGTGAAAGCGGGCTAAGAAAGCTCCGAACTCCGAAAGTGACCAATTGGTCAGCGCGCACTGTAGGTCCAGTCCTGACCGCAGGAAGAGTGCCTCTATTGTACTTGGGGGTTAAAACTCACCGTGTAGCCCCCGGGTATAATATATATATATATATATATATACATATATATATTGTGAAAATTATTTCACGAAAGTAACACGTGAAAAATATTTATGATGAATAAAACCACGAAGGAAAGGAAACACAGAATGGTGCTCAAGCGCTTTCGTCTAATGACATCCTCAGGAACATTAGACGAAAGCGCTTGAGCACCATTCTGTGTTTCCTTTCCTTCGTGGTTTTATTCATCATATATATATATATATATATATATATATATATATATATATATATATATTTAGGGTGATGCAAAATAACATCAATATCGAGTTGCGGAGATGAAACATCTCTAAAACAATGTTCAGTCCCCTAAAACCACCAACATTTTTCATTTTCAATATTGTCCATCCTCGCAACTAGACCAATTACAATTGTTGTGTACAAATAAATATATTAAAATTTTCTACTGACAGCATTACTTATACATTATAATGGTGAATAGAGTGATGCAGAATATTTTGTAAGTCTTTTTCAAGCTACGAAATGATATTGAAATAAGCATAGCAATAAATATTGAAGCAGCTAAACACACTTTTAGAAGATAGAGCTGGTCATAGGTGAGGTCCGCCTTTACTTCTTCACTTTTACTTCACAACTCAATAACTGATCGCCCGGACGGCGGCGCAGGTTTGGCTTGCGGTTGTACGGGCGTTGGATGCGGTCGTGTATGGGCGGGGTGTTCCCAGGATTCCAGGTGTCGCCTTTGGAAACCCCTGCAGGTCTACGGCATACCTCTAGAGGCTACGTCACCCTCAAATATAGCTCATAAATGTTCATGAAGTCTTAACCTAACCTTATGTTAATTAGGTTAGGATAACCTAACCTCCCCTCACCACTCAAATACACCTTATAATCGGATGTGACGACCGCGTGATGTCATCGTGCCCAAATTTTCCGTCTACTTAAATGTAACTATTAGGGCTGGGCATCTGGGATCCCCGAAGTAAAGTAAACAGCTCATTTCACGGGATCGATCCCGGGATTTCCCGGTATTCAATTTTCAGGAGAGACTTTTAAACAGTTTTATTATGAGCTATATTTATTTCATGCAAAGGCTTTTCACAATTGAAGTTTTCGTGCACCTGTCTTTTAAACTTTGAAAACCGTTTTCGCTTGAGTATGGGGTGAGAAAATATCATTTTCTTCCTACTGAAAAGTGAAACTGAAAATTGATTGGGTAATGACTAATGGGTAAGAAGGTGTGTTTGCTTTTATTGTAAATGAGTTGAGAGAACAGAAAACTTGTTTTTCTACAACCTTAGGTGCTCTTCCAATATGTGCTCTACCGCGAAACTGTGATCTACCATATTCCAATACGTGCTCTACCGTGAAACTAGCCTTATAAGGCTAACTAACGAAAATATCATGACTTAACCTAACCAATCGTTAGGTCAACTATACGCCCTTGACGATTGGTTAGGTTAAGTCGTGATATTTTCGTTAGTTAGCCTTATAAGGCTAACTAACGTACCTGCTGCTAATCCGAATAATCTAAGGTAGATCACGTATTGGAATGTAAATTTTAAGGTAGAGCACATATTGGAAGAGCACCCCACCTTAAAACAATCAGTAGAAAAAAGACTTCAAGAGAGACGTAATAAGAAGCTCGTAGGATTACATAAATATTTAAACAATCCTATAATAGCACTTAATTCAACTTGTCCTACTTTTTCACTGCCTTCTAAATCAACATTGCAAAGAACTGCCAAAGAGTTGTTTGCCAGGCTTTTCAGAAAAAGTGAGAAGGACGTAGTGGCAGAAGGTACTGATGTAAATAAACTCTAACAGTTTTTTGATACACTACAAGAACTCGAAGTCTTTTCCTCTAACTCATCTTCAAATCAAAGGTCCTTTGAAGAAAAATTGGATGCAGCTGTGCAGAAAGAAATTGGAACCACAGAGCAACAAGATTTTCGCCTGAGATATGACGTAAAGAACATCATTAAAGAAATGAATGTTTATGAAGGCACTGGTAATAGAACAGAAAATTCAAACCTCTTATTTAATGCTCTGGCGACAATTTCTCCAACTTAATAAAGTCAGAAAGACATTTTTCCGCTGTACGATTATTCATGACAAAACTGCGAACATCTTTAATAACATCGATCATCTGTGTTTTTTAAAGCATTATTTTAAGTCATAATCCAAAGAAATCAATAATTTCAGTTTTATTAATCTCTAGAAAGTTTTTATCAAAGCATGTTTTTGTTCAATAAAAGGAAATTTTCTGTTTAGCTATTTAATTTATTCCAGTGCTTCAACATTATTTAATTTTTTTAAACCCGGGAATTTCCCGGGATTTAAAGTTTTTGAATCCCGTTTCCCCGGATTAAGAAAAGAGCAGGAAATGCTCAGCCCTAGTAACTATGCCACGAGAATATTTTGATAAAGAAAAATGTTTCTTTTTTAATTAATTTCGTTATTCCTTTTTAATGTATTTTAAGCAAATCTAATGTTGTTCTCTCCATAAAACTGTATTTTCTCCAAAAATGAAAGAAATTACTTGAAAGAACCTATTTTGCCTTGTCATATTTTTAACACCTTTTATTTAAACTAAACATTTTCAGCATAATTGTCATCATATATATATATATATATATATATATATATATATATATATATAGACTATAGAGCCTAGAGGGTGTCCCAAAAAAACTATATACTCTTTATAGCATCATATATTTTATAATTTAAAAACAAACAAACAATATATTGTTATAGCAATTGCCAATGAAAGGTAAATTAGTAATCTAAGTGATCAAAATTTTATAGCGAGTTGTTTGCATATAAAATTTAATTAACTACGCCAAGTGCTCAAAATGTTCTCCGGCGGCATGAATGCACTTTCAATACAACAAAATCGTGTGGTCTGATGAAGCTACCTTCAAGCTGAATGGCACAGTAAATCGACACAACTGCAGGTACTGGTCACTTGATAATCTACACGTTTATATGGATAAACATGTTAATTTACCAGGATTAACAGCATGGTGTGGTTTACATCCAGGGGTTTGGTTGGACCACTTTTCTTTAATGGGACAGTTACCGGTGCCGCATATCTCGACATGCTGCGGACAGAAATTATACCTGCGGTTCGGAAGTTGTTTGGAAACGACGACTTTTACTTTCAACAAGATGGAGCCCCCCTCATTATCATTGTGATGTCAGAAGGTACCTCGATGAAACGTTGCCTAACCGTTGGATAGGACGAAGAGGAAGCGTTGAGTATCCTCCACGTTCACCGGACTTGACTCCACTTGATTTTTACTTGTGGGGCTACCTGAAGGATGCAGTTTATGGTACAAGACCTACAACACTCGAACACCTTAAGGATGCAATTAGGGAAAAGTGCGGGACCATCACAGCATCCACATTAGTTCATGTCTGCGAATCAGTTAGTCGACGCATTCAAAAGTGCATTCATGCCGCCGGAGAACATTTTGAGCACTTGGCGTAGTTAATTAAATTTTATATGCAAACAACTCGCTATAAAATTTTGATCACTTAGATTACTAATTTACCTTTCATTGGCAATTGCTATAACAATATATTGTTTGATTTTTTTTTAAATTATAAAATATATGATGCTATAAAGAGTATACAGTTTTTTTGGGGACACCCTGTATATGTAATACACCTCTCCCTGAGTTCGGACAAAGTCAGGATGTTACTCGAGAGAGGGTATTACTTAAGCACTCCTGGATGCAGAAATAGTTCACTCTTCTATTCCCACAATCGTTGAGTACTGTGTGGGCCCGTGATTTTCTTTTTCCCAGTTATCAAAGTCCAAAGGGTAGAAAATAAACACAACGGCTTATACGATTTTTAATTTGAATTTAGGCGAGATAAATTTAACTGGTTAGAGTGAATCAAATGTTTCTTTTACACAGAACAGAGAGTTAATAACAATAATAATAATAATAACAATAATAAAAGTTTCATAAATATAATATTAGTTGCTTCTTCATTGTAAGATATTAAATAAATCAGGGACCCCTCTAAGACACCCTTGTCCGTTCTGAGTCTCCAAGCTTGTATGAGTCAATTGCTAAGCTACTGCCTTTTTTCCTTATACATTCAGACTCCAACTGAAAACCCATTAATCTTCCAATTTCCAAAAGCAATTCCCATAAACGGACTGAAAACTCGCCATTTCTGCCCGGAGACCCGTCTCCTCGGAATCTGCCTTAAGGGCGCTGATCCCCTTCTTATATAGTCAAAGGAACGAAACCTGGCGACGCCATCACGCAAGCGTTTGACTTCACCTGAGAACGTTGTAGAACCGAGCGTCTCACAATCTGTTTTTCCAAAATGAACTCAAAGGTCACTGCGTGTGAATTCCGTTCGAAAGGAAATGAGTCATACATAGCTTGGGAATTATTGAGTGAATGAAATTACATAAAAATAGTTGTGTCATCAGGGCGCGGCTTTACTTCAATTATAAATTAAATTATAACATGTATAACATATATATATATATATATATATATACACACACGAAGGGTCACTCAATATACAGGGCGTCCCAAAAAAATGTATACACACTTTAACAGCTGATAGCTCAATTGATGTTTCTTTCTTTCCAAGTTAAACCCATTAGAATTAATAATGGCAGTCAGACTAAGCTTTGTACAAAGGAAATTCATTCTAAAATGCTACTGGAAGTGTGAAAACGCAGTTGAAGTGCAAAGACAGTTTAGGAGGGAGTTTCAAACAGATCCACCAACGCGACTTACCATCACTCGAATTAGAGATAAGTTTGAAGCCGATGGAACTGTTCAGAATGTCCACAAGAAGCGTTCCGGAAGACCACGGACATCGACAAGCCCCACAAAGCAAGAAAGAGTACTGGAAACGTATCACCAAAGTCCAAGAAAATCTGTGCGGCAAGCGAGTCGTGAGGTAGGAATTTCAGAATCGTCTGTCCAACGCATTTTGAAGCGCTGTCAATGGAAAAGTTACATTCCAAGATTAGTCCATGCTATTAATGAAGATGATCCGGACCGAAGAGTGGAGTATTGCGAGTGGTACTTGGCACGATGTGGATGTGGATTGGACGAAGGGGTTTCGTAGAATACCCTCCGCGTTCACCAGACCTCACACCACTAGACTTTTTTTATGGGGATACTTAAAAGACAAAGTCTACGCTATAAAACCTGCAACAGTCGCTGAATTGAGAGCAGCCATTGAACGAGAATGCACACAAATACCAAACGAAATGTTTCGTGATGTTTGCGATTCCATTGCTTCGCGTTATCAGCAGTGCCTGGACCAGAACGGACGTCAGTTTGAAAACAGCGTTGACAAAACAATTAAATAATGTCTGTAGATTCTATTACATTTTGAAAATGAAATGTATTTTAATAAACACTGCCTTTATAAGTATTTAAAGTCTGTATACATTTGTTTGGGACGCCCTGTATTTTTCCCCACCTTTTTTTTCTTTCCAAGTTTCCTTTAAGTTCCAGAAATTTCGTACACAAGTAGTTACATACCTTTTTTACAAGTTCTTATTTTTCCACATAGTCTTCATCCTTTTCTACGGCTTTCCTCCACTTCGAAACAAGGGCCTTTATTCCTTGCTGGTAAAAGTCCGCTGGGTTCCGCTGGAGCCACCTCTTAACCTTAACAACCTCACCGTCACTGAAATTTTCTTTCACGAATAGCATCCTTCATTGGCCCAAACAATTGGAAGTCTGAAGGTGACAGATTCGGGCTGTATGGAGGGTGGGGTAACAAAATCAAGCGCATTTTTGTGATGGCCTCTCTGGTTTGCAAACTGTTGTGTGGTCTTGCGTTATCGTGCAAAAGAAGGACGTCTTCCAGTTTTCTCTCTGGTTGAACTCGCTTTATACGTCTCCGAAGTCTCTGTAGGGTAGCAATATGTGTCTCTGAGTTGATTGTTTGTCCTTTCTTCATAATGTCCACCAGAATCACCCCTTTCATGTTCCAGAAGATGGTGGCCATAATCTTTCCTGCAGAGGGAGCCATTTTGAACTTTTTCTTGCGTGAGGAGTCTGAGTGATGCCACTCCATGGATTGGCATTTTGTTTCAGGTTCAAAGTGGTGTACCAGTCTCATCCCCAGTCACAATTCGTGAAAGAAAGTCATCCCCTTCTGTCTCGTATTGAACCGCGACTCAGAAGCAATTACTTTTCTTTGGGCTTTGTGATCTTCAGTCAGTTCGCAAGGAACAAACCGTGAACACACTTTTGAGTATCCCAGTTGCTGAATTATCATATTCACACTTCCTTCACTAATTCCTAGCTCGAGTGATAGCTCCTTGTATGTGACGCGCCGATTTGATCGAATGATGCTGTCAGCACGTTGTACAGTGTGAAGTGTCACAACCGATGCCGGGCGACTGCAGCGTGGCTCTTCATCGTGGCTGGCTCTCCCTCTCTCCGATGATTTCACACGTTTAGATCAGCGTTCAACTATGCTTCGATCAACAACAGCATCTCCGTAAACATTTTGTAGACGTTTGTGAATATTTCCACCTGTTTCCTTCTCTTCTGTTAAGAACTCGATCTCTGTTTACGAAGCACATCACTGTCAGACGCCATTTTCGAAACTGCGTTAACCATCGGTTTTATACACGGGCGTTTAAAAGCGGTTTTATACAAGGAGGGGAGGTTGAAAGTGGAAAAATCCGGTTATGTAAATCGCAGAAAGTTCAAACTTACGGCCCATAAGATATTTCAGCCCCATGGCCTATTATTTAGCTAAGAAAAGAGGGTGGGGCAAAATATATAGAGTGCCCCTAGTATATATATATATATATACAGGGTGGGCTGAAAGTAGCTCCCTATTTTGGATTGGTAAAAAAATACGTATATTATCCATTTATTTCAGAAGAAATAATATGAAAAGGTAGGCATACATGGTAGGTTTTCTCTAAAATTCAATGTGGGCTCCAACTCTTTCCACCAGCTTCTGGAGCCGCCCAGGAATGGCGTCCACTGACTTTAGCAGGAACTCCGGTGGGATGGAGGACATGACTTCCCGAATTCGGTCCTCCAGTTCTTCCAATGTCCTCGGTTTGGTGCGGTAGACTTCTTCCTTTACCCACCCCAAAAGAAAGAAGTCGCACGGTTACCGCTGAAAAACGGCAGAATCGGTTCAGTGTAACGGTGTGGTGTGGTATGACCTCAGATCAGGTTGTGGGCCCGTTCCTTCTGCGCAACACCATGAATGCTGAGCGGTACCTTGCTATGTTGCGAAACGAGGTCTGGCCGGTTATCAGCACATGGGAGAACATCGACGATCTGATATTTATGCAAGATGGCGCCCCTCCGCACTTCGCTCTTGTTGTCCGTGAGTGGCTGGATGCCCACTTCCCTGGGCGTTGGATGGGTCGTCGTGGTCCACATCAATGGCCAGCCAGGAGCCCCGACTTGACACCGTGCGACTTCTTTCTTTGGGGGTGGGTAAAGGAAGAAGTCTACCGCACCAAACCGAGGACATTGGAAGAACTGGAGGACCGAATTCGGGAAGTCATGTCCTCCATCCCGCCGGAGTTCCTGCTAAAGTCAGCGGACGCCATTCCTGGGCGGCTCCAGAAGCTGGTGGAAAGAGTTGGAGCCCACATTGAATTTCAGAGAAAACCTACCATGTATGCCTACCTTTTCATATTATTTTCTGAAATAAATGGATAATATACGTATTTTTTTACCAATCCAAAATAGGGAGCTACTTTCCGCCCACCCTGTATATATATATATATATATATATATATATATATATATATATATATATCAACGTAAAGAACGACGCTTGTATAGGAGAACATTCCGCGCAAGATGAGGAGGGAGAACGAACAAATGAAAAAATGAGGTAACCACCCGGGAATCGAACCCGGGATCTTCCGATTGCCGGTCAGATATGATAACCACTACACCATGGTGAGGACCATGGTGTAGTGGTTATCATATCTGACTGGCAATCGGAAGATTCCGGGTTCGATTCCCGGGTGGTTACCTCATTTTTTCATTTGTTCGTTCTCCCTCCTCATCTTGCGCGAAATGTTCCCCTATACAAGTGTCGTTCCCTGTATATATACACACACACACACACACATATATATATATATATATATATATATATATATAATATATATACTCTGTGTGTGTGTGTGTGTGTGTGTATATATGTATATATACTAGGGGCACTCAATATATTTTGCCTCATCCTTTTTTCGTAGGTAAATAATAGGCCATGGGGCTAAAATGTCTTTTGGGCCGTAAGTCTGAACTTTCTGTGCTTCACATATCTGGATGTTTCCAGTTTGAACCTCCCCTCCTTGTATAAAACCGCTTTTAAACGCCCGTGTATAAAACCGATGGTTAACGCAGTTTCGAAAATGGCGTCTGACAGTGATGTGCGTCGTAAACAGAGAGCTGTTATCGAGTTCTTAACCGCAGAGAAGAAAACAGTTGGAAATATTCACAAACGTCTACAAAATGTTTACGGAGATGCTGTTGTTGATCAAAGCACAGTTGGACGCTGGTCTAAATGTGTGAAATCATCGGAGAGAGGGAGAGCCAGCCTCGATGATGAGCCACGCAGCGGTCGGCCGGCATCAGCTGTGACATCTTACACTGTGCAACGTGCTAACAGCATCATTCGATCAAATCGGCGCGTCACATACAAGGAGCTATCACTCGAGCTAGGAATTACTGAAGGAAGTGTGAATATGATAATTCAGCAACTGGGATACTCAAAAGTGTGTTCACGGTTTGTTCCTTGCGAACGGACTGAAGATCACAAAGCCCAAAGAAAAGAAATTGCTTCCGAGTCGTTGGTTCGATACGAGACAGAAGGGGATGATTTCCTTTCACGAATTGTGACTGGAAGAGACTTGAGTACACCACTTTGAACCTGAAACAAAACGCCAATCCATAGAGTAGCATTACGCAGACTCCTCACGCAAGAAGTTGAAAATGGCTCCCTCTGCAGGAAAGGTTATGGCCATCATCTTCTGGGACATGAAAGGGGTGATTCTGGTGGACATTATGAAGAAAGGACAAACAATCAACTCACCGCCATATATTGCTACCCTACAGATACTTCGAAGACATATAAAGCTAGGTCGACCGGAGAGAAAACTGGAAGACGTCATTCTTTTGCACGATAACGCAAGACCACACAACAGTTTGCAAACAAGTGAGGCCATCACAAAAATGCGCTTGATTGTGTTACCCCAGCCAGGATCCGGCACCTTGAAACTTCCATTTGTTTGGGTCAATGAAGGATGCTATTCGTTGAAGAAAGTTTCAGGAGGTTAAGAGGTGGCTCCAGTGGAACCCAGTGGACTTTTACCAGCAAGGAATAAAGGCCCTTGTTTCGAGGTGCAGGAAAGCCGTAGAAGAGGATTGAGACTATGTAGAAAAATAAATTTTGTTAAAAAGGTATGTAACTACTTGTGTACAAAATTTCTGGAACCTACAAGGAAACTTGGAAAGAAAAAAAAAAGGTGGGGCAAAATATATTGAGTGGCCCTCAATAATGAATTTTTTTCAATTCCAGAAGTTTATTCCCGCTCTTCATGTACTGTATAATGTATATGTTACAGTAAGATTATGAAACGAGTGATTTCGCGTAATTACTGTTTCACTCAGGGACTTCAGGAAGTTGGGTTAGGTTAGGACCGTTAGACGAAATTCTTAAGTATTTCAATAACTTCAAGAAGTCCAAGAGTGAAACCGTATTTACGCGAAAGTCCTGGAAAGTTTAGGGATTTCATGAAATAACTCTTTTCACAATCTTACTAGAGATTTCACGAAATCATTAGTTTCACAATGTTAGTGTAACATATATTTCACTAACATCCCTGGTGAACTAGCTTAAAACTTTTCTATCCTAAAAAACCTCGAGCAGATTGTACATGTACAGCACCTAACTTGTATCCACGATCGCCTTGGAAATATCCTTGGTTTTCCTTCCACCCGAATTGTTCGTTCTGACAAAGGTCAAGCGTGTCACTCCACCTTAGACCTACAGTTTAACGTGGAATCCCAACCACAACCCACCACGAGTGATCAGAAATTACAAAGTCCTCGCCCGGACTGATCTCACGACCTCCCGTTCAGCAGCCCAGCGTCTTAACCACTAGGCTACCAAGTGTATCCATTTATGTACCAACCAATTTTTATTGTGTGGAAGGATGAACAGCTGGGTTCCTGCACGCAGGCTGCCGTCACAACCACAACCACAACAACGCCGAGGTGCAATATTCTGGATTTATTTCTCACCTCTCATCCTTCTTACTCTGTCAAACTTTTTTCCTCCGTTGGGCTCCTCCGATCACAATCTTATATTTGTTTCCTGTCCTATATCTTATATTTGTTTCCTGTCCTATCGCTTCAATTCGGCCTTTGGATACTCCCAAGAGGAGGCGCCTTTGGCACATTGGCAAAGCTGATTGGGAGGTCCTTAGACAGTACTTTTCTGACTTACCGTGGAAAGATTACTGCTTCCGTGGCCGGAGCCCCTTCCAGTGTGCAGAGTGCATCACGGAGGTGATTCTATCAGGCATCGAGGCGTACATTCCATATTCTATTTCTACTACTAATGCAAATAAAACTTGTTTAACTCGACTTGTTCTAATGCTATCCGCAACAGAGAGGAGTCTTTCAGAAGGTACGGTCGCCATCCAACTCCTGACTCTACCTGAGCTTATATTCTTGCCCAGAATCGTGTAAACACTGTTTTTCGACTTGCCAAAAATTCCTTAATCTGACAAAAATGTGAAAACCTATCCAATTCTAATTCTTCTCTTTCTGGCATTTAGGTAAGAACCTTTGCAACAACTTTACTTCTTTTTCTTTTCTTCCTCTTTTCCATTCCGACGGCTCAGTTGCGGTCTTTTTTTCTGACATCTCTTCTCTTTCTAGAGTTTTTGAATATATGCTTAATTATCGGAAGCTTCTAAAACACTTGCTGTTGCGAGAGACATATCGAAAGCTTTTCATAGAGTGTCACAAATCTTTAATTTCGAAACTGCCCTCCTTCGGTTTCTATCCTTCTATATGTGCCTTCCTCTCGAATTTCCTTTCTGGCCGATCTATAGCTGCAGTTGGTTGTAGATGGCCACTGTTTTTCTCCTAAAGCTATTAACAATGGTGTTCCTCAGGGTTCTGTCTTGTCACCCACTCTTTTCCTTCTATTCACCAATAATCTATTAAGTCGCACCTCCTGTCTCATCCCCTCTTATGCCGACGATACCGCTCTTCACTTCTCCACCCGTTTCCCAAAGCGTCCTTCTCAACAGCCACTCTGTATTTCGCATAGGATGGTTAAGGTACACCTGATCTCTGATTTTTCTGCCATCATTGACTTGGACAGAGAAAACCTTGCTTTTAATGCCTCAAAAACTCGGTTCCTTCATCTGTCCACTCATCACAATACTTCACACGACTATCCCCTTACCTTCAACAATACACAACTCAATCCTTCCTCTTCTCTTAACATTCTTTGCTTTTCCTTTTCTCGTGATCACTCTGCCTCAGTTGCTGTCTCTGTATAGGGGTCTTGTCCGCTACTGTATGGAGTATGCTTCTCATATGTGGGGTAGCTCAACCCACATAATCTTACTTGACCGGATGGAATGAAAGGCTTCTCGTTTCATCCATTCCCCCCTCTTACTGACTGTCTTCAATCCTTCTCTCTTCGCCGCAATGTTGCTTCACTCTCTCTTTACTATCGTTATTATAACGGACACTGCTCTTCTGAACTCTCTACTGTAACTGCATGCCTCTTCTTTTGAGGAGAGCACGTAGCACCAGACTTTCGATACATTCTCATTCCTTTTCTGTCTAATTCTCTAACGCAAGGGTAAATCGGTATTTTCAATCTTTCATCTACTCAACCGGTGAACTGTGGAACAATCTTTTTCAATACATCTTTTCCCCTGTCTATAACCTCCAATCTCTCAAACGTAGAGTGCCCTGGCATATCGAAAACCCTGGACCTTGATTTTGGGTCTATTCTTCTACTGTGGGCGGTGGGCGCTTTTGCGGGTATTCACCCTTGGCCCTTCCTTCCTGCATTAAAAAAAAGCTTTAGGTGGTCAGATTTTCTGTTAAATTTATTCTTGTGTCTACATATATTACTAAATGAGTTAATAATAATTTATATTTCTAAGCCATTATTATGATAATGATGATTATAAATAATTAAATATTATTATTTTGAATTACTTTGCTACAGTATAAGTATATTATTTACAGTTTTTCACAAAAAATAATCACGGTACTATTAATAAAGCATCTTATATAGCATCTTATATTATATTCGTGTAAAATCCTCCAGCTAACATCCGATCGAGAGACCAATTCTGCTGATGCTCCGATATACGTATTAAATATTGTATATTGGATATAGCAAGTCGATAAAAAGTCTTGATGTACGACAATATACAAATAAAATCTTTAATTTTATCGGTTTTGAGTATAGGAAAGGAAAAAGCAAGGACATTTTTCTTCCGTTTATGGAAAGAGTAAATTTTATGATGATACTTAAGTCCTAATTGGATGTCAGTTCGTCCAAAGAGATTCCACTCCTAAATGAGATAAAAGATATATGATAAACAGACACTTTCGCCGAAAGAGAATCGTTACATTTTAACTTTCGCTTTTAGTGGGATTCCTACTATTTATTTATTTTCTCTTTCTTTATTGGCTCAAAATCCACAGTACAAAACATGGTCGCTTATTTTTTAACGTGATTGGTTATATATTTATAGAGGGCAATGTACGTTCCGGTTACTAAAATTTTGTATTGCACTTATGGAAAAAATGTAGTGTGCCGTCGCGAGTAGAGGCAATTTAACTTAAATTTATTGTTTCTCTTTCTGCTTCTCTGTCTGATATATATATATATATATATATATATATATATATATATATATATATATATATACAAACACACATATATATACAGGGTGTTTCAGGAGGAAAGGTCAGTACTTCGGGAGGTGATAGTATCGGTCATTGTGAGAAAAAAGTTCATATGAACATGCGTCTAATTCTGAATGGTTACGGAGATAGAGCTGTTTGAATCTACATATACAAAAGCATTGTTAATGGTAATCAAGAAAGAGAAACCAATTACTGTTTCTAACATTTAATGTTTAAACATTGGCATTTTGAATAGTATCAGATACAGAAATGAAAAATTTGTTAGTTTACAATACGTTTTCGAAAATCCCACCGTCAACCTCAATGCACTTTGCAACTCGTGTGCGAAGATCGCGTGTTGTTCGTCTGAGTTGATCTTGACGTTCTTTTATGCGGGCAGCAGCATCCAAAATGCGCGCGAGCAATTCGTCTCGTGTATCCACCTTTGTTTTGTAAACTTGACTTTTCATCCACCCCCACAAACAATAATATAACGGAGAGAGGTCTGGAGACCTTGGTGGCCATTGAATGGGACCACCGCGGCCGATCCATCGACCAGGGAAAGTTTGATTTAGGTATTGCATCACCAGACGGGTAGAATGTGGAGGAGCTCCGTCATGTTGAAAGTACATACCAGCGCGTGTAGCCAAAGGAACATCCTCCAATAGTCCTGGCAATTCATTTTGCAGAAATTCTAGGTAACTTTGTCCTGTAAGACGATTCTCTAAAGTAACAGGGCCAATCAGCTGATCATCGATGATACCGCACCACACATTGGCAGAGAAGCGCTGTTGAAAATTTGTTTTCACAGTGGCATTTGGATTTTCGTCTGACCAACGATGAGAGTTACGAGTGTTGTTGATACTTGATACCGTCACGGGTGAAAGAAGCTTCATCAGTGAACAGCATTAATCGAAGCAATCGACGATTAGCATTTACCCAATGACAAAATTCCAGTCGCATGGCAGCGTCTCCTGGTTGAAGGTGTTGTACACGCTGTACATGATATGGATGCAAGCCTTCCTCACGTAATGTTCGCCATACTCTTGCGTGTGGTACACCGAGACGTGTAGAAATTCTTCGTGAGCTAGTAGTAGGACTACGCTCTACCAACTGAAGAATGTTTTCCACTTCATCCACATCTTGTTGACCTTCACGTTCAGATGAAACGTGAGCGCTGGGAAGTGTACCAATCTCACGCAATGTGTTGAGAACCCTGGTAAACATTCTTCGATCCGGAATTCTGCGTTTCGGAAACCGTCGACGGTATTCTGCAACAGCAGCTGTTGCATTTCCATCGCAAAAAACGTAGACATACACCATATCTGCATATTCGGCATGTGTGAAGGTGTGTGGCATTCTTAACGCGGCTTCAAACACCAAACAATGTCACTCACAACAGTCAGCTCTCGATTGGCTTATGTTACATGCTTACATTACAGCTTACATGGTTCAAGGTTATAGAGGAGGGAAGGGGGAGGAAGAGCTGCGCGCGCATCAGATTCAAACAGCTCTATCTCCGTAACCATTCAGAATTAGACCCATGTTTATATGAACTTTTTTTCTCACAATAACCGATACTATCACCTCCCGAAGTATTGACCTTTCCTCCTGAAACACCCTGTATATATATATTATATATATATCTATATATATATATATATGAAATAGGATCCCTCCTAAGGAGACGTAATTTTACATTTAGGATAAAAACGAAGACGTAGAGCAAGAAAGTCATTATATTTGGCTGCCCGACGTTTCGGGCAACTCTACCCATTTTCAAGGCCTAAAATAAAAAGCTAAAATTAATGCATGACAAAAAAAAAAAAAATATACGAATGTCAAAACAAACTAATTCATAGCACAGAATAAAACCACTTAAGAATAAAAATTAAAAAGCGTAAAACAAGCATAAGCCAAAAACAAAAATTACAAATTATATACATGACAAATAACACATGATAAAAGTAAAACTTTAAAACTAAAAACATTCAAACAAATTAGTTAAAAACTTCACTAATAAAAAGTTAAATGAAAAAACGCAAAAATGCACGAAACATACCATGCTCACTTGACATCCACAAACAACTGAGGCGAAAAGGAGACAGGGTCAAGGGGAAAAAACAGAAAATTTTTTTAGTTGGTAGGCATTCTAATTAATATAAAGGGGGTAACAGCTAGAATCAATATTTAAGCTGGAGTTCAGAAATTTAATGCACAAAGATTCATAAATACGGAGAGAGGACGGACATTTTAATGATTTAAGAATTTTAAAGTTATTAACGGAAATATCAACTTTACACTTAACAGAATGATTTCTAATGGCAGACTGTTCCTTTTTAGATAAAACTTTCCCTGTCCTATGGCTAATACCCATATGGGAGCAAAATCTTGCCTGCAAAGAACGAACTGTGCTGCCAACGTAGTTCCCCTGGGAACACCCAGGGCAGGTAAACAAATAAACGACAGAACAGTTCATCGCAGGGGGGATTTTGTCCTTACAACGGAAAAAACATTCAAGGGTATTATTATTCACAAAAGCAACCTTAAAATCAGTGTGAAAATAAAATTTCCTCACCACACTCAACAATTGCTTTTTCACAAAAGTGTTAAATTGGTAGAGATCAGGTAAAACAAGATATTTACAATTCTTAGGAACATCATACGTTGGGATAAGGTTGGGGGAATAAACATTATTAAGTAATTTACCAATAATACCTTGTACAAGAACCCGTGGAAAACCATTTTTAAAGAAAAAATCTGCTTCATAATGAGTTTGAATTCCTTATTGATTTTTTCTTTAAAAATGGTTTTCCACGGGTTCTTGTACAAGGTATTATTGGTAAATTACTTAATAATGTTTATTCCCCCAACCTTATCCCAACGTATGATGTTCCTAAGAATTGTAAATATCTTGTTTTACCTGATCTCTACCAATTTAACACTTTTGTGAAAAAGCAATTGTTGAGTGTGGTGAGGAAATTTTATTTTCACACTGATTTTAAGGTTGCTTTTGTGAATAATAATACCCTTGAATGTTTTTTCCGTTGTAAGGACAAAATCCCCCCTGCGATGAACTGTTCTGTCGTTTATTTGTTTACCTGCCCTGGGTGTTCCCAGGGGAACTACGTTGGCAGCACAGTTCGTTCTTTGCAGGCAAGATTTTGCTCCCATATGGGTATTAGCCATAGGACAGGGAAAGTTTTATCTAAAAAGGAACAGTCTGCCATTAGAAATCATTCTGTTAAGTGTAAAGTTGATATTTCCGTTAATAACTTTAAAATTCTTAAATCATTAAAATGTCCGTCCTCTCTTCGTATTTATGAATCTTTGTGCATTAAATTTCTGAACTCCAGCTTAAATATTGATTCTAGCTGTTACCCCCTTTATATTAATTAGAATGCCTACCAACTAAATTTTTCTGTTTTTTCCCCTTGACCCTGTCTCCTTTTCGCCTCAGTTGTTTGTGGATGTCAAGTGAGCATGGTATGTTTCGTGCATTTTTGCGTTTTTTCATTTAACTTTTTATTAGTGAAGTTTTTAACTAATTTGTTTGAATGTTTTTAGTTTTAAAGTTTTACTTTTATCATGTGTTATTTGTCATGTATATAATTTTTGATTTTTGTTTTTGGCTTATGCTTGTTTTACGCTTTTTAATTTTTATTCTTTAAGTGGTTTTATTCTGTGCTATGAATTAGTTTGTTTTTGACATTCGTATATTTTTTTTTTTTTGTCATGCATTAATTTTAGCTTTTTATTTATTAGGCCTTGAAAATGGGTAGAGTTGCCCGAAACGTCGTCTGTAGCCAAATATAATGACTTTCTTGCTCTACGTCTTCGTTTTTATCCTAAATATATATATATATACACATATATATATTATGAGGTGGGATGCTGAAGAGAGGTCGAACACAGGTCGATCTTGAACAGTTGTTGAAACTTAATAAAAGTAAGTGTGTGTGTATATATATATATATATATATATAGGGTAGGATGGCTATGGTGCACCTGACCTCTGATCTTTCTACTATTTCTGATTGGGGCAAAGAAAACCTTGTGGTTTTCAACAATGCCTAAAAAAACCAATTCCTTTATCTGTCTATTCGTTACAATCTTTCACCCGATTATCACCTTACCTTCAACAACACAGAACTCAGTCCTTCCCCTTTTCTTAATATTCTTTGTGTTTCTTTCCTGGAAAGATCACACATACTCTCTTTCCAAAATAGCTTCTAAGAGGTTAGGTGTGTTGTACCGCCTCCCCTGTATAGGGGTCTTGTCCGCTACTGTATGGAGTATTGGAGTATGCTTCTCATGTGTGGGGTTGCTCAACCCACATAGCCCTACTTGACCGGATGGAATCAAAGGCTTATCTTCTCATCAGTTTCCCACCTCTTACTGACTGTCTTCAATCCCTCCGCAGGGGGTATAAACTCCGCAGGGGGTATAAAGGTTATGCACATTTCTTCTGGATGTTGTAAACTTTATACTTGGGGTGTGACAGCCCTCCGGTCCCGATTCGTGGGATTCTAGAGAAATTGGCTGCCAGTTCCTTTAGGTTCTCTCTCTCTTTCGGGAGCGCGGGTGAAGTATGTTGTACAATCCTGTCCCGTGGGTTACTACGACCCCATCCCATTCCTACTTTGTCCTTTTAGCTTACGTTAAGAATGTTCTTCTCTGACTGGAAAAAAAAAAAACCTTTTCTTTTGGTATTAAGTTTTTTTCTCTTCTTTTACTAGTAGGACCCTACTGCTACCTCATGCGTGGGAAGAGAGGCTTTGGAACCTCTATAAATAACACCATTTAACGCTCGTAGGTTGTAAGAGACTGGGATGGAGGGGTCCCAGGCGTAGGGGCGCGATGAATGGAGTGTGGCTAGTGCCCCGTTAAGCCCATTCCTAACGCGTAATGGCCTGACCAGCCCCTGCGACCGTTCTTTGGTGACCAATTGATGGTGCTTGCTGTACTGCTCTGAGGTGAGAGAGCTTTACTGCCCAGCTGGCTGCCAGGCCAGCGTAAAGTCTCGGGCGTAGCCTCTGGGTCTGGTGGGATATCCCTTGAACACTGGATTCTAAGAGTCTGGCCGCTTGTGAGTGACTAGTAAGACTTAGTAAGGGGCTGCATCTCGCTGTCGCTCCTGGCGGAAATCCGTGATGCCTGCGTCGCGAGTGTTTGTCAGTTGGTAGCTGCGACACGTTTGGGACTGTCCGGCCCTGGGGAGACCTTTGGTCGGTGCGGCAGCAGCGAGAGGTGTAGTCTTCTGGAAGGGATGAACGTCACTTGCAAATAGGTGGATGCGTCTACGCGCGGGAAGAATTCACCCCCCCCCTCCTTTTTTATATACTGGTCAAACGTTTTTGATAGTTTTCATTGCTAGAACGCTTTATCTTTCAGAGTATTCAGAGTTCGAAAAAAAAAAGTTACAATGACTGGACCGCAGAAAGAAGGCTGAATGTGCGAGGTGTGAAGTAAACCAGTGGGTGACGAACTTCAAAGAAGCCTGCTTCGCGAAGATCAACCACTCCAGCATGTACCGCTTTTGCGAACTCATGCGGTTTTACGAGAAGCTAGAGGAGAGGGTCCGGCGGCTCGAGTCGTCCAGACCGGCTGTTGGAGGTGCGGCGGTCACTGATGCGGCTGCGCCCTCCACCCGGGAGCTCATTGATAGGATAGCTGCCATGGAAAGGCGGTCCAGCGATGGACTGGACAGGGCTCGGGACCGCGGAGAAAGGGTAGAGGTGCAACCTGGGGCTAGGGTACAAAATCAGTGTGAAGAATCGCCAGCGACCCACGTGGAATGCACGGAACCGCGGCGCAAGGTGGAGGGCGTAAAGAAGGGGCTGATAGAGAAAGGTGGGAAGGGGTCGATAGAGAAGGGTGGGAAGGGGCCGATAAAGAAAAAGGGTGGGAAGGGGCCTATTGATGGCCCAAAGAAACCAAAGGATGTAGCTGCCGGTCGGGGTGGGTCGGGTGGTGTAACTGCGTCTATAGGTGGTGACGGGTACCGAAAGGTCTCGGGCAAGAAGGCTGCGAAGCCGAAGCCTGAGACCCCAGTTGGCCCTGTCAGCACCTCCAACCGCTTTAGTCTCCTGTGCTCGAAGGAGGAAGACACTGTTTTGATTGGGGACTCGCAGATCAGGGGCCAGGAGAAGTACTTTGCTTCTGCAAACCGGGACGGGAGGAAGGTAAGGTGCTTACCTGGACGGGGAACGGCGCACTTAAGGAAAGAGGTAGAGAAGGTGCTCGTGGCTAGTCGGAGGACTGCGATCGTTGTCCACGCTGGTGGCAACGACCTGTTCCTCAAAGGCGGTAGGGTAGGTCTTACAGAAGGGATCATCACTGAGATCATGTCTCTTGCGGATGATCTAAAACTGAAGACAGACAGGGGAATGTTAATGGGTATTTTACCGCGAATGAATGCCAGTGACCACGCGCTCAGTAAGGTCATTGGCATCAACGAGAGGGTGCAAGACTTGTGCGTCCTGCTGGGCGTGAGGTTTATTGACCCCTTCGACGCATTTTCGGTAGGTGGGACCTTTACCAGAGGGATGGTGTCCACCTCAATGACAGGGGTAAAGGTGTGCTAGGCGCGCTGCTCGACCGGCACCTATACAGAATGGTGAGGTCGAGTCCGGGGAGAGATGACGGGCCCCCACCGGGGGCTCAGGCTCCTGCGGAAGTTGCCCCCTCGTTGGTGAGGGACTCTTGAACTCCCGACAGCCCTGGCTGTTCGGGAAACGAGTCGTGCTAGGGGGCGGTCAGAATAGGGAGGGCTCCCTCCGTGCAATGCTTTTTAATACTAGGTCGATCAGGAACAAGTTTTGCGAGCTACGGGCGCTCTTAGCATCAGAATACCAGGATATCGTTGCTATCACCGAGTCCTAGATTCATACTGATCGTAGGGACTATGTTGGGAAGTTCAAAATTCCCGGGTATAGAATGTTTCGCGAAGACCGCACCCGTGGGGAGGGGGGTGGGGTACTAATATACGTCAGGAACACGTTCAGTCCGGTTGACTGCCAGTTCCGGTCGGAACGGGAGCTGCTTGGCGTCGATCTGAATGTGAGAGGGACGAACTATAGGTTAATCTTGGTGTACAGACCTCAGCGTCTCCTCCTCGAGGAGGATACAGCCCTGTACACCGAACTCCGTAGCCTGCTAGGGGATAGGGTGTGTGTGTAGTTTTAGGAGACTTCAACTGTCGCGGCATAAAGTGGGAAGACAGGACTGCTGATGCTGAAGGGAGGAGGCTAGTTGACTTTGCTGATGAGAACTTCCTCACACAGTGGGTCAATGAGAATACACGAGGCGAAAGCGTTCTAGACTTAGTATTCACGACCGAAGACAACCTCGTCACTGGCCTCACCGTTGACGAAGCGTTGGGCGGGAGTGATCACGGTCTGATTAGGTTCCGTGTGTGCGTCCCTCGGGTGAAGCGTAGTAACTCGAGAGGCAGTAAGCTCGATTTCCGGCGGGCGGACTTTGTTAGCCTCCGGGATAGCATAGGTGAGATGGGGTTAGAGGTCGGCGGCGATGTTTAGGGAGTGTGGAGTGCATTTCGGGATGAGTTTATGGTGCTGCATTCTGCTGCCATACCCTCAAAACTGGTCACCCCTGCTTCAACGCAGCCTAAGTGGTTCAATCGTGACATCGCTTCGGCTATCCGAAATAGGAAAATAGCGTATAGGAGGGCGAAGGCCAATCGTTCCCATGAGAACACTGAAACGTATGTCCGCCTGTGTAGGGAAGTGAAGGCGAAGGTTAGGCTAGCGAAACGTAACGAAGAACTACGGGTGGCAAGCCTCTGCAAGGGGAACCCTAAGGAGTTCTTAAGTTATGTTAATAGTAGAAAGCCCATTAGAAGCATGAAGGTTAAAGGACCGAAGCGGCGTTCTGCGGACCTCCGACGCGGACATCGCCAATGTGCTTAATGAGTACTTTGCGGGAGTATTCACCAGGGAGGACACCCGCATCATCCCCGAGCCAGGCGCCAGGCACGAAAGTGCTGGCTTGGATAGTGTTCGATGTACCGCGACAGTCGTTGCCGATAGAATAGACAAACTGAGCGCGTTTAAGGCTCCTGGGCCAGACCAGTTTCTCCCCAGAGTGTTGCGGGAGGTGCGCGACCAGGTGGCTCCCCACCTGGCTACAGTCTTCAACAAATCGTTGGAGACGGGCCAGGTGCCTGGTGACTGGAGGGAAGCCAACGTGACCCCTATCTTTAAGAAAGGGGATCACGAAAGTTCAGGGAGCTATCGTCCCATTAGTCTCACTTCAGTTGTAGGTAAATTATTTGAGGGGATAATAGCGGATAGGATCGTTGACCATTTGGATTGGTACAAGCTGCTTGGGGACTCCCAACATGGGTTTAGACGGCATAGGTCGTGTCTCACCAACTTCCTCGAGTTTTTCCACGTCATGTTGAGCGAGTACGATAAGAGTAGGGCGATTGATATACTTTATCTCGACTTTCAAAAAGCCTTTGATAAGGTACCTCACTGCCGGCTAATGGCGAAAGTGCGCGCGCTGGGTATCGGTGGGGAAGTAGGTAGGTGGATTGAAAACTGGCTGAAGAATAGGCGGCAGAAGGTTGTAATTAAACGGGCTAGTTAGGGTTGGGCCTGCGTCACTAGCGGGGTTCCTCAGGGTTCCGTTTTGGGGCCGCTGTTGTTTATCATTTACATAAATGATATCGACGGTGGCATCGTCAGTCGGATCGCCAAATTCGCTGATGACACAAACTTGGGGCCAATGTTGGGACGCCGGAGGCGATCGAGCAACTGCGTGCGGACCTAGGTAGGATAGGAGAGTGGTCCGAAAAATGGCAAATGCCGTTTAACTCGGGTAAATGCAAGGTGATGCAGATTGGCTACGCCAATCCCAAGTCGGACTACTCGATGTTGGGGAGTAATATCGAGGTGACTGATTTGGAAAAGGACTTGGGTGTGCTAATTAGCAGCGACCTTAAGTTTACCAAACAGTGTGTAGAGATGGAAAAGAAAGCCCAGGAGCTGTTGGGTTGTATCAGGAGGCAATTTCAGTTACGGAACAAGGAGATTGTGCTCTCTCTGTACAATTCCCTGGTTCGGCCGCACCTGGAGTATGCTGTGCAGTTCTGGTCGCCCACCCTCAGGAAAGATATTGAGAGGATGGAGCGAGTGCAGGCGAGGGCCATAAAGTTAATCCCTTCCGTTAGGCATATGGGCTACAATCGACGGTTACGCGTCCTGAACTTGTTTTCGCTGTAAACTCGGAGGCTGCGCGGTCAACTGATCGAGGTTTTCAAGCTCTTACGCGGGTTCAACGATGTCGATTTTAGAAGCATGTTTAGTTTAAATGATAACCCAACTCGCAACAATGGTTGGAAGTTGGATTTGAAACGGTTTAGGACTAGTGTGTGTGGGAATTACTTTACCTATAAGATCTGTGACACGTGGAACAGGTTACCTTCAGAAGTTGTGAACAGTTCCTCTGTGGATCACTTCAAGAAAAGGTTAGACCAAATCTTGCACACTATTTGAGGGTGTAGAAAATTTTCCGTGGCACCCGTTGCCATTGGTACCTCCTCGGTATGGGCCGCAAGGCCTTTTGAGGTACTTCTTTTCCTTTAACTCCTTGTAACTCTCTCTTCGCCGCAATGTTGCCTCACTCTCTCTTTACTATCGTTATGACAACGGCCACTGCTCTTATGAACTCTCTAACTGCATGCCTCCTCTTTTGAGGAGAGCACGCAGTACTAGACTTTCGATACATTCTCATTCCTTTTCTCTCTAATTCTCTAACGTAACGCAAGGAGAAATCGGTATTTTCAATCTTTCATCTACTCAACCGGTGAACTGTGGAACAATCTTTCCCACTGTGTGTGACCTCCAATTCTTCAAACGCAGTGTACAGGCATCTCAAAAACCTTGGACGTTACCCTTCTTCAATGAAGGGTAAGAGGAAGAGCGTTTTTACCGGCATTTGCCCTCCTTTGGCTCCTCCTTCCTGCATAATATATATATATATATATATATATATATATATATATATATATATATATATATATATCGGGTGATTCATAAGTCTGTTACCACTGTAATGGTGAATAAAAAATAACTACAAACCACAGTATCCTGTGATGTTTTTTAATTTGAGGTTATTTTTCACAATTACACATTGGAAATTAACAGTGGAAATTCTTTCTTTTAAATCATTGACAGTACGAGGTTTTGTTGCATATACCTATCCTTGACCATACCCCATATTTTCACAAATCAACACTCTGAAACAGAAAATATTTCACCATTACAGTGGTAACAAACTTATGAATCACCCGATATATATATATATATATATATATATATATATACAGGGCGTCCCAAAAAAAGTATACACACTTTAAATAATTATAAAGGCAGTGTTTATTAAAATACATTTCATTTTCAAATGTAATAGAATCTACAGACATTATTTAATTGTTTTGTCAACGCCTGTTTTCAAACTGACGTCCGTTCTGGTCCAGGCACTGCTGATAACGCGAAGCAATGGAATCGCAAACATCACGAAACATTTCGTTTGGTATTTGTGTGCATTCTCGTTCAATGGCTGCTCTCAATTCAGCGACTGTTGCAGGTTTTATAGCGTAGACTTTGTCTTTTAAGTATCTCCATAAAAAAAAGTCTAGTGGTGTGAGGTCTGGTGAACGCGGAGGGTATTCTACGAAACCCCTTCGTCCAATCCACATCCACATCGTGCCAAGTACCACTCGCAATACTCCACTCTTCGGTCCGGATCATCTTCATTAATAGCATGGACTAATCTTGGAATGTAACTTTTCCATTGACAGCGCTTCAAATGCGTTGGACAGACGATTCTGAAATTCCTACCTCACGACTCGCTTGCCGCACAGATTTTCTTGGACTTTGGTGATACGTTTCCAGTACTCTTTCTTGCTTTGTGGGGCTTGTCGATGTCCGTGGTCTTCCGGAACGCTTCTTGTGGACATTCTGAACAGTTCCATCGGCTTCAAACTTATCTCTAATTCGAGTGATGGTAAGTCGCGTTGGTGGATCTGTTTGAAACTCCCTCCTAAACTGTCTTTGCACTTCAACTGCGTTTTCACACTTCCAGTAGCATTTTAGAATGAATTTCCTTTGTTCAAAGCTTAGTCTGACTGCCATTATTAATTCTAATGGGTTTAACTTGGAAAGAAAGAAACATCAATTGAGCTATCAGCTGTTAAAGTGTGTATACATTTTTTTGGGACGCCCTGTATATATGATGAATAAAACCACGAAGGAAAGGAAACACAGAATGGTGCTCAAGCGTTTTCGTCTAATGCCAGTGTTCCTGAGGATGTCATTAGACGAAAGCGCTTGAGCAGCATTCTGTGTTTCCTTTCCTTCGTGGTTTTATTCATCATAAATATTTTTCACGTGTTACTTTCGTGAAATAATTTTCATATATATATATATATTAGTGATGTAGGTCACATCCGCATCCGCATCCGCATCCGCGGAACATCCGCACATTTTCTCGCATCCGCATCCGCGTCCGCATCCGCACTTTGGACTGCGGATGTCGTGCGGATGTGGACCGTTGAGATAAAACGTCATTAATAAGCGGAATTATCAAATTCTACTATATTAATAGAACTAGTTCATTGTGCGCAAAAGTGATGCAAGCGACAAGACGAGAGGCTGTTCTTGTATGAAGTTACTCTCTTGCAACCTACTTAGATCCACGTTACAAAGCTAAGTTATTTTCACCTAGTACATTAGAACGAGTTAAATCATCACTTGGCAAAGCAGTTGAAGAGCTTCAATCTCTTGAATCTGTCGCTTCGCCACCCACCAAAAGAATAAAAGTTTCAGTGACAGAACCAACACCTTCAACAAGCAAATCTATCACAGAATCTGTCTCTCAGTTTCTTGAGTCAAGCAGCAATGACGAGACCTACGCGATGTCAAAAGATGTAGTAAAAATGATCGAGAGCTATCACCAAGAAAAACGCCTGGCTGCATGTGACAATCCAATATATGATGAAAAGAGAAACAGACTGGCAGCAGAAAAGGCAGAAAAATTAATGTTCCTTAAACATAACCTTCCTATAATTAAGTTTGAACATTAAACGATGAACATCTTAGTTTACTTTATTTTAATTACTCATTTATAAATATGCCTAATAAAACTTTAAACTTAATATAAATAGTTATCAAGCTAATTAAAGATCTCTTTCTATAAGGGTGGAGGTTGGGGAAAGAGGTCGGTGGGGTGCATTTGAGTTGGGTTCACGTCCCGCATCCTGGTAACACAATTATGGTTTCTAATTGTGGCTGAAACTCAACAAAATATAACGAATTTATTTGCAGACGAATTCACTAATTGATTTCTATATTAGTTAGATGCTTGATATTATTTTATATGTTCAGAGAAAAGTACAGCAATTATTGTACAATTAATCAATTACCGGTATACTACATTATAGCTACAGCTCTCTCTATATAATAACTTATTATATACGTTAAACACAACAAATCTCGAATATATCCTAAAAAATAACGAAAATGTAGACATCCGCATCCGCATCCGCGGATGTTGAAATCAAACATCCTCATCCGCATCCGCATCCGCGGATGTGAAAAAAATGACATCCGCTACATCACTAATATATATATATATATATATATATTTTAGACATGAACAAAAAATTGAAGAACCCATCCGTCTATAATGATATTCCACTCTCGAACCCAGACTCTCCTAAACAAGGTTTTGCTACCAACGGCCGCACACGTAGCACTCATAATCTGGAGACTTCTATACTCCTCTCACGTTCTATGGCAAACTTAAGGTTCACGTGAGAAGCCTCGGGCTGCCGGATGTCCCACGGGCCGGCCACAAAAGCTTTCGCCCTTAGATCCTTGTTCGCGTATGCGATTCACGCGCTTAGCTGAGCTTCTGACGTAAGAGAAAGATTCCGCCGTATATAAAAAGAGGGGTCCGAAGCGTGGACACTCAGATTGAAGACGGACTGGGCTGCGCCGGATTAGTTCCCGAGTGGAATTAGTAGGAAAAATCTGCTCGTTAAAGATAGAGCTTTTTTGAGGAAATTGGGTTTTATTGGAATTTGGGCTGTTTGAGTTCTGATCGTAGGATAGAAAAAGCGGTAGGCCCCAACATTATTTATCGTGTAACTCGATTAATTTTACCTTTAAGGATCAATTATTCTTTATCTTTGAACTTTTATTATTAACTCTTAATTCTGATTAAAAGAAACATTTGATTCACTATAACCGACTAAATTTTATCTTGCCTAAATTCAAATTAAAAATCGTATAAGCCGTTGTGTTTTTCTACTCTTTGGACTTCGATAACTGGGAAAAAGAAAATCACGAGGCCACACAGTGCTCTTAGATTGTGGGAATTCGAACATCGGAACGATTTCTGCATCCAGGAGTACTTAAGTAATACTCTCTCTTGAGTAATCTATGTCATCCTGACTTTGCCTGAACCCAGGGAGAGGCGTATTACAAGTGGTGTCAGAAGTGGGATAAAGGTTTTCTTCATCCCTTTCTTAGCAAAAGACATCATCGACGGCTGAAACGAGTGCATGCGGGCCACCCGCTCCGGACGAACGAAGACGGAGGACAATACCAGGATCAGCCGATCGAAAACTCAGGCCCAACTGAAGTCGAAGTCTCCTACCAGAATCCAAGCAACAGAAGTGCACCTTCCCATCAGAAAAGATATGAAGGTAAGCGACCCTGTTTGTATTGCGAATGGTTTCAGGGGACGAGAAAATAGTTCTCCTGTAGCAGGCAGCACCCCAAAAGTGATCCCTTCAGGAGTTCACTTTTTCCTCCCGATCGGTTCACCTTATCTCAAATCTGAAACTAATTCGGGACCTAAACCCTTGTTATCAAATTTAAGAGATTCGGATTCAATAGAATTTTGGCCTATATCCTTAGATACAACCTATAACGCCAATATGCCGATTAGCCAGGATGCTAGAGAAGCTGAGGGCAGAACTCCTCCTCCCACACCATCTCCTCCTCCTTTTCTGCCCCCAAGACCGCCTAGTGCTAGGTCTTTTGCATCCTCTTCCCGTAGAAAGAAAGATGATTTCACCCCCGAGGAAAATAAGAAACTTAAACAGGCTGCGGAGATCTGTCCCATATTTTGTGGTTCATATGCTGAATATTTAATCGCGGCAGCTCAGGGTGCAGTGAAAAGTTACGTGGCATTTCAGGACTTTAGCTTCGAAATAGCTATATTGATCCCTGATGGAGGGACAAATAGTGATCGCATGCACCTAGAATTAGCTATACGATGTTCGGTTCTTCCCAGTAGACGAGTGTTCGTAGGCTTTGGAGAAAGTGGTAAAACATGGAAACAGTTTCTTGATGCTTGCGCGGAGCTTTACTGTCAAAATAGATGGGATGAAGTAACAAATAGGTTGATGAGTTTAGAAAGGGAATGTAAACGACAGGATGAGTCTTTTACTTAATTTGTATATCCTATTCTTCAACTTATAATGCATGACATTCCAACACCCATAGATAACAAGCTTACCTTATCATCATATGCAGATGACATCACTTTAACATCTACCCACAACAACATCGACACCGCTACAAATAACCTACAAACATATATAAACAGTATACAAGACTGGCTCACACACAATAGACTCAAAGTAGCGCCCACAAAATCAACCATCACCTTGCTTACAAGCAACACAAAAGAACACCAGGTAACTCCACAGCTTACACTAAACAATACCAACATTCTACACACTCACAGGACCAAAATACTTGGGGTCACATACAACACATCATTATCTTTTGCAAACCACATTCAGGACATTAAAAACAAATGTACGTCAAGACTTAACACGCTTAGGGTACTAACAGGCACAAACTTTGGACACCAGAAGGAAACAACATCACTCATATACAAACAATATATTCGCTCAGTTATGGACTATGCTAGCCCATGCTGGGCACCCATTATCTCAAACACACATAAACACCTTACAGACAATACAAAACAACGCACTTCGTATCATTACAGGATGCACTCAAACAACACCAATAGAACACCTGCACACAGAAACAAAAATATTGAAAGTTAGGGAACATTTAGACAAGAGGGGAACACAATTCATGGCAGCAGCGACAACTAACCCACAACACCCTTGTCACTACATGTACAATCATGCACCGACAACTCGCACCATTAAGGTAACACCAGAGAGACATTATAACCAAACACTCCATCCCATACCACGCCCCTCAGACATCGCACAGTACAGAAAACACACACACACACACCTAACCCACAAAGCACAGACACGATTCGGTCCGAATGCGGTCCTAAGTGCGAAGCCGCCACCCATTAACAGGTCAGATATCAGCCTGAGCAGAACGGATCGAGTTAACTTAGCATGATTCCGATGTGGACATCACTCTAACTTACGGACATATAAACACAGACTAGACAACTCCACAGACGACACCTGCCACCTGTGCCAGGACACACCACAAACAATTGAACGCATTATGACAGACTGTACCGCTCTAGCACAACAACGTACACAACACAACATCACTAGTGCGCTGAACTTCTCGTCCACTCCGGAGAGGGCGATCTGTTACCTGCGTGCCACCGGCTTGCTCGATCAGGGCGGGCTGATCGGCTAAACAACAAGAACAATAACTAAAGGATAACGCGTGTGATGAGTTGGTAAATATTGATATTCCATTCATTATAAATAAGGTAATCCTAAACTCCATATCTCGCAAGCTCTGGCAGAAATACGGAGACGAAACGAGGACGTAAATAAAAAGATTAAAAGGATTAGATGTGACGATCGAATCATCTCTGAACCGGTAGCTCCCCATCCAGGTATAAAGTCATTAAATTATTCTGTCCCCCCAAAATGCTGTAAATTATGCTCCTATGGGATCCCTACCATTCCCAAACCAATTATATCACCCTACACAAATTCAATTCCCATATCACCCTTCTCAACAAATGTATTCCCAGATGCATCCCCAGATGATGTACCTTTATAATATCCCCCCCCCCCCGTAGCTTATTCTAATGAACTAAATCCCCAATTAAATATGGTCCAAAATGAGGCAAGAAATATGGGTTTAGGATCGCCATCCCAGGTGCAAACCTACACTATAAGTAACACGAAATGCTATATATGTGAACAAACCGGGCACAATGCTAAATTTTGCCCTTTAATTGAACGTGTGAAAGCTTTAGAATTAGAAAAAATAAGGCTGAGATGATGAAAGAACGAGTGAGAGAGACGGGTATGATAGTCGCAGAGTTGCATCTCCAACCCGAAGAGAAAATTACCGAAGAGAAGATTACCGAAGGGAAGATCGTTGAAGGGAAGATTATGACCGAGGTCACCGAAGAGATTGGTCGTCTGACAGAGGTCGGAGAAGGGATGAGTATGACCGAGGAAATAATAGATCTTCGTCACCTTATGATTACAGACGGGGAAGAAATTCTTCGCCGTACGAACGGCAAAATGGCCGCAGATTCGATGATGGAGATAGAAATAGAAGAGGAAATTATACCTCTCGAACAGACTACACGTATGAAAATAGAAATAGATCTCTTTCACCATATGAGTACAGGAAAGAGAGAAACTAGTCCCCATACGAGAGAAGAGAGAGAAATTATTCTCCTCACGAGAGAGTGAGTGGAGGATACGAAAGTAGGACGAGAGATCGAAGTCCGTCCCCATATAGAAGTGAGAATAGCAGTCGAGAAATAGACAGAGGAAGAACTTCCTGAAGGAGTTGGGAAAGTAGACGAAGCGACTCGCCACAGCCACGGAGGGCCGACAATTTCCCGGTGCGAGACAAATCGCCTCGCAGAGTATCTTTCCAGGAAGACGACGAACGAAAAACAACTTCGAATTCAAAAAACGTCTAGCAGGACAAATATCACCTGAGAAAATAGAAGGAAAAATAAAGGACCATAATAAAAGAAATGCAAATGAAGAAAATAGAGAAAATGACCCTAGTGAGAGTAACGGTATGAAAATTATAAATGCAAATGAGTACGAGAAAAGAATAAATAAGATGAATGAAAACGAAAGTGACCGCGGAGCGAGAAAGAATGGAGCGAGTCTGAGGGACGGTATGACCTTGGAATCAGAGTCTATTTTACTTGGACAAAATAACGCGTGCGAAGGAATGCAGGTAAGTGTCCTTAGCAGCGAGCCATGAACTAAATCGAGTGAAATGAATTCCGATGAAGTATTTGCTGAATGAATGAAATGCGGAAGATAAAAAAGAAATGAAAGGGACTGAAAATAACTCCTTAATTGAAAGCAATCGTATGAACGGAGCATATGATATGTGTTCGTGTGATCCGAGTATGAGAAATATGGTAAAAGAGTATGATTCATGTTTACACTGTGAGAATGGAAGTAGTTTACATCGTGTGAACGGACTTATGAATAGTAACCAGAAGATACAGGAATTAAATGAGGAGAATTTAAATGACGAAATTATAAGAGTTGATGTGAATGGATTAGTAATGCGAAATATAATAGAACATAGTGAGAAAAAGGTTAAAAAAGTAGAATCTCACATGATAGCGCAAATGGAATATCAAAGGAACGAATGCATCCTTCGGTTAGAATAATGCTGTAGGAGATACAGAGCATGAAAGGCAAATTTTTGATGGTCCTACATATATTATGCGGGTTTTCCAGTATCCAGTCATACAGGTGACCTTAGATAAGGTCACGTCATTAACGTTGATTGACACTGGGGCTGATATTTGTCTTTTTAAGGAGAAATTAATTGATATTGTTGGATTAACCCTTTACTGCCCAAAAGGACAAATTTGTAACCTTTCAAATACACGCATTCATAACTTAACCCTACAAAATATTTGGGCAGTAGAGGGTTAAGACATCAAGTAAGAGACACTAATCGAAATTGTAAGGCTGTAAATGACGAAATACTAACTACTATGGGACAGATAAAGACAGCAATGAAAATTACACAAAATGTATATGAAATTAATGCCCTAATTGTTAAGGACTTGCCTGTAGGGTTAAGTATCATTATTAGAGCTGACTTTATTAGAGATAATCACAAAGAGCGAAGGTAAGGGAACAGGTTTTGCGATATATTTAAACAAGAGTCAAATATCCGTTGTAACAAAAAAAAGGTCAACTTCAATAGCCCCTTTGGCAGGAGCCTTTTTAGAATTAAAACCACATGTTCCGCTATAAGAAGGATTCACAATGGTAATAGAGGCAGAAAAACTCCCTCCTAATTTACATATTGAACCTCAATTAGCATTTGTGAATGAAAACGGACATATATTAGTAGTGGTGCAAAATAAGTCCGCAAATGATCGAGTCAAGGTAACGAACGAGAGGTTAAAAATGTTTGGCGAGGTTTTATGATATTGTAATTGTAACGGGAAACAGGAATGTAAACAACCCGGAGAATGTCTGTATAATGCAGAAACGGTCGAGAGCCAAATAAGAGAGGGGGTAATAAACCGCTTAATGAATCATGAACGAGAAATGTTTATGGATGAGATCTCGGAGGAAATTTAAGACCGAGAGATGATGAGTGATTTTACGCTACCGCAAAAGTCTATAGAACAAAAGGTAGAAGAAATAAGAGACTTTGTGCGAAAGACTAAGTTAAGCTCAGAAGAAAAGAGTCAGAACTGATACTTAGGGATTGCCTTGACGTAGTTTTAGTTGAAGGAAACGAGCTAGGATTGTTAAAGAACTATGAACTTTCCCTGGAACTCGAACCTAAACATGGCCCAGTATATACTCCCCAATATAAATTAACTTTTAAATATCATGAAGTAACACAAGTCATTGAATTAGAGCGTCGTGGGTTGATAGACCGAAAAAATAGTGACTTTAATAGCCCTCTCTTATTAGTAAACAAAAGAATAAAAATCGATTAGTTGTCGATGATCGAAATTTAAGTAGTCTTAAAAACATCTAGATTTAAACTACAGGATATAGGAACTGTATTCCGGAGCCTAGGGGGAAGTCAGTAGCTTACAAGCATTGATTTAGCCCAAGGCTATCATCAAATAACCTTGGACGAAAAGTCTCAAGAATTAACCGCGTTTTCTTCAAATAACGCGAGTTTAGTATATAAGGTTTTACCTTTTGGTTTAAAAATGGCTCCAAACGTTTTCAGTTCCATCATGAGCAACCTACTTTATGATTTAATTGGGAAGCAAGTATATGTGTTCGTAGATGATATATTGATCGTTGGAAAAACGAGAGATGAACACCAGGGTAACATTAGGTCAGTCTTAGAGAGATTGAGAGAAAATAACTTAAAGTTTAAGCTGACAATTCTCAATTTTTCCAAACAAAGCTCACGTTCTTAGGCCATGACATCACACGAGAAGGTACGTCACTAGGCTTGACAAAGTAAAGGCCATAAAGAACCTGAGACTCCCAAACACGGTAAAAGAAGTTCAATCATTGTTGGGATTAATAAATTACTACAGATGCTACATCCCCAATACTCCCGAACTTCTGGTCCCCATCAATGCTTTGACCCGAAAGAATGTAACCTTCAAATGGACGGAAGAGCGTGAATACACTTTGGCTATGGTCAAAGAAGCAATTACCGTGGAAACCCTCCTGCGACACCCGGATCCGAATGCTCCATTTTATTTATATGCGGACGCATCTGAAAAGGCCAGTGGAGCCGTTCTCATGCAAGAGAACGAAGAAGGTGAGTTAACCCTCTTGGAATATTTCAGTGAAGGATTCAATGATACTCAAAAGAGATGGTCAGTCATCGAAAAGGAAGGATTAAGCATCATTCTGGCACTTAATCATTTTCGTGCTCTTATACTGAGATCCAAAATAATATTACGAACGGATCACCTACCTTTGATAAGCTTAGTCATAAATCAATCCTCAAAAACATTGACTAAATGGTCCAACGGTGTTGGAATTTGCTCTTACGGTTGAGTATGTCAAAGGAGAGAAAAATTTCTTCGCTGATTTAATGAGCCGGTGTGTACCAGACGAAGAAGAATCGGAATTGGAAGTCGGGAGTCATCCCATAAACGTAATTACGAGAAGCCAACGACAAAATCTGGATATAGGAAATGTACCCCACCGGGGTACACTGGTTGAGAAAATCTTGCAGGATGAGGCAATTCCAGAAATATCTTTAGATGAGATACGCAAGGCACAGAACTTGGATAAAAAATGCCAAGAAATCTTGAAGGGAAAAGATAGTGAAAAATTCAAGGTCAAAATTGGGCTAATTTATTCAACCCGGATCCTACAAAATAAAGAGTCCACCAGGATTTACCTCCCGGATTCTGAATTGCAGAAGAAAGCCTTAATGCAATTCCATAACTCCACGACCAAAGGCCAAATGACCGAGTCAAAAACCAACCAAGAGTTCTCGCAAGTATAATGCTGGCCGAATATGGTTGAGAAAATAAGACAGTATATAAAAAGGTACGCTATTTGCAATAAATATAAAACGTCAATCCGCGAAAAGCCCCATTAGGAGAAAAACCTTTTAATAATGGAACTCCAGACTGGGTCTATGCAGATCTGGTGGGCCCCTTTCCCCGATCACGGGACCATTCTGCCTATGTGTTGGTGTTGATTGACGGATTCACTATATTTGTAGTTGCAAAATGTATCTTTGGGAACTACATTCTCATTTATGGGAGAATGAAGAATCTCAAAACAGACAATGGAACCGAATTTGCAAATGATATTTTATTTCATCTAACAAACAAATATCGAATTAATCATAGTTTTGGAGCTCTGGCTCATCCGGAAAGTCAGGGTCCAATTGAGAGATACAATTGCGCTCTAAAAATGTTTTGAGAACCCTGATTGAAGACCGAGTTGTCGATCATTGGGATGAGTACCTACCATTGGTTAAGCACATTCACAATAACACAATACATAACACCACGTACGAAAGACCATTCTTTTTAATATTTGGCAGAGAAGATGCTGCTTCTATCGAAATAAACAGAGCAAATACTCCACCAATTGATCTGGATGAATATAAATGGAGGCACACGCACATGAAGAACGAAGTGTACCAAATGGGAAGAGAGAGCATAAAAGAACAACGGCGTAAAATGCAGCAAAGAACTGAAAGGAGAAGCTTGCGAGAGATAAGAAAGGGAGAAAAGGTCTATTGTTGTAACCATAAAATTGGCATGCCGAAATCTTTTGTAAAATAGATGCAGAAATTTTAGTTTAAGATTTCGTTGTGTACATCTTTAAAAGCAAGTTGTTTTGGCTTATAAGTATTCATGAACGAATGAATTAGAGTGTGTTTCAAATTGCTTAACGTTTGTTCTATCTTAATTCAGATTCTCATGGAAGTGATTTTGAAATTGATTTAATTTCGCGTGAAAATTTAAATCTTTTAAAATGAACACCGACCAAAGTAAAGAGTGCCGCTGCCTTGAGTATAACCAAAGGCTGAGTGTGTAATCAGAGAAGAGAACTTATTGTTTGACAGTCTTGGGTAGATTTATGGTAGAAGTCAAAGGGCAGTTATAGCTTAAGAGTCCGTTTTCATTTTGAACCTTGTAAGGTGTCAAGGTTTGTTTATTTGCGGTTTCGTCCGAGGTAAGCCCTCGAGCGAAATTTAAAAGTTTTGTTTTAAATTTTTAAATTTTAAATTTAAATTTTCAAATTTTAATTTAAAAATTTCGTTAAGAAAGGCGGAGCGTAGAATTTAACAAAGTTGAGATTAGAGCCAATAGAAGATCAGTAATTTTTGTACGAATGATGTCATGTAATGAAATTGGTTTTGATAGGCCCTTTAGACACCAAAGGGAGGAGTTTTTGTAATTCTGAGGTGGAACTTAGAGTTTCAAATCAGTTGTAGTCGTTCCTCCGAAAGTTAACAGTGGCTCAAGCAATTCTTTAGACTTGTGGTAAAATAGAAATTTCGAAATTGAAGTAAAATTGTCACGATTGTACTTAAAGTTTGAATCGCCTTCGTTTACGCGAACTTTTGTATAAGAACTTAGTGTTAGTGACTGTAAAAGAGAATTTAGTCAGAATACCTATTGTGCATGACCCGTCAATAATTTTGTGAAGGAATCTAAAATTATTTGGGACTCTTTCGGTTTTTGGTTGTCTGTTCTGGAAATAAATCTGCGGGACTCGCGCAGAACTGTTGAGAATAACTTCTAAATTTTGTAAGTAATTCATTCTTTCCAATTTCTTTGTCGATTTTGAAAATTTCATTTAGTGCTAAGTTTTATTGTTACATGAAAATATAAAGCCCCTCTATATAAATTACTTAAATTCAGATAACTGTGAACTTTTTCTTTGGATTTATAATTGAATTGTATTTTACAGAAAATTGGTAAATTTAAGCGATTTAAATTCAGATAACTGTGAACTTTGTCTTTGAATTTAAAATTGGATTGCATTGTATGGAAACTGATAAATTTACTTCAGAATAAATTTCTAAATTTATGTACTGTTTCGCGTGGCATTGAATAAACTTTATAAGAGGGAGCGTGTCGTTTCTCTGCCACCTTGCAATAGGCCTCTCTTGTTAGCTGAGGTGAATTAACATTCAAAGTAGGCTTCTGGAAAGCCGAAGGAACTTACGCCTATCAATTTAAAAGGCCATCCGTCTGGATAGGCCGAGTCATCCTGAATGAAAATAAGAAATAATTTGAAATAGAATTAAAGGGTGTCAGTGAAGTGAATTAACATAATTAAAAGGGTGTCCAGCGCCATAAATAAACAAACGGGTTGGGCACTACTTAAATGGTGTCAGAAACTGTAAAAGAAATAAAGGTGCGCACAACATAAATGGTGTCATAGAAGTGGGATCCTATTGCAAGGTATTGGTAGCAAGAGTAACTTTTTGTGTTAAAATAAATTGGCGTACAATAAAGCACTAACATAAAATAATTGGGAACAGTGAAAAGTGTCGCTAACAGTGATTACAGTTTTAAAGGTTTTGAAATAAAAAAATAAATAAACAAGCTTCGCGATGTCGGTAAAGAGCGTGGAAATAACGAATGAAGGAGAAAGTACAAGTGACATGAGTGATACCGACCAACGAACTTAAACGAAATAAGTACAGAAAGTTTGGAAAATTTAAAAAAGGATAAATTTGGCCAACATTATTCGGTTACTCAAGGAATGCAAGGAATTAGAGAAAGAAATAAATCGAAGAGGGTCGAAACTGGAAGACCTTGTAATGACGACTACGCGATTGGAGTATTGGGACAACCGAAGGTCGGGGGTTCGTCCCCGAAGAATCTCTCTAGTTCCTCCCGTTACAGAAGAAGAACTTTCGAGGCAAGAAAGGGTTGGGTGGAGACCAGAGAACCCAGAAGACATCCCAAAGAACCCTTGCAGAAGTGCACACACCACAAGAGACGAGAAACACCGCACCGACGAAGACCGGCAGAAGAATATAGAAACCGTCGTACAGGTATTAAAGAGTACTAGCTTACCTTTGCAACGTGAACAGGCAGTAAGGGGTCCTGAGCAAACGACTTTTGGACACACATTGGAAGGAAGTTCGCCGAAGTTTATGGGCGAACGGGCACAAGAGAACCCAGGAACCAGCCCAAACGCCGTCAGGAAGGAAAAAGGTGAGACACTCAACATAATTGCCCCAAGATTATTAAGTTCAGGTAATGCCTTGGTTCAGGCTAATCCCATAAGGGGACATATTAAAGATGGCATACTTGAGGACGAGTTGAAGACCGTTTTGCCGGAGTATGTTTGTAATTGCATCAAAGGAACAGCCACGAAGGAGGACAACATCAAGGATGTGGAGGTGAACGACGGATCCAAGTCCATCAAGAGAGGAGAGCCCAGAAGGAAGAACTGTGACACTGGTCACAGGAGGAATAACACAACTCAAGAATGTGACTACAACCCCATGAGAAACCAGAAGAGAAAACAAACCAAGTCAAATGAAGACAGCGACTCCAAAGAGGAAACAATGGAAGAAAGTGGCCGGAGCCAGTGCAAGATTTGTCAGCAAATGCGAAATTGGGAAGAGGCGTGCCCTCGAGCAAACCTTCGACAGGACTGGAAGGAGAAGCCTCCCGAATAGCTTCAGAGGAAGTAGTGGCGAGTCCGTCGGCTAGGACTGATCACCCTACCCGTATTCGTCGCTCAACAAGCTTCCACCGCGCTGGACGATGGTGGAGCTTCCGTCACATTGACATAAGCTATGCACAAGAACATCGGGAGCCTTCTTTGGACAGTTGCCAACTTCTCAGTACACAGTTGCACCGGCCCGCCCATTCATGTAAGGGGAGTAGAAGTAAGTTTGACTATGGGAAGGGGGGGTTGAAGAATTCTTTTGTGTCTGTATAATTCCAGAGGCTCAGCAAGACTTGACTATAGGCGTGTTGTTTCGGAGGATATGAAGACGAAACAAAGGTAACTTTGAAGAGAGAAGAGGACAGTCACTCTGAATGAAACAGTAACCATACAAGGAAAGGGAGTAGACAGTAAAGTGCGAGGGTGACTCTGATAGAGGCAATCCCGCACGAAAACTAAAGGCGGCCGCCGCGATTCTGACGAGGGAAGTCAGAAACCCGGGGACGTAGTTCCCTTGGACGTCTATTCTCCGCTGCACGGGATGTGCAGTGAAGCTCGGGGAAACTTAAAAATGTTACCGAGCAGGATCCCACAGGGGAAGATAAGGTTACTGATGATCAATCAGGATGACGAAGAATTCATTGGCGAAAAAGGAGACGTCGTGGGCCTAGTGACGGAGGCAGAGCTAATAGGAAGGGTAGTCGACACGGCCGGTCGACGCTTACCCCAAATTGGAACGAATGTCACGGTGAAAGGAAGTCAAGCATCGAAGAAGGGCTTCGAAGAACGAGTGACCCGCCTCAAGTCCTATGTCCTTGGTTGGAAATCCTTCTCCGACAAAGGAAGGAAAACCGTCGGAGAGTGGCTAAGGGATTATTCAGATGTCTTCTCAATGGATGGCGAGCCATTGGGTTATAATAACCTGATGCCAATGAAGTTGGAAACCCAGGATCATCCTCCCATCTTTAGGCGACCCTACAGGATACCTATTACACACGAGGAGGAGGTAAAGCGACAAATAGCAGAAATGCTGGATCAAGGAGTGATACAGCATAGCCGTTCCCCCTGGTCGTTTCCATTGTAATCGTTAAAAATGGGGATATTGGTTCCCCTGGACGTCTATTCTCCGCTGCATGGGATATGCAGTGAGGCTCGAGGATACTGGGAGAAGTTGTCGAGCAGAATTCCAAAGGGAAGTTAAATGATATGAGAATAGACAGTGGAAAATTGGGGATATGGGTTCCCCTGGATGTCTATTCTCCGCTGCATGGGATATGCGGTGAGGCGAGGATACTGGGAGAAGTTGTCGAGCAGAAGCCCAAAGGGAAGTTAAATGAAAAGGGAATAGACGGAGAAGAAAATTTGGGGTATGGTTTCCCCTGGACGTCTACTCTCCGCTGCAATGGATGTGCAGTGAGGTTCAGCGTGGTTTGCAAGTATCACAGAGCGGAAATCTCAACGGGAAGTTAACCCTTTCCAAGGAGGGGATAAAGTAACTCGAGAAATAAAGGTGACGACTGAAGAGTATTACCTTGAAGCCAAGATGACATCAGCATGGTGGTTGAGGCAACGAGAACGGGGAGGTTAGTCGGAACAGCCGTTTGATTCCTCGCCCGAAAAGAAAAAATGGAACAAGTGTCACGGTGAGAAAGAGTCAAATTTCCACAAGTGACTAAGAAGAGATTGAAAACACCTCAAGACGCATGTTCACCGATGTCCGTCGCTCTCAAAGGGAAGAAGACCGACGAGGGAAAGAAAAGATTAACTACTACCGTCACCGGTAGAGTACCAGGACCACGTGATCACTAGGAACGAAGAGTGACCACAGGAGTCCAAAGGGGAAGCGATTGAAGAAAAGAAGCGTAGGGCCCTGAGGTTCTGTGTAGACTATAGACCAGTGGTTCTTAACCGGGGGGGCGCGCCCCCCTAGAAACAGGAATTTCTCTAATTGTATTTGTTATTCTCTTAACGAGAGCATGGGCTAATATTGAGAAGTTATTGAGAATGTTATTTTGATTGAAGGGGGGCGTGGAGGGAAGGACCAATTCCTAGAGGGGGCATGGTAGTAAAAAGGTTAAGAACCACTGCTATAGACCTTGGGACGCCATCGGCAGCAAGGACAAATATCCATTACCCATCATTGATGAAACCTTGGCCAAGCTGCACGGGACTCATTACTTCTCGAGCAGGGATTTACGCTCGGGATATTGGCAGTTGGCCATTCACGACGATAGCATCTCGAAAACTGCCTTCTCCACGGGAAGCGGTCATTTCGAGTTCAGGGTGGTCCCGTTTGGGTTGTCCAATAGTCCACCAGTGTTCCAAAGAGTAATGAATTTTATTTTGCCGAAGCAACTGGACAAGGAAGTACAGATTTACTTAGATGACCTCATTGTCTTTGGAAGGTCTTTGGAAGGACATGACGAGAGGGTACGACGAGCCTTGGATAGCCTACGCATCGCCAACTTAAAGGTAAAGTTGGAAAAATGTCAGTTATTACAGTCCCAGGTGGGGTATTTAGGCCATGTGGTCACCAGGAACGGGGTGAAGCCACAGCAATCTAAAGAAGAGGCCATCAAAAACTCCCAGAGGCCAACCAACAAAAAGGAATTGAAGCAATGTTATATTTGGGCAGAGAGTCATCGTCCGTTCTGACCATAAGCCGTTGAAGTGGCTTCTGAGGGAAGGACACCGAGAGCCCAATGGAAGACTAGAGCGTTCGGTTATGACATTGCAAGACTACGACGTTCTCATCGAGTACGTGAAAGGCAAACTCAACAGAGTGGCCGATTGGTTGTCCCGCCCGCCTGGAGTGACGGAGTTTGTGAACGCAATATCCGAAAAAAAAAAAAAAGCGATCATTGATCGCAAGGTAATCAGCAAACACCAACAGAAGGACGTTGAAATAGCGGCAATTCGAACAGCCAAAGAAGAAGGGAAGGCTTTCAGCTGGCCCGTAACCAAGCCCATCCAGCCGTCGAGAGTCAAACTAGTGAGGAACCTGCTGGTTTACATCGATGCGAACGGAAGAGAGGTCATTGTAGTTCCTAAAAAGTTGAGAGAGCAGCTCATTTGGAAAGCCCACACTGACGTCGGGAGCATTCATCCGGGAGCTGTAGGGACTACAGAAATCCTACGGGACCTTTATTTTTGGCCAGGTGTGGTTCAAACCATCCTGGCAGCAATAAAGGACAAGACGGCCCGGGAGGTGGCGGACAAGTTCCATCGTTTGATACTGTGCAAACTGGGCGCCCCTTCAGCAGTAGTATCCGACCAAGGCAAGGAGTTCTGGAACTCTACCTTGCAGGAGCTCTTCAGGGTTTGGGAAGTACAACACCAACGGACCGCCGCATACCATCCCCAAAGCAACGGGAAGATCGAACGTCTGAATAAAGAGTTATGCATCAAACTCCGCATACTTTGTGAAGAAACTGGACGAGACTGGGATAAAATCCTCGACACCGTGGAGTTGTCCTGGAACATCAGAGTGCACCGAGCCACGGGATATTCTCCATTCTTCTTGATGTACGGGCGAACCCCCAACGTACCTTCAAAGCTATTTCGCATGCCCCAGGAGGCGTGCGTGAGCCCGTACAACCCAGAAGAATACGCCGAAGACCGAAAGAGGAGTCTGAGCGAAATCTACCGCCGAGTGGAAAAGTTCATGCGGAGATACGAGAAGGCTAACGGAATCAAGGAATTGAAGCCGTTCGAAGAGAAGGCGCCCCATGGCTTGGTTTACATTGATTACCCACGACCGGGTAGAGGCAAGTTGGAGCCCCGGTACGAGGGTCCATACATCATCATCGAACAGAAGACTCCAGTCACTTATCTCCTACGTCACATGATCACTGGACATCAGATAGTGATCCATCGAGACCGCATCCGCCGCAGCATCGATGCCCCATGGGACGTCGAGCGACAAGGCGGGGCGGACGACGCAGGGGATGAGATGGGGGAAGGGCCACCGCCCCTCCTCTCGGGAGCTTCGCCCTCGACACCGGAGAAACATCAACACGGGGAAGTGAACCGGAAGGCGCCTCCTGCCCCCTGGCAGGACCGAGTGGCGGAACGAGGACCGCCGTGCGCTTCCGAACTACTTCCTCACGGAGAGCTTCGCCCAGGACAGGGAGAAACATCGACTAGGGGAGGTGAACCGGAGTGCGCTTCTTTCCCGCTGGCAGGACCGAGAGGCGGAAGGGGATCCGCCGGGCGCCTCCGAGCTACTTCCTCCCCGAGAGCTTCGCCCAGGGAACGGAGGAACATCGACCCGTGGAGGTGAACCGGAGTGCACTTCCTGCCCCCTGGCAGGACCGAGTGGCGGGCAGGAGCCGCCAGGTGCTTCCGAACTACCTCCTCGCGGGGACCTTATGGGAATAGGGTCCCCCGGACAAACCAGACAGGCTGCTTTCACAGGGCCACTGTTTGAGCGTCCGTATGCTCTTAGGCCCCGACCTCGAGTACACTACGAAGAACCCGAGGATGACTAAAATTAAATGTGTCGGTGTTAGTGTCCCAATAAAGGGGACAAGTAAATGGAAAATTTTTGTGAAAATTTAGGAGTAAATTTGTGGGTAAAATTGTGAGTAAACTGATAATATCCGACCCTAGTTAAGAAAGTTTGCATCGGAGTGCAAAATTAAAGGAGGGGAGGGATGTTGTAACCATAAAATTGGCATGCCGAAATCTTTTGTAAAATAGATGCAGAAATTTTAGTTTAAGATTTCGTTGTGTACATCTTTAAAAGCAAGGTGTTTTGGCTTATAAGTATTCATGAACGAATGAATTAGAGTGTGTTTCAAATTGCTTAACGTTTGTTCTATCTTAATTCAGATTCTCATGGAAGTGATTTTGAAATTGATTTAATTTCGCGTGAAAATTTAAATCTTTTAAAATGAACACCGACCAAAGTAAAGAGTGCCGCTGCCTTGAGTATAACCAAAGGCTGAGTGTGTAATCAGAGAAGAGAACTTATTGTTTGACAGTCTTGGGTAGATTTATGGTAGAAGTCAAAGGGCAGTTATAGCTTAAGAGTCCGTTTTCATTTTGAACCTTGTAAGGTGTCAAGGTTTGTTTATTTGCGGTTTCGTCCGAGGTAAGCCCTCGAGCGAAATTTAAAAGTTTTGTTTTAAATTTTTAAATTTTAAATTTAAATTTTCAAATTTTAATTTAAAAATTTCGTTAAGAAAGGCGGAGCGTAGAATTTAACAAAGTTGAGATTAGAGCCAATAGAAGATCAGTAATTTTTGTACGAATGATGTCATGTAATGAAATTGGTTTTGATAGGCCCTTTAGACACCAAAGGGAGGAGTTTTTGTAATTCTGAGGTGGAACTTAGAGTTTCAAATCAGTTGTAGTCGTTCCTCCGAAAGTTAACAGTGGCTCAAGCAATTCTTTAGACTTGTGGTAAAATAGAAATTTCGAAATTGAAGTAAAATTGTCACGATTGTACTTAAAGTTTGAATCGCCTTCGTTTACGCGAACTTTTGTATAAGAACTTAGTGTTAGTGACTGTAAAAGAGAATTTAGTCAGAATACCTATTGTGCATGACCCGTCAATAATTTTGTGAAGGAATCTAAAATTATTTGGGACTTTCGGTTTTTGGTTGTCTGTTCTGGAAATAAATCTGCGGGACTCGCGCAGAACTGTTGAGAATAACTTCTAAATTTTGTAAGTAATTCATTCTTTCCAATTTCTTTGTCGATTTTGAAAATTTCATTTAGTGCTAAGTTTTATTGTTACATGAAAATATAAAGCCCCTCTATATAAATTACTTAAATTCAGATAACTGTGAACTTTTTCTTTGGATTTATAATTGAATTGTATTTTACAGAAAATTGGTAAATTTAAACGATTTAAATTCAGATAACTGTGAACTTTTTCTTTGAATTTAAAATTGGATTGCATTGTATGGAAACTGATAAATTTACTTCAGAATAAATTTCTAAATTTATGTACTGTTTCGCGTGACATTGAATAAACTTTATAAGAGGGAGCGTGTCGTTTCTCTGCCACCTTGCAATAGGCCTCTCTTGTTAGCTGAGGTGAATTAACATTCAAAGTAGGCTTCTGGAAAGCCGAAGGAACTTACGCCTCTCAATTTAAAAGGCCATCCGTCTGGATAGGCCGAGTCATCCTGAATGAAAATAAGAAATAATTTGAAATAGAATTAAAGGGTGTCAGTGAAGTGAATTAACATAATTAAAAGGGTGTCCAGCGCCATAAATAAATAAACGGGTTGGGCACTACTTAAATGGTGTCAGAAACTGTAAAAGAAATAAAGGTGCGCAGTACCTAAGTAAAAGAAAGGTGTGCACAACACTATATAAAAAAGACCCTTGTACCAGACATTCCTAAAGCCTTACAAGCCCCCTATGAATGTCACTGTGAGGTTCTAGAGAAATTAAGTAATTATATGTATCTCGTTAAAGATCCGACAACGTTAAGAAATAAAAGAGTATATTTAAATAATATCAAAACCGAAGTAATAAATGTGCAAACGAAAAGAAAACTAGACGATACAGAGAACCCGAAAGACGACAATGAAGAAAATTCGATAAATAACCACCGAGAGAAAAAGGATCCAAGGACTTTTTCTGAAGTGACCGAGACCGAAAGAATAACTAATGAACCATTCAGGTTAAAAAGTACATAAGAAGAAAACGAGAATCCTTGGTATCACGTTAATAGACCCCCTGAGGCGTTACGGACACCGGACTCCTCGCTTAGGTGGTAACCGACCGCGTTTGTGTATATAGACCGAATGTATAACAACTCAACAAAAACCTCATTATGAATGTAAATTGATTTACCTTAGTGTTCAGAAATTTATAACTATAAAATTATGCATGTCTTTAAATTGTTGGGATAGACAAGAGACAGGTTAGAACGAAATTAAATATTTTTATGAGGTTAAGTATTAAATATTTCCCCATTCCCTTATAGGTAGATAAGTATTTGTAGAATAGGTAAAATTTCTTCTAAGATTCTGGCTAAAAGGTTGGCGTTCACCCAAATAACGAGACAATAACAACATAAATAAGTTCTCTGTTGCTATGGAAACACTGCATACTTAAATGTATATAAACAGGATGTACAGGTAAATAAAATATATATTTCAAGTTTTCAATAAAAACGTTCCGAATCAGTTCATTTTGAATTGTTGAGATTGATGCAGGAGGAATTGAGTGTTAAATTTAAATAAAGTTAAATAAAAACCCAAAATTCAGTATATTATTTCAACCATTTGAATTAATTACATTTATTCCTTTCTTAACAAATGGATAATCGCCGCGGTTTCCTGCTGCAGACTATGACTCCCGTCCTCTTATTACTATGCGCCCTACGAGCCGGGGTGCAAACCCTTTCCAACCACGGAGTCCTATTCCAACCTCTGGGCCACCTAATCCCCCAGGGATCAATGTACACCTTCAGGGTACGTTTGAAGATGGGTCCTTACTTTCAAAACTTACGTTTCTGGATACCAAAATGAATAAACTCATACTTCGCTGTAGAACGGAGCAGGCACGACTAAGAAGATCTAACAACAAGACTTCGCAGAACACGGTAAGAGAGTTGGGAATTTTAATTACCACGTTACAAGGATTGAAAGAACAGATTCTCAATACAAAACAAGAAATTATGCCATTCATTACAACCTTAAATCAAGAGAATTCCGTACAAGATCAGCCCTTGCAGCGGACGAAGAGAGGACTCATCAACGCAATCGGAGGCTTCATGAATTTCGCATTCGGCACCGCACAAAACGGCTCAGTCGATGACGTCGTCCGCCACATCCAAACGATTGAGTTGAACAAAAAATCTATCGCCGAAAATGTAAATTCCTGTGTTGTTGCTGAACGACATCAGCAGCTTGAGGAAATATGTAAATTTACTCACTGAAAATATACATCCATTCCATGAAATGGTGGGTGTGTATCTTGCCAGTTTAGAAGAAGAATTAAAAGAAGAAAAATACATCACTTTCCTCTCCATTCTTGCTCATGGCTTATCTACGTACACCGAGGGACTTCATTTAAGATTAAATTAGCTAAAAACAGCTTTAGTCAATGCTAACAGAGACCGACTGGACTCTTTCTTATTCGATCTAGTTTTCTGCCTGCAGGTGCTGAAGAGCATCGAACCCAAGGTAGGGAGACTCCTACCGTACATACTAAATGAGGCTATCATACGTCTCTATTTCGAAGTAAGCGCGACCTGTCTGAGAAAAGTTACGCATGAAGAGCTGCGAATAATCATTTACGTTCCCTTAAAGGCAATAGGGTCACCAATGACCCTCTTCCACGTTCAATATCTGCCAATTTGGATTAAGAAAGAAAATTTATATACGGACGTAGTTCCGAAAACTCGTTATTTAGGAGTTAGTCAAAATCGATTAAATTATATCTTATTAGAGGATTTAGATGGTTGTTCCTTAATTGAAGGAACCTATCACTGCAACTCCCCCACCTTTATTTTGACTAGAGGGTCTGATGAGTGTTTGGGTCGACTTTTCCAAACTACCTCCAGAACAAACATGATGGCGTGCCATCGTGCATTAAGGCGAAACTTTTCATCAATATTTTTTCGCCACTGTCTATTACAGCGTGACTCAACCAACAACTATACTCTTTAGATGCAAACAGCTAAAGACAAGAAAGAAGGAAGTAAAAATCTTCAGGACGGGATCTTTTCCCCTACGAGAAGACTGCGACGTCTTTACGGATCATAAAATGATCCCATTAATTTCAATTTTTTCTGACCACCGAAATTTTACCCTAAGGACACATCTCCCTACACCAACAGACGACCTGGAAAAAACTTACGTCGTAAACTCGTCGTTTACTACGGAGGCCTGAAAGCATTTCAACGCTTCCCTGCCGCAAGGAGTAAACCTGAGGGAGATGACCAGCTATCTAAGAAAGATTACCTTGGAGAAATAAGACGATGGAAAATCCTCCATCATCTCATACTCGACATTGACCATCTGTCTCATCCCTGGAGCAGCTATGATAGGAATCACCATATGTCGGAAGTACAGTCACCTTCATCGTCATTCATCACCGACCTTCAGGATCGAAAGACCGGCAGAGGCAGGAGCCTCAGCATCTAGCCCCCCTGAGAAAGTTCCCATGACTACGTCTCCAACGCCACCGCGGAGCCCCCCACATAGGCTCAACTGCTCTCCAACAAGCCGGGGTCCATCGAGAAGGGTACCGCCTTCCGTTCGATCTTATCGCCGACCCGAACCAACGCAGAACCCTGGCTATGAGAAAAAAGCCGTCTTACTGACTTGAAACTCTTAATATATCCAACTGCTTACTTAAGTTAAATTTTAGTGATTGTTTATATAAATCGTTAAACTAATATACCTTAATAAGTAATAAATGCATGCTAAAAAATTTTGATTAGTGATTAGTGATTAATTAATAAACGTTCAAGTTAAAATAGAACAGTGCTAAATAAAAATTAAAATCTTTATAATGCATTAATCGGTTTTTCCAGAGTAAGGATATTGAAAATTTGGAAAAACGGACCTGGACGAGAGCATATGTAGGAGAGCATCTGTTTATTTTGAGGCTTGTCCCAATGAAATGGGAATATTTAATCTCCACTGAATTATCCTGTAAAAATCTTGTTTTTAAAGCAATTACCACTCAAAATTTATTATTCATGTAAAAAAATTATGCGCCTCTAAGCCCGAATATAGACAGTTTAAAAGTTTCTACTTTACACATTCGTCGCATCTTTAAGACGAAGGAACTAAACTCTTTGGGAATATTTGTACGTATAAAAGAATTACACTTAGATATAATACACTTTGAGTGTACGTCAGAGAAAACATATAATTATTTTTTATGCGCATTTCCCGGAGTACATAAATTGAAATCATCAAATAATAGTCTCCCATCGGATTTTCTATGTTGTTATTTACACTAAAGGAGTTAAAATCATTAACTTTAGACGATGTAACTTTTACCTTGTTCAACACGACCAAAAAACTGGTCACCCTTATTAATGAACATGATTGGCTAAGATACATACACTTGGTCAATCTACCCCTTCGTCCGGGCATATTAACGTCTTTACATTGCTTATATGAGGAAAAGGATACCACAACCGGAATAGTAGATGAGGAAACCTATTTCACAGGACACTATCAATTACGTGAATTCAATAAGGTAACTAATATTTATTTCTTTATTGTCCATTTGTTGATCAGTCCCTTTGACGACTTGTACAATACGGATGATTGGAACTCGGATTAAATGGTTAATAGCTCTCTGTACGTTTTATATTGATTACTTTCCCTGTCTTTCAAATTTTCTTCCCTGTTATACTACTTCCTTTTTTATAAGAAGAATACCTCCTTTATATCATGTAATAATTCTTTCATGTCGTAAGTCGAACTACGAAAGTTATCAAACGAAAACAAGCTTTCTATAAACAACTCCCGGATATGACGTACATAATTCTTAACAATAACAAAAACAGTAAAAATACATGAAAATTGTTTTCACTATTTAATATTCACCAGACGTTTTATTTAAATTTCATCCAGTTGGTAATTCGAAACAGAACTCATTCTACGGTAGAAAAATAATTTGCATCAATTAACTAACCCAAAAGAATTAGTATGCAGAAGCATCTTTTCGTGTCGCCTTAGGCTGCTAAATGTTTTCGTTATCCTTCTCAATGAGCTAAACTGCCTCACGTAAATGAGCAACTAAATTTTACGATTTATTTTTGTTAATGAAACCATTTTTCTTCCAAAGTTACTTAAAGTAATTACTGGTTACTATTCTGAAAAAATTTATGAAGCTTTGGGGGAAAACGACGTGGGTTCATTGGAATCGTACCCTGCCTTATGAATGAATTTTGTAAAAAGGGCCATATGCCCTCATAAAATGCCGAGACATGAATAACAAATATATTATGTGTGTATACACTCGTGCTGTGTTTTTCCTTTTTCATTACTCTTTCCTTCGTATATATATTATATAGGTCAATATGTATTAAATGACATGGGCTGGACCTGTAAATCAAAATAACTTTTTATGAGGTAGTTTTAGTAGTTTTAGTCGCTTTATTCAAATTTGTCACTCATTTTTTGTGCAGATGCATATTAATGGTGAACATTATGATACTAATAATATATATATAAATACACTCATTTTTGGTCCGACGAGTATAATCTTGGGCTATTTTTTTCGCTATTCTGCGACCTAATTAGTTTGTTTTGCTGTTCTGGCTATTTTTTTTCTAATTGGATTCAGTTTCGTGGTGTTTGTGATAGAATTATGACGTGCCGTTCGTGTGGTTTCGAATTTGAGAACTTGATTCTTCATGTGCCCTAGATGAAGACAAAGCATTGGATGTTTTTATCAATTACGGCGTTATTCTCTCATCCTTAACTTGCCCGAAATGTGACAGTGAGAGCCTAATGCGAAACGATCAGAAGATATTTAGGTGAAATAGCCAATATTAACCTGTTAGGTTAATTGAATGCCCGGTTAGGTTAATTGAATGCCCGGTTAGGTCAATTGAATGCCTTGTTAGGTTAATGGAATGCCCGGTTAGGCCAAATGTATGCCTTTGATGATTAGTTAGGTTAAGTCGTGATATTTTAGTTAGTTTAAACGAAAATGACGCGAGCAAACTTTTCTGGTTAATTTTGAGGTGTTTTGTTTTGAACGTTTCCTGTGGTAATGCGTCGTTTACGAGATCTCGTAAATGAACATGTCAGGGAAATTATTTATATTAAGGTCTCCACCAAATTGACAATACTGGCTGTAATCAAACGTTTCAGCATAACTTTAGCAGTCTAATGGTATATGTTATTATTTGCGCAATTGCATATTTATTTTATAGGCTTTTAAAGAAATTATTTTCTTAACTCCATTTTGGTCATAATTTTTTGAATGACGTCATCATAAGTGTATCTACTTGGGAGGAAAAATCACATTTGCCTACAAAAAATGAGGTATGCGGCTACAGTGTTCTCCGTTTTCACTCTAGTTGGTTTTCCAATATGGCGTATGAAGTATGTGAAATGTATTTCGAAGCTGTGATTATAGATATTAACAATATTGATAATTCTACTGTAGAGATTTTTGTCAAACATGGTGTGTTACAGTCGTCTTTTAAATGTAGAGAGTGTGGATCTGAGTGTTCCTACGATGAATCCATTGATATTAGGGTTAGGTAAGTTAGGTTAGGTAAGTTAGGTTAGGTAAGTTAGGTAGGTTAGGTTAGGTAGGTTAGGTTCTCTAGCAATTTGGACATTGGAATGCATTTTTCTAGTAGTATTTGATGTGCAATGTTAAAATCTGGCCTTCATTTTATGGGGAAATGAACCAAAATATGTTAAAACTTTGAAGTCTCATAATTTTCGATTGGTTCATTTTCGCACAAAATGAAGGCCAGATTTGAACAAAGCACATCATACACTACTAGAAAAATGTATTTTGGCGTCAAAATTGGGTGGAAACCCTAATGTAAATATTTACCCTCGTATTACCCCTTGCATTCTCTACCACGACAATATTTGCATTCCATACTTGGTTTTCTCCAACCCACCTTTTTATGCAATATCCCTTGCAAAAATCATCTCTATAAAAGATTTCCAGAATGTGCATTATTATTTTTTTGCGCCCCTACTAATTGAGTCTCAATTTTTCGGATGCATGTTGTTATAGGAATATATTCATTGCGGCCATAGTAAATTGAGCCTCTTTAATCTCTCTCTCTCTCTGTATATATATATATATATATATACATATATATATTTATTTATATATAATATATAATATATATATATATATATATATATATAAATATATAATATATATATATATATATATAATGTGTACAAGAGCTAAGTGTACGCACGGTGTGAATGAACCCTGAAGCTATTCTTTTTTCATTACACAAAAGGACAAGAACTACCTCAATAAGTAATGCACCCCATGCAATTTCTGCCTGCCCGTGCTGCAGTTTAGTTTGGCTTCCACGTTAAACTGTAGGTCTAAGGCGGAGTGAAAGGTTTGAACCTCGTCAAGATGAACAATTCGGTGAAAAGGAAAAACGTTTATATATTATTACTACATAGAAAAATCTAGATTGTCTTTGTGCATATCACATTTTGCGGTCATATTATCCTCGGATTTTTCCCAAGATTCCTGTTTTGTGTATGTTTTTCTGCCACACTATTCGATTATTGTATTCGGCTTGACTTCTCGCGTAGGAGTGTGTAAAAATTGTTTTTAGTTATTGAATTTCTGCTTGGTTGGCTGATAAATGGGTACCCTAGGTACCCCAATGTTTAAGAAGCTGGTTAAGAGTCCGGGCGAAGACATTTCAGCCGCTGCAGCGATTCCATGTCAAACTGTAGGTCTATGGCAGAGTGAAAAGTTTTGACTTTTGTCAAAATGAACAATTCGGCGAGAAAGAGTTAATTATTATTACTAGTGTATTCGAGAGAATTTTATAATAAAGAAATTACAAATATTTTTGTGTTCACTCCTTCCTATGTTATTAAATAGTACAACGCCAATTGTTCGTACTCTTTGTATAGTATAATGTTGTTGTTGTTGACGTTATAAGAGGTGAAATTAGAGTAGTAGGAGTGATAACAGAAAGTGGGGAAATGGGAAATATAGATGAAGAGTTGATAGGTCCTCGGGCTCACCAAGGATGCGCAGTTTTTTTTTTTTTTTTTTTTTTTTTTTTATGGGGGATTTAAGGTCTGGTGATAAGTGAATCACCTTCCTTGCGCGTTCAAGCTTTTGTAGGGTGCTTGACTTGTTAGCTTAGTTTGGGTTTTCTACCTCTTTTATTTTATTTATTTATTTATTTTTTATTTATTTATTTTTATTTTTATTTTTTTTTATTTATTTATTATTTTTTGTTTATTTTTTTTTATTTTTTTTATTTATTTATTTATTTGTATTTATTTATTTATTATTTATTTATGATTATTATTATTATTTTTGTTTTTTTTGTTTTTTTGTTTTTATCTTCTATACGGTACAAAAAGTGCCGTTGGTGGGGGTTGTCTGCTGCGGGGTAGACTTCTCTTGAAATAGAAGTACTCTCTCCCGCGCTGAGGTCCAATATCGAGTTCTTCATAGGTCTGTGGAGAGGTGTTTTGTACCTTCCTCCAAGTTTTCTCCGCCCTACTGTGCAGGAGGACATTGAGGGCTGGTAAGTTTGCTTGTTGGTGCAGTGCCTGGGATGATATCCTGTCGCTGAGTCGTTTTCCGAGGATGAATCTTGTTCCAGCGTTCTGTATTTTTTGTAGCAACATCAGATTTGTGTCGCTCGTTGTGTGCAGTGGAATTGCCGGGTATTCGAGGATAGACCGTACCAGCGCCGTGTACAGCATCTTCTTATTTTTTACCGAGAGTCCCCTGAAACGGTAGAGTTTACTGAGCTCACTTCTCGCTTTGTTTGACCTTGCTGTGGTATGGTTTTTATAGCCAAAGCTGTTGATGGTCAGGCCGAGAGCTGTGCCTTGTTGCTTGTAAGGTTGGACTCGGTTGTTTATTTCTAGTGCGTGAACGTTCCTGTGGCCAATGTTAATAACTGTGAATTTCTGTTGGTTCGTCTGAATTTTCCAACGTTCCTCGAATTCATTGATTCTTTCAATTTGTCTCTTCAGCCTGTTGGCGTGTTGCTCTTTGCCGAGGTTTGATGTTACTATTTGCGTGATGTCGTCCGCGTAGATGACTTCTCGGGTGTGTGGTGGGGCGGAGGCAATTGGGCGATGTACAGGTTGTACAGAGTGGGCGAAAGTATCGCTCCCTGTGGCACTCCCGCCTGGATGTCGAAGAGCTTGCCAGTGGGTCTTGTGTTGGACGTAAGCTTTTCGATCTTTGAGGAAGCTGCAAAGGATTTTCCCTAAGTTTGCGTCCATGTTCTGTTCGAGGATGCGGTATTGTAATCCTTGGTGCCACACTTTGTCGAAGGCGGCCTTCACATCTCTCAGTACTATCGAGACTCTTCTGCTGAACGCTAGTTTGTTTGCCACCGCTTCGTGCAGAATGGCGAGGGCTGTGGCTGTGCCTCTCTTTTTCCTGAATCCATGCTGGGCGTCTGAAAGCGCACCATTGACCGTGAGGTGGAAATTCAGTTTTCGAAGGAGTATTTTTTCCAGGGTTTTGCCGAGTACCTCTAACAGGCTGATGGGTCTATAGTTCTCGATGAACTCTGTGGATTTCCCTCCTTTAGGGATCATGATGATTTTTGCGGTTTTTAATGCTTTTGGGAAGTATCCGATGGAGAGACTGGCGCTAAATATGTTTGCTATCTCTTGGTCCGAGATGAGAGGTCTTCCGTTTTCATTCCGGAGTATCTTGAATTTTTCAGCTTTGGGTGTTCCTTTTAGTTTCCTTATCTGTGACCAGAAGGTTTTAGGGTCTCTTTCTACGTCCATCCTGACGACGAGCGCGTTCCACATGTCATGTTCTTTTTCAATCCACAAGCCTCGTAGTCGGGCTCTGAGGATGTTGTATTGCAGTTTGTTATGCAGGTAATTTATGCCGCTGTCCATCTGGTTCCTGACGACGTTTAATTGGCGTGTGGCGGCGACGATTTCTTCGGAGGGGGAGGGGTGTGGCAGAATGCGGTGGGTGATGGTGGGTACGTGCTTTTCCTTGGCAGTCTTCAGCGCATTCAGAAGGTCTGCCGTGGCAGCTTCAATTGCTGCTATCCCCCCACCATTCAGTTCTGAGGGCTCGTGTTGGGCGAGGTCAGCCTGGTACTCCTCCCAGTTCGTCTTGCGGATGGAGTGGCGGGGACGGATTGGGACTTGTAAAGGAGCGCAGGCAATCTTCATGATGATAGGGACGTGGTCGCTGGGTGTGGCTGGGCCCGGATAGTGATGAGTATTGAGGTATGCCAGATTATTGGCAATAATTTTGTCGGGCATCGTTCCGGCGTTCCTGCCGTAAAAAGTTGGAAAATGTGGCCCTAGCCACTTCATTTTCCCCCTTCTGTTTATTTCCGCCAGTTGTTTCCCGTAATGGTTACTGTAGTTATCGTCGAAGTCCACATGTCTGGCATTCAGGTCTCCGATGATGTAAACTGGGCAGTTGTAGTTCAGAAGTTGATAATATCTGCTGATGAGATGGTGTGCCCCTCCTCGGGGGGCAGTATGTCGTCCCAATGACGAGGTCTTCGTGGCCCAGTTTTAACCTCACTGCCAGTGTTTCGTCTTCGAAGCTTGTGATCTCTTCGAAGCGAAGACCACGTTTGACGGCAATTGCAACACCGTCATGCAGTTCTTGCGATCTGTTCGATTGTATGATGTTGTAATTGAACAGTTTTATTTGCTGGGGAGCCTTTAGGCTGTGTGAGTTAATGAGGATGATGTCTGGGTCGATTAGTCTGTAGGTATTGGCCAGAGACGTCTTGTGCGTTTGCCAATGCAGTACATTTTGCTGAAGAATCGTTAGGTTAGATTGTTGCGCATGCATGTTGATTGTGTTTTGCTTTTTGGTTCAGTGCCTGTGGGGGAGCGCGTCGCATTTCCTGAACGAATTTTTTTGAATGCCTGGTCCGGGAGAACGTCGAGGTCCTCACCGATGACAGCGATTTCTTGTCGTTCGATCAAGAGTGGGATGTCATAAGTGGTGTCCACATTCTCTTTGAAGGTGTACTTATAAGATCCCTCTCTCAGCCCTTTCACCAGTTGGGGTAGCACCATGGATTTAGGGAAGGGGTTGGTGGCTTTCGCGACGATCCTCAGCCCCAGTTCTGAGGCCTTGATTTGGGTATGAGCAATCTTCTTCGGTAACGGCTTAGAGGATTCAGTGTTCGGCTTCTCAGGAGATTTGGGGCAAGAGGTTTGCCCGGTTAGGGGCTTCACTTTCGGTGCCTCCCGTCTTCCCGCACGAGTGCGGCGGGGTCGTGGGGCATCCGTGTAAGATTCCGCTTCGTTGTCTGATACTGGGGCAGAGACGGGTTTGGGTACGGGTTCGGGCTCAGGTTCTGATTCACTGTCTGATTCGTCGGAGGCGGCAGTTGTCCTTTCTGGAAGTCGTGCCGCGAAGATAGATGCCGAGGGGACATCGTCGGGGGCGTTGACTTCCGGCATGCCGTTTCTCCTGAGCATGTCATTTAGGTGCTTCGAGTATGTGCCTGGGGTGCCCATATTGAGGAGATGAGCGTGTATGACGCACATCAATAGGGTCAGGCTGTTTGAGTTTTCAAGTACGATTTCTGTGGGACTGAGGTGGGAGCGAGCCTCCTCGATGGACTGTTTGACTGCAGCTCTGTACGGTTGCAGCTCTTTTACGGCCGAGTCCTCCTGAGTTTTTTCCTTCCTCAGTCGGATGGCCTCCTTCTTCTTCGGGCATGCCATTGCCAGTGTACGGTGCGGGCCGTGGCAGTTGATGCATTTCTTTTGTGTGGCCTTACATTCGGTCCACTTATGTCCCACTACTGCGCACTCGGAGCAGACCGTGATGTGTTTGGTGGGACAGTCCTTATAGTATAATGCTTTTGCTCGTGTGTATATATATATATATATATATTTGTAACGTTAGTTGCAAAGGGGGGTGTGTGCAATGAAGGGGGAGGGGGGTAACAATGAAGGGGCTTCTCGCGTAGGAGTGTGGTAGAATTGTATTTAGTTATTGAATTTCTGCTTGGTTGGCTGATAAATGGGTACCCTAGGTAATACTGGTGGATTAGCCGTCGGTTGCTGTTGAGAGATCGGGGCGATGACATTTCTCCCCGCCCGGATTAATGTATTCGGCTTCCACGTTAAACTGTAGGTCTAAGGCGGAGTGAAAAGCTTGACCATTGTTAGAATGAACGATTCGGTGAAAAGGAGTTAGCTATTCTTATTATTACTACTGTAATTTGTACCACCCTATATATATATATATATATATATATATATATTATATATATATATATATATATATATTGTGTGTGTGTGTGTGTGTGTATGGTGCGAATGAACTCTGTATTTTAAATCAGTCTAGAGTTTCATTGGTGCGTTTTATTTTCCAACACGAGATATTAATTTTGAAAAAATGTATAATAATAATAATAATAATAATAATAATAATAATTATATATCTTTCCATTTTTTTTATTCATTCATCTCAATAACAGAGATGTTAACTATGAACATGCTATCATACAAATTAAACGTAAAAGAAAATAACGAAGTTGATAAAATATAAAACATTTTTTTGTATACAAGGAAAAACTTTCACATGAAGGGAATGGATATGGAAGCGAGTCTTTTAGATTGAAAGTCCAACCCGCATTCCGAAGTGTCTAGTTTGTGTTTTTAAAAAGGCCTCAAGCTAAATATGGGGTGGACCTTTTCATTACCTGCCCCCGTTTACTCTTAAATAGACAGAGTTAATATTGGGATTCGTTTTAATAACTGAAAGAAAGTAAATAGAACGGCGTTTAAATAATTAGTTTTTCTTATATTGTTAATATTGGTTTTAATAATTGATTCTCTTAAAGGAGAAAGTCCGTTTATGTGCACAAAATCAGAAAAATAAAAAAGAAATCATTCCGTTAACATATTCTCTAAGAGTAATATTCAATTTTCCTTCACTAAAATCTTAGAATGTACACTGTTTATTTAATTTTGTCATTCCTTAGATATATATATATATATATAATATATATATATATATATATATATCTAAGGAATGACAAAATTAAATAAACAATGTACATTCTAAGATTTTAGTGAAGGAAAATTGAATATTACTCTTAGAGAATATGTTAACGGAATGATTTCTTTTTTATTTTTCTGATTTTGTGCAGTAGAAAGGATAGCCTAAAGAAAATAGACACAGTTAATGTGCTTATTTCATTTAATGATTCACTATAAGGAGAAAGTAAAAGGTGTGTAATGATATTTTTTTCTGTTTTTGAAACACAAGAAAGGTTTGCCAAAAGAAAATAGACATTTAATGTGTTTATTTCTTTTGCTGTTTATTATTTAATATAAGTGTGTGTGTGTGTGTGTGTGTGTGTGTGTGTGTGTGTGTGTGTGTGTTGTTTCACCTGTATTGATGTTTATACATTTTTATTTTATTTTTTAATCATTCCGTCGTATGTATAGGAGTGTGTATTTAAATTCTAATTATTTCAAAACAGAATCGTGTTTTATTTGTTTCAGTTTAAATGTAATTCTGTTATTAATATTGTTTTTAATTTTCTTAAAGGAGAAAGTTCCTTTGCTTTGGTAACGAATTAAAATAAATGGTGATGTTTAGCAACTCACCCTAATAACGTATACCTGAACAAATAAAATAAAAAGTGATACCTGGCAACTCAACCTTCCTCTATACAAGACCCGCCGTGCTTCAGAGCGGTCAGATGGATGTGAGCTTCGTTCGAATAAAGATCTCCTGCCTTCCTTCTTAGGTTAAGACTTAGGATAGGTTTCTCTTTAGGGGGGTAAGGACATCCCAACTTCTCACCCAAAGCCTTCCTCCGTCTCTCCTTTCTCTTCCTCTCTTAGGTTAAGGCAACCCCTTTTGGAGGAGGTCATCCTTCCTTCTCCCCCAGAAGACCGCTTCCCCTCAACCTCCCCTCTCCCCCTTGGATCCTTCTAAGCCAACTGGCTGATTAGGGGCCTATAAGAGGACGGCGGGTAGGCTGAAGTGTTATTATGCACTTGGCAGGAGCCAGGTGAACACCTCTCTTCCTTTCTCTCCTTCTCCTGTCTTTCTCTTGGGGGATAACGCCATCTCCAAGTTTCATGACCCCTTGTTGCACCTGCAGCATTCCCCCTCCCCCTTCACTGCATACCCCTTCCCCCCTTCAGGGCATACCCCTCTCCCATTTGCAACATACCCCCACCCCCTTTGCAGGATACCCCCTTTTGCAACATACCTCCACCCCTTTTCAACATACCCCTCCCACTTTACAACATTGCAACATTGATCCTTATCTCTGCAATATTCTTGCACTCGTCAATTTATTTTGCACCCACACTACTCCTGTCAAAGCGTGAAAGTTTTCTCTTGTCTCTTGGCCTTAAGTTTAAGTTTCTCAACTTGCGTTTTAAACCGACTGATTTTTATTTTTATTTTGAAAGGATAGCTCATGATCTGAAAGCTCTCCCAATCGTTGATGCTAATGATTTTGGTAAGGTTAGACAAAATATTTCCCAATTGTCCCATGAATTGTTTTCTAAGATTAAATCTTTTAGGTTTTCCACAATTTTTCTGCATAGGGAGGACCGAGAAATTTTAAAAAGTTTAGGTGAAAATGAATCTATTTTCATTATTAAACCAGATAATGGTAGTGGTGTTATGGTTAAGAATAAAACGGATTACATTTAAAAAATGTTTGATATTCTTTCTGATTCATTAAAATTTGCTAAGGTAGATGAACAGGCTCCTAAAATTATTCAGCGATTGGAAGACAAGGTTAACCGTGTTTTGCTTAAGCTTAAACAGGAATGTGCGATTAACTCCTCCACTTATGATGAATTGTACGTTTCAGGCTCTTATGTATGGCTTGCCTAAGGTTCATAAAGTCGGTGTTCCATTGCGCCCAATTTTAGCGTCTTATCCTTTGGCTAATTACAAACTTGCCAAATTTCTTGTCCCACTGTTATCTTCATTTACCGTGAACTCGTAGTGTTAAGGATAGTTTTTCCTTTGCGTCGGAAATTAAGAAGTTTGATATGAATTCTTTGTTTATGACAAGTTTCGATGTATCCTCCCTCTTCACAAATGTCACCTTGGATGAGACCATTACAATTACTGTATTTTGAAAAGCTTTTCCACAGCCGGACTCACTTTTTCACGGCTTTGGCAGAGCACAGTTTGAGTATCTTCTGAATTTGGCAGTCAAGGATAACTTTCTTAGTTTTCAAGGGGTAGTTTACCGTCAGCTGGATGGAGTGGGGATGGGGAGCCCCTTGGGTCCCGTCTTTGCAAATATTTTCATGCCGCATCTTGAGGAAAGGGTCTTCTGTGAGTGTCCACCTCACCTTAAGCCCAAATTGTACAGACGCTATGTTGATGATACGTTTGCTCTATTCCAAACGGATAATCAATCAGTTCAGTTTCTAAGTTTTCTGAACACACTGCAAAAGAACATTGTATTTACGCAGGAAAAGGAAGTTGAAGGTTCTATTACTTTCTATGATGTTTTGGTCTTCAAATCTGGCTCGACCATTTTAACTTCTACATACCGGAAGCTACGTTTACGGGTTTGGGTTTTAATTTTTATAGTTTTTGCGACTTTAATTACAAATTAAGTTCCATTCGCACTTTGGTGAATAGAACTTATAATATTTGCTCGAACTTTGCTCTGCTTCGTAATGAGTTTGAATTCCTTACTGATTTTTTCTTTAACCCTTTACTGGCCAAATATTTTGCAGGGTTAAGTTATGAATTTCTGTATTTGAAAGGTTAGAAATTTGTCCTTTTGGGCAGAAAAGGGTTAAAAATGGTTTTCGACGGGACCTTGTAGGAGGTGTTATTGGTAAATTTATTAATAATGTATATTCCACCAACCTTATCCCAACGTATGATGTTCCTAAGAATTGTAAATATCTTGTTTTACCTGATATCTACCATTTTAACACTTTTGTGAAGAAGCAATTTTTGAGTGTTGTGAGTAAATTTTATTTTCACACTGATTTTAAGATTGCTTTTGTAAATAATAATACCCTCGGATGTTTTTTCTGATGTAAGGACAAAATCCCCGCTGCGATGAGCTGTTCTGTTGTTTATTTGTTTACCTGCCCTGGGTGTTCTCGGGGGAACTACGTTGGTAGTACAGTTCGTTCCTTGCAGGCGAGATTTTGCTCCCATATGGGTATTAGCCATAAGACAGGGAAAGTTTTAGCGAAAAAGGAACAGTCTGCTATTAGAAATCATTCTATCAAGTGTAAGGTTGACATTTCTGTTAACAATTTTAAAATTCTTAAATCATTAAAATCCCCGTCCTCCCTCCGTATTTACGAATCTTTATATATTAAATTTTTGAACTCCAGTTTAAATATTGATTCTAGCTGTTACCCCCTTTATATTAAATAGAATAACTACATACTAAATTTTTTTTTTCCCTTGTAACCCCGTCTCCTTTTTGCCTCAGTTTTTTGTGGCTATCGAGTGAGCATGGTATGTTGTTTACTCTTGTGATTTTTCGTTTAACTCTTTATTCCGTTTAACTTTTCATTAGTAAAATTTTTAAACTATTTAACGCTTGAATGTTTTTATTTTTATTTTTATCATTCGCATATTTTTGTCATTTATATAATTTTTACTTTTGATTTGATTTTGGCTTATGCCTGTTTCTGCTTTGTAATTTTAATTTTTATTCTTGAACAGTTTTAATTTTGTACTCTAAATTAGTTTTAGGTCTCGACATTCATATATTTTTGTCATGTATTAATTTTATCTTTTATTTATTAGGCCTTGAAAATGGGTAGAGTTGCCCGAAACGTCGGCTGAAGCCAAATATAATGACTTTTTTGCTCTACGTCTTCGTTTTATCCTAAATGTAAAACTACGTCTCCTTAGGAGGGATCCTATTTCATATATATATATATAAAATGTATATATGTATGTTCGGTGAATTGTATGGGCGATGAATTGTGTTGCGGTGAAATGTATGTACGATGAATTGTGGGCAGTAAATTGTGGGCGATTGACTTTCCTAAATCCGACCTATATAGTCTCGAACTCGTTATTTATTTCAGTGCTATTTATTTCAGTGATGTCAGACGAAAGCGCTTGAGCACTATTCTGTTTCTTTTTTCGTTCGTGATTATTTCATCACACACACACCACACACACACACACACACACATATATATATAAATATATATATATAACCTTTGGTTAGCTTCCGCCAGAAATGTTCACCCTGACGAAGGTCAAGCTTTTCACTCCACCTTAGAGCTACAGTTTAACGTGGAATCCGAACCACACCCCATCAGCATCCCAGCGTCTTAACCACTAGGCCACCTATGGTACCCATTTATCTACCAACCACTTTCTTTATTGTGTGGAAGGATGAACAGCTGGGTTTCGCTGTGCGCCGGCTGACGTCGGGTCTCGAACCCGGGACCGATGGATTCGTAGTCAGCGACGCTAACCACCACACCACCGAGGCGCATATATATATATATATATATATATATATATATATATATATATATATATATATGGGAATAATGTAATAAGGTTAATTACTGGTTATAAATTAACCAAGAGACAAAATTGATCTTGCAAAACGACACGAATTTATATGGGTAAAAAATAAAATAAAATAATTTTAAAATCGATTTCATGTTACGTGGCCTTAAATTACTTTTCCTCTTAGGGTTGAAGTGGACATGAGTTTAGTGTAGAAGGGTGTAAGTCACGCTCCCGTTATAAGAAAACGAACGGGTGTTGATACCTAGTAGTATGCGCAAACTGTTAGAGTGCAATTGCAATGCAAGATTGCATGCAACATTGAACTATTGCATGCGACATTGCAACATTGTGTGCAACAAGATGAGAATGTTTTGACCCCCTCCAGGCCCCACTATATAGTATATGTACACACACACACACACACATATATATATATATATATATATATATATATATAGATATAGATATATATATGTGTGATCTCCAAAGGGTAACCTAACCTGGCTGTTCAAGCCAACAAAAATATATGTATGTGGGTGTGTATAGTCAGTTATAGTGAATCAAATATTTCTTTTAATCAGAATTAAGAGTTAATAATAAAAGTTCAAAGATAAAGAATAATTGATCCTTAAATGCAAAATTAATCGAGTTACACGATAAATAATGCTGGAGTCTATCGCCTTTTCTATCCTACGATCAGAACTCACTCAGCCTAAATTCCAATAAAACCAATTTCCTTAAAAAGCTCTATCTTTAACGAGCAGATTTTTCCTACTAATTCCACTCGGAGACTAATCCGGCGCAACCCAGCCCGTCTTCAATCTGAGTGTCCAGGCTTCGGACCCCTCCTTATATACGGCGGAATCCGACTTTCTCTTACGTCAGAAGTTCAGCTAAGCGCGTGGGACGCATACACGAATGAGGATCTCAGGGCGAAAGCTTGCGTGGCTTGCCCGTGGGACATCCGGTAGCCCGAGGCTTCACACGTGAGCCTTAAGTTTACCATAGAACGTGAGAGGAGTACAGAAGTCTCCAGATTATGAGTGCTACGTGGGCGGCCGTTGGAAGCAAAACCTTGTTTAGAAGAGTCTCGGTTCGAGAGTGGAATATCATTATAGACGGATGGGTTCTTCAATTTCTTGTTCATGTATAACAGTTCAGTCAATACTTATAAAAACAAATAAAAAATGTACCAGGTTTGTATCGGAAGGGTGGGCTCAGTAGAGAGTAATTTTAGGACATGGCATCAGGGTTACTGAGACTATGTTAGATGGCTGGAAGATTTCTTATTGCGTATTCTCCAAAAATTGAAATTAACAATAATTAGAATGCGAGCATTTTGCGTAGCTAAAATTCTGGCATCGTAACTGTTATGTCGCATTAAAGTATAAATGAATACTTGCAATACGTTTTGGGGGAATGAAGCTGATTTATACGAAAATTTAAAAGTATTTCACATATGAGAATGCGATCTATAATTCAAATTAAATCTTCAAAATGGAAAGGGAAACTAAAATAACATGATCTCAATTTACATATATTGCATAAATGATTACAAAGGATGTTGTTTTTATGACGTCTAGGGTGGCCATTTCCAAATCTCCAAAAAGGAGGGCACTGCATATGTGGCCGTACGTTAACATATATATATATATGTGTTATATGATGTGTATATATATATATATATATATATATATATATATATATATATATCACACATCATATAACATAATATATATATATATATATATATAACTGAAATAAATGAATATTCATTTTTACTCCTTGGGCAGACTGACTGTCCGACTCGTAGTCATGAAATTGAAAACAAATGCGGCTTATCAACAGTGTTGCCAACTACATATAATAAAAATACGTTGACGGTTATTATGGCCTTCAGTACCCGCTATTTTAAGTGTACCTGAAGTAATTTATATAATTCTTTTTAGCCAGACCCCAGAAAGGAGGACAAATTAACGTCCGGCTCAAGGTGGCTCCGGATGGAGGACAGAGTGCTCAAAAGGCGGACTGTCCGGCCTATAGCCTCGGATCCTTACGGCTCGTACAATATAATCTTAAGGATTGAATTATTTTTTGGGTCTAGTACCTTGAACCCTTTCGAAAACGAAGAATTTACACATGCTTACAAGTGCCGGTATTGAGCGTATAAGATAATATCACATTACAATATCACATTAATACATAGCTAAAATTTCAAAATTAAAAGATGGATTAAATGAATAGTGAAATTTTGAAAGAGTAGCGGGGAGTGTCCGTCTGAGTCTCCTTAGTGAAATTATACAATTACATAAACGAGGAGGCGGCAATTTATTGCTAATATCGTGGGGTTATTTCTAATTTAAAGGGATAACTTTAATAAAGAATAAGAGAAAAGGATCTGAATGAACACTATATACAGTATATTGTGAATTGTAGGAATCATAGCATATCATAAACAATAAAAAGGTTATTCAAATAACAAAAGAACAGTGGGAAAATAAGTTCATAGAAGTAGGGTACATAATATAAACTATTCGCGTGAAGAGGAAATCCTTCACATTAGGTAAATTTTCCGCGACTCTTAGCCCGTACAAAAATGTCTACCAGTACCAAGACTAGTTTAGGTGGTCTGATTATCATAGTAGTATACTCGTGTACTATTACAGAATTTGATACTATGACCGTTGAAATTGTATAGAAGACGTAACATAGATTTTGTAAAAAAATGGATTACTCCGTGTAAAGTTGGTGGTATTCGTCAAAGAGGAAATGAAAGGTGGGAAATTTAATTTCTTTGAGGAGTAACTAAAATAAGGTTTGCAAGAAAGAAATAGTTTTATCGAACATTTACGTTTTCCTTGAAGTTTCTACCTCGTATCTAATGATGGAGAATTAATGTATAGTGTAAAAATGGATTCCCTTTCGAATTTAAATCTTTTTCTTCTGACAACGGATATAAGTCAGGATTTTCGTTCATAGTTAATTTATACGCTAGAAAAGTTATACATAGAAAATAAATGCACATACAGAATAATGATACAGACAAAATATAATGTAAATGCGTTTATAATATACTTTCATGTAATTAGTGGTACAATGGTGATTAATATTACGTAAAGATTTTTTTAACCAATTTCGGAAATATAAAGAACAGAGAGACTTTATAAGATATAATATGCATACGTGAAAGTTAAACGTGTTACTTACAAACAAGAATTTTTTTTTAATATTTCTGCCAGTCGCTCCACGTTTTTTTCGCAACTGATTTATTCCCAATTTGATTTCTTTTGTTTTTTTTGGTTTTGATGGAGCCCGACGGTTCATAAAAAATGGAGTTTGATCTCATCAACCGAATAGGAGAAATTAAGTTTCAGGAGTACAACGGTTTACATAATAGCTGTCTGTTTTACTAATAATTTTTAGCACCTCAATAAGTAGCTCTATTTCTTTAACCCTTTAAGGCCGGAATTTTTTGTAGGTTTAAGTTATGAATGCGTATATTTGAAACGTTACCAATTTGTAACGGTCGTCCTGAAAGAGTTAAAGTAAATCGGGTGATTAGATGGGGTACTTATAGGTTATCTCGGAGCTATTGAAGAATAGGGACCCCAGCCTTCTTTAGTTAGGCTTATAAGGCTAACTAACGAAAATATCACGACCTAACCTAACCAATCGTTAGGTTAACTGTACGCCCTTGACGATTGGTTAGGTTAGGTCATGATATTTTCGTTAGTTAGCCTTATAAAGCAGACTAAAGACGGCTGGGGTCCCTATTCTTCAATAGCTCCGTTATCTCCCCCCACCAATTTTGACAGAATATTTTCATTAAAACTAACGAAAATATGGATCAAGTAAAGATAATCCCTCCCAACAGAAAAAGGAGGGACTATCTTTACTTGATCATTTTTTGGGAGGGATCATCTTTACTTGGTAAAGTTGGTAATACCGCTTTACCGCAATACCGCAATACCGCTTTAATTAAAGTCTTTGGATCAAGTAAAGTTAAGCACCCCCAACCTTTTTTAGTTAGCTTTATAAGGCTAACTAACGAAAATATCACGACCTAACCTAACCAATCGTCAAGGGCGTACAGTTGACCTAACGATTGGTTAGGTTAAGTCGTGATATTTTCGTTAGTTAGCCTTATAAAGCTAACTAAAAAAGGTTGGAGGTGCTTATCTTTACATGATCCATTGTAATAAATTAATTTTAATAAATTTTGTTTTCAAATAAATCATTTTTTAAAAAAAGATTCTCTTAATTTTTATCCTTATGTCAGACTGCTTCACTTTACTTTACTTTCTGGGAGGGATTATCTTTACTTGGTCATTTTTGGGAGGGATTTGCTTTACTAGTGTGACCTGGGAGGGATTATCTTTACTTGATCCGAAAATATCACGACTTAACCTACCCAATTATCAAGGGCGTACAGTTGATCTATTATTAAATAGTAAATACTATTCCAGAAACAAACAATGTTATAATTAATAATAGATCAACTGTACGCCCTTGATAATTGGTTAGGTTAAGTCGTGATATTTTCGTTAGTTTTAACGAAAATATTTTGTCAAAATTGGTTTGTTTGTTTTTTCTGTTTAAGGTGCTTTCAACCCTGCTGGATTATTGACACCATTTTTTTCTTTTTTTTTGTAGAGAAAGGTGGTGAAAGAAAAGTAGTAGAAGTAAGTTGAGTTTTATTTTGAATTTGTGGTGGGTGAGATAACGTACAAGTACCTTAGATGGATCCATAAAATTTAAAATATGATTTTGCATGCTTTATATACTGAATTAGAGGAAATAAGTTCTTTGTGGTCATCTACAGTAGTTTAACTATAAACCAGGGATAACTTTTAAATAATTGAAGTATCGTTTATGGGTAACTAAAGAACTTAATTTGAAATGGTTATCTGTGGAATTTTTAGGGTTTGAAACCAAGGGGAATTAGGTTTGCAAAAAAAAGTTATATCTAGTTTTTTGTAATTAATTTCAGGATTCAAGTTTACATATTAAGGGATAACTTACCAAATTCAATTGAGGAAATCAGAGCGTGTTCGAATTTGTAGATTACACAAAAGATCTTTACTTACATTTTGTATCTTGTGATTCGCAACATAAAACATGAAACATAATAATACACATAACACTATATAATGGTCATTCTGCAGAAAATGACATGGCTTGAAGTTGAATTAAAAAATACATTTTTCTAGTGTATTTTGGTGTGCTCTGTTCAATTATAACCTTCATTTCTTGTGCAAATGAACAGAAATACGTGTTTGGGCCATGCAATGACAACTGTATTTCTGTTCATTTGCACAAGAAATGAAGGTCATATTCGAACAAAACACCAAAATACACTTGAAAAAAGTATTTTTGACTACATTTTATACAATAAAGCATAACCTGACATGGGTAAATATTTACATTAGCGTTTCCACCCAATTTTGACGCCAAAATACATTTTCCTAGTAGTGTATGATGTGCTTTGTTCAAATCTGGCCTTCATTTTATGCGGAAATGAACCAATAAAAAATTATGAGACTTCAAATTTTTAACATATTTTGGTTCATTCCCCATAAAATGAAGGCCAGATTTTAACATTGCACATCAAATACTACTAGAAAAATGCATTCCAGTGTCCAAATTGCTAGAGAACCTAACCTACCTAACCTAACCTACCTAACCTAACCTACCTAACTTACCTAACCTAACTTACCTAACCCTAATATCAATGGATTCATCGTAGGAACACTCAGATCCACACTCTCTACATTTAAAAGACGACTGTAACACACCATGTTTTGACAAAAATCTCTACTGCAGAATTATCAATATTGTTAATATCTATAATCACATCTTCGAAATACATTTCACACCCTTCACTCGCCATATTGGAAAACCAACTAATGAAGAAAACGGAAAACACTGTAGCCGCATACCTCATTTTTTGTAGCCAAATGTGATTTTTCCACCCAGGGTTGATTACACCAGTATTGTCAATTTGGTGGAGACCTTAATATAAATAATTTCCAATACGAGCATTAAATCTACGGAGAGAATATAAAGATGCCATTAGTCGTCCAAAGCCTGGACCCGTTATATAGGTGTTACGATTGGTACACAAATTAGACCCGTCCAGTTACACTGACAACCAATCATTACTAGCCGCTCTTAGTCCTTTGGGGGCGGAGCTTGGGGATCGTGCATATAAAAGGGAATATTTTCAGTTTGGGGTTACAGTAGCTATTTTCGAATAAACATTCCCTCTGCCAGTGAATAAACATTCCCTCCACCATGGATCACGAACTTTACAGTTTTCCGGATTTGTATCAAGAAGGTGACACTGCAGCATTGACTGCAATTAATCTTTTTAACGCGATTGACCGGGATGGATTATTTCCAACACAGACCGTTAATGATATTTGCAATGATGCTCCTTACGATCCGACGCAAGGGACTACCATAGAAATTTAAGCGTCTATAATTTTAATTTTTTTTGGAGTCAATTATTCACAAACTGCCAGAAAGAGGATTATTTCATATATATGGAGGGATATAGTATCTCGTCAAATACTTCGTTTAGGTAACCGCAATTAGTCTACAGTTATATCCTGTTTTGATTCATTGAATTTTTTTCTAGCAATCTTTTGCATGTTTTTCATAAATGTTATTCCGAATTACCTCTTAAATGAACTTCTCTGATCGGTTCAAAGATATCTTCACATAATGGGGTCTGTCTTACAATATGTATACTCTGTGTATGTTTTTATTAAAAAAGATTCAGTATGAACATTATTCTTTCTCCTTTAAGGTCCGATGACGATTTCACACGTGTTATACAATCTTTTGAAGAACCTCGTGTCATGGTCCTGAATATGGAGGATTTACCGAGCAGTCAACCCACTGAATGTCACATCGAAATAATGTAAGTTTTTTCGATCTTTTTTGGTGGGAAGACGCAATGTATTTTCATCAATTTATTAAATGAAATAAATCAATACAATAACCATCCTAAACTACAGAATATACAAACTAACATTGCAAATATATACACGAGCAAAACATCATACTACACAACGAGTACGCACAATTGGAAAACGGCTTTTTATCTGCTTGCATACCATTTCATCGTTTCGTTGAGTGTGACACGGGTCGAATAAATTTTAAAAATTTATAAATTCTTTACCACGTGACATATGCATGAGAAATGAAATGCAGTACATTCCACATGTATTACTAAAATATCCTTGTAATCGAAATGGGTTCCATACAACTTCGGGGATATGTAACTGGTCGAGAAATTTTATAATAACAGGGTCACTCCAGGGGAGTGTTCCGAGTGAATCAAAATAGTTCAAATGGTCCCTATTTTTAAAATAGATTGCAAACCAATGAATCCCTTCATTACCGATAACATCTGTGTTCACAATAAGACTACGGCAATCTCGCGTAGTTGGAAGAATCAATGCTTCATTCTTCGCAAACACACCGATAAATTTGGAACGTGTGACTCGTTCATTCTTCATTACTCTTTGAAGTGTATTCGCATCCATTTTAAAAGATTGTGATAACGCCCCTAAATCTATCTACTTCTATTAGGGCTTGTGACTGAAGGTATACTAGTACATTAATAGGTGCGTCTATAGGCTTGGTGAATTCCAACCTCACTGAGATGTTTCCGATCTGTTGTGGACTTAAATGCGTAACGAAGGGATTCATTGGTTTGCAATCTATTTTAAAAATAGGGACCGTTTGTACTATTTTGATTCACTCGGGACACCCCCCTGGAGTGACCCTGTTATTATAAAATTTCTCGACCAGTTACATATCCCCGAAGTTGTATGGAACCCATTTCGATTACAAGGATATTTTAGTAATACATGTGGAATGTACTGCATTTCATTTCTCATGCATATGTCACTTGGTAAAGAATTTATAAATTTTTAAAATTTATTCGACCCGTGTCACACTCAACGAAACGATGAAATGGTATGCAAGCAGATAAAAAGCCGTTTTCCAATTGTGCGTACTCGTTGTGTAGTATGATGTTTTGCTCGTGTATATATTTGTAATGTTAGTTTGTATATTCTGTAGTTTAAGATGGTTATTGTATTGATTTATTTCATTTAATAAATTGATGAAAATACATTGCGTCTTCCCCCCAAAAAAGATCGAAAAAAACTTACATTATTTCGATGTGACATTCAGTGGGTTGACTGCTCGGTAAATCCTCCGTATTCAGGACCATGACACGAGGTTCTTCAAAAGATTGTATAGCACGTGTCAAATCGTCATCGGACCTTAAAGGAGAAAGAATAATGTTCATACTGAATCTTTTTTAATAAAAACATACACAGAGTATACATATTGTAAGACAGACCCCATTATGTGAAGATATCTTTGAACCGATCAGAGAAGTTCATTTAAGAGGTAATTCGGAATAACATTTATGAAAAACATGCAAAAGATTGCTAGAAAAAAATTCAATGAATCAAAACAGGATATAACTGTAGACTAATTGCGGTTACCTAAACGAAGTATTTGACGAGATACTATATCCCTCCATATATATGAAATAATCCTCTTTCTGGCAGTTTGTGAATAATTGACTCCAAAAAAAATTAAAATTATAGACGCTTAAATTTCTATGGTAGTCCCTTGCGTCAGATCGTAAGGAGCATCATTGCAAATATCATTAACGGTCTGTGTTGGAAATAATCCATCCCGGACAATCGCGTTAAAAAGATTAATTGCAGTCAATGCTGCAGTGTCACCTTCTTGATACAAATCCGGAAAACTGTAAAGTTCGTGATCCATGGTGGAGGGAATGTTTATTCACTGGCAGAGGGAATGTTTATTCGAAAATAGCTACTGTAACCCCCAACTGAAAATATTCCCTTTTATATGCACGATCCCCAAGCTCCGCCCCAAAGGACTAAGAGCGGCGAGTAATGATTGGTTGTCAGTGTAACTGGACGGGTCTAATTTGTGTACCAATCGTAACACCTATATAACGGGTCCAGGCTTTGGACGACTAATGGCATCTTTATATTCTCTCCGTAGATTTAATGCTCGTATTGGAAATTATTTATATTAAGGTCTCCACCAAATTGACAATACTGGTGTAATCAACCCTGGGTGGAAAAATCACATTTGGCTACAAAAAATGAGGTATGCGGCTACAGTGTTTTCCGTTTTCTTCATTAGTTGATTTTCCAATATGGCGTGTGAAGGGTGTGAAATGTATTTCGAAGATGTGATTATAGATATTAACAATATTGATAATTCTGCTGTAGAGATTTTTGTCAAACATGGTGTGTTACAGTCGTCTTTTAAATGTAGAGAGTGTGGATCTGAGTGTTCCTACGATGAATCCATTGATATTAGGGTTAGGTAAGTTAGGTTAGGTAAGTTAGGTAGGTTAGGTTAGGTAGGTTAGGTTAGGTAGGTTAGGTTCTCTAGCAATTTGGACACTGGAATGCATTTTTCTAGTAGTATTTGATGTGCAATGTTAAAATCTGGCCTTCATTTTATGGGGAAATGAACCAAAATATGTTAAAAATTTGAAGTCTCATAATTTTTTATTGGTTCATTTCCGCATAAAATGAAGGCCAGATTTGAACAAAGCACATCATACACTACTAGGAAAATGTATTTTGGCGTCAAAATTGGGTGGAAACCCTAATGTAAATATTTACCCGTCAGGTTATGCTTTATTGTATAAAATGTAGTCAAAAATACTTTTTTCAAGTGTATTTTGGTGTTTTGTTCGAATATGACCTTCATTTCTTGTGCAAATGAACAGAAATACAGTTGTCATTGCATGGCCCAAACACGTATTTCTGTTCATTTGCACAAGAAATGAAGGTTATAATTGAACAGAGCACACCAAAATACACTAGAAAGATGTATTTTTTAATTCAACTTCAGGCCATGTCATTTTCTGCAGAATGACCATTATATATAGTGTTATGTGTATTATTATGTTTCATGTTTTATGTTGCGAATCACAAGATACAAAATGTAAGTAAAGATCTTTTGTGTAATCTACAAATTCGAACACGCTCTGATTTCTTCAATTGAATTTGGTAAGTTATCCCTTAATATGTAAACTTGAATCCCGAAATTAATTACAAAAAAACTAGATATAACTTTTTTTTGCAAACCTAATTCCCCTTGGTTTCAAACCCTAAAAATTCCACAGATAACCATTTCAAATTAAGTTCTTTAGTTACCCATAACCGATACTTCACTTATTTAAAAGTTATCCCTGGTTTATAGTTAAACTACTGTAGATGACCACAAATAACTGATTTCCTCTAATTCAGTACATAAAGCATGCAAAATCATATTTTAAATTTTATGGATCCATCTAACGTACTTGTACGTTATCTCACCCGCCACCAAATTTGACAAAATATTTTCGTTAAAACTATCAAAAATATCACGACTTAACCTAACCAATTATCAAGGGCGTACAGTTGATCTATTATTAATTATAACATTGTTTGTTTCTGGAATAGTATTTACTATTTACTAATAGATCAACTGTACGCCCTTGATAATTGGTTAGGTTAAGTCGTGATATTTTCTTTAGTTTTAATGAAAATATTCTGTCAAAATTGGTGGGGGGAGATAACGGAGCTATTGAAGAATAGGGACCCCAGCATTCTTTAGTTGGCTTTATAAGGCTAACTAATGAAAATATCATGACCTAACCTAACCAATCGTCAAGGGCGTACAGTTAACCTAACGATTGGTTAGGTTAGGTCGTGATATTTTCGTTAGTTAGCCTTATAAGCCTAACTAAAGAAGGCTGGGGTCCCTATTCTTCAATAGCTCCGAGATAACCTATAAGTACCCCATCTAATCACCCGATTTACTTTAACTCTTTCAGGACGATCGTTACAAATTGGTAACGTTTCAAATATACGCATTCATAACTTAAACCTACAAAAAATTCCGGCCTTAAAGGTTAAAGAAATAGAGCTACTTATTGAGGTGCTAAAAATTATTAGTAAAACAGAGAGCTATTATGTAAACCGTTGTACTCCTGAAACTTAATTTCTCCTATTCGGTTGATGAGATCAAACTCCATTTTTTATGAGCCGTCGGGCTCCATTAATACCCAAGAAAACAAAAGAAATCAAATTGGGAATAAATCAGTTGCGAAAAAAACGTGGAGCGACTGGCAGAAATATTTAAAAAAAATTTCTTATTTGTAAGTAACACGTTTAACTTTCACGTATGCATATTATATCTTATAAAGTCTCTCTGTTCTTTATCTTTCCGAAATTGGTTAAAAAAATCTTTACGTAATATTAATCACCATTGTACCACTAATTACATGAAAGTATATTATAAACGCATTTACATTATATTTTGTCTGTATCATTATTCTGTATGTGCATTTATTTTCTATGTATAACTTTTCTAGCGTATAAATTAACCATGAACGAAAATCCTGACTTATATCAGTTGTCAGAAGAAAAAGATTTAAATTCGAAAGGAAATCCATTCTTACACTATACATTAATTCTCCATCATTAGATACGAGGTAGAAACTTCAAAGAAAACGTAAAAAGTTCGATAAAACTATTTCTTTCTTGCAAACCTTATTTTAGTTACTCCTCAAAGAAACTAAATTTCCCACCTTTCATTTCCTCTTTGACGAATACCACCAACTTTACGCGGAGTAATCCATTTTTTTTCAAAATGTATGTTACGTCTTCTATACAATTTCAACGGTCATAGTATCAAAATCTGTAATAGTACACGAGTATACTGCTAAGATAATCAGACCACCTAAACTAGTCTTGGTACTGGTAGACATTTTTGTACGGGCTAAGAGTCGCGGAAAATTTACCTAATGTGAAGGATTTCCTCTTCACGCGAATAGTTTATATTATGTACCCTACTTCTATGAACTTATTTTCCCACTGTTCTTTTGTTATTTGAATAACCTTTTTATTGTTTATGATATGCTATGATTCCTACAATTCACAATATACTGTATATAGTGTTCATTCAGATCCTTTTCTCTTATTCTTTATTAAAGTTATCCCTTTAAATTAGAAATAACCCCACGATATTAGCAATAAATTGCCGCCTCCTCGTTTATGTAATTGTATAACTTCACTAAGGAGACTCAGACGGACACTCCCCGCTACTCTTTCAAAATTTCACTATTCATTTAATCCATCTTTTAATTTTGAAATTTTAGCTATGTATTAATGTGATATTGTAATGTGATATTATCTTATACGCTCAATACCGGCACTTGTAAGCATGTGTAAATTCTTCGTTTTCGAAAGGGTTCAAGGTACTAGACCCAAAAAATAATTCAATCCTTAAGATTATATTGTACGAGCCGTAAGGATCCGAGGCTATAGGCCGGACAGTCCGCCTTTTGAGCACTCTGTCCTCCATCCGGAGCCACCTTGAGCCGGACGTTAATTTGTCCTCCTTTCTGGGGTCTGGCTAAAAGAATTATATAAATTACTTCAGGTACACTTAAAATAGCGGGTACTGAAGGCCATAATAACCGTTAACGTATTTTTATTATATGTAGTTGGCAACACTGTTGATAAGCCGCATTTGTTTTCAATTTCATGACTACGAGTCGGACAGTCAGTCTGCCCAAGGAGTAAAAATGAATATTCATTTCTTTCAGTTATATATATATTATATATATATATATATATATACACACACATCATATAACATATATATATATATACACACATCATATAATATATATATATATATATATATATATATATATATATATATATATATATACAGTATATGTTAACGTACGGCCACATATGTAGTGTCCTTTTTGGAGATTTGGAAATGGCCACCCTAGACGTCATATAAACAACATCCTTTGTAATCATTTATATAATAGGTACATGTAAATTGAGATCATGTTAATTTAGTTTCCCTTTCCATTTTGAAGATTTAATTTGAATTATAGATCGCATTCTCATATGTGAAATACTTTTAAATTTTCGTATAAATCAGCTTCATTCCCCCAAAACTTATTGCAAGTATTCATTTATACTTTAATGCGACATAACAGTTATGATGCCAGAATTTTAGCTACGCAAAATGCTCGCATTCTAACTATTGTTAATTTCAATTTTTGGAGAATACTCAATAAGAAATCTTTCAGCCATCTATCTAACATAGTCTCAGTAACCCTGATGCCATGTCCTAAAACTACTCTCTACTGAGCCCACCCTTCCGATACAAACCTGGTACATTTTTTTATTTGTTTTTATAAGTATTGACTGAACTGTTATACATGAACAAGAAATTGAAGAACCCATCCGTCTATAATGATATTCCACTCTCGAACCCAGACTCTCCTAAACAAGGTTTTGCTTCCAACGGCCGCCCACGTAGCACTCATAATCTGGAGACGTCTGTACTCCTCTCACGTTCTATGGTAAACTTAAGGCTCACGTTTAAAGCCTCGGGCTACCGGATGTCCCACGGGCAAGCCACGCAAGCTTTCGCCCTGAGATCCTCATTCGTGTATGCGTCCCACGCGCTTAGCTGAACTTCTGACGTAAGAGAAAGTCGGATTCCGCCGTATATAATGAGGGGTCCGAAGCCTGGACACTCAGATTGAAGACGGGCTGGGCTGCGCCGGATTAGTCTCCGAGTGGAATTAGTAGGAAAAATCTGCTCGTTAAAGATAGAGCTTTTTAAAGAAATTGGGTTTTATTGGAATTTAGGCTGAGTGAGTTCTGATCGTAGGATAGAAAAGGCGATAGACTCCAGCATTATTTATCGTGTAACTCGATTAATTTTGCATTTAAGGATCAATTATTCTTTATCTTTGAACTTTTATTATTAACTCTTAATTCTGATTAAAATAAATATTTGATTCACATAACTGACTGTACACACCCACATACATATATTTTTGTTGGCCTGAACAGCCAGGTTAGGTTACCCCTTGGAGATCACATACATATATATATATATATATATATATATATATATATATATATATATATATATATATATATATATGTGTGTGTGTATGTCCATATACTATATAGTGAGGCCTGGAGGGGGTCAAAAACTTTCTCATCTTGTCTCTTGTCTCACACAATGTTGCAATGTCGCATGCAATAGTTCAATGTTACATGCAATCTTGCATTGCAATTGCACTCTAACAGTTTTCGCACATACTACTAGGTATCAACACCCGTTCGTTTTCTTATAACGGGAGCGTGACTTACACCCCTCTACACTAAACTCTTGTCCACTTCAACCCTAAGAGAAAAAGTAATTTAATGCCCGCGTAACATGAAATCGATTTAAAAATTATTCGATTTTAATTTTTACCCATATAAATTCGTGTCGTTTTGCAAGATCAATTTTGTCTCTTGGTTAATTTATAACCAGTAATTAATTAACCTTATTACATTATTCCCATATATATATATATATATATATATATATATATATATGCGCGCCTCGGTGGTGTAGTGGTTAGTGTCGCTGACTACGAATCCATCGGTCCCGGGTTCGAGACCCGACGTCAGCCGGCGCACAGCAAAACCCAGCTGTTCATCCTTCCACACAATAAAGAAAGTGGGTGGTAGATAAATGGGTACCCTAGGTGGCCTAGTGGTTAAGACGCTATGCTGCTGATGGGGCGTGGTTCGGATTCCACGTTAAACTGTAGCTCTAAGGTGGAGTGAAAAGCTTGACCTTCGTCAGAGTGAACAATTCGGGCGGAAGCTAACCAAAGGTTATATATATATATATATATATATATATATATATATATATATATATATATATATATATATTTCCCATACATAAACATATATACATTTAACTGCAATGACCGCGCAGTATATTAACGTATAGAAACGACGTAAGTATAGAGGAGTGTTCTGCACACGAGGAAGAGAAATAACAAACAAATGAAAATTAAGGCACCCGCCCGGGAATCGAACCCAGGATCTTCCGATTGCCGGTCAGACGTGCTAACCACTACACTACGGAGCCACGATAGTCAGAAGTTGTAATTCTCCTACATAGGGCAGAAACCAATGCCTTGAGAGGGCACCCTCGCAAATCGTGAATATGTACATTTAACTGCAATGACCGCGCAGTATATTAACGTATAGAAACGACGTAAGTATAGAGGAGTGTTCTGCACACGAGGAAGAGAAATAACAAACAAATGAAAAATAAGGCACCCGCCCGGGAATCGAATCCAGGATCTTCCGATTGCCGGTCAGACGTGCTAACCACTACACTACGGAGCCACGATAGTCAGAAGTTGTAATTCTCCTACATAGGGCAGAAACCAATGCCTTGAGAGGGCACCCTCGCAAATCGTGAATATGTACATTTAACTGCAATGACCGCGCAGTATATTAACGTATAGAAACGACGTAAGTATAGAGGAGTGTTCTGCACACGAGGAAGAGAAATAACAAACAAATGAAAAATAAGGCACCCGCCGTCGTGTGTGGTTAGCACGTCTGACCGGCAATCGGAAGATCCTGGGTTCGATTCCCGGGCGGGTGCCTTATTTTTCATTTGTTTGTTATTTCTCTTCCTCGTGTGCAGAACACTCCTCTATACTTACGTCGTTTCTATACGTTAATATACTGCGCGGTCATTGCAGTTAAATGTACATATTCACGATTTGCGAGGGTGCCCTCTCAAGGCATTGGTTTCTGCCCTATGTAGGAGAATTACAACTTCTGACTATCGTGGCTCCGTAGTGTAGTGGTTAGCACGTCTGACCGGCAATCGGAAGATCCTGGGTTCGATTCCCGGGCGGGTGCCTTATTTTTAATTTGTTTGTTATTTCTCTTCCTCGTGTGCAGAACACTCCTCTATACTTACGTCGTTTCTATACGTTAATATACTGCGCGGTCATTGCAGTTAAATGTACATATTCACGATTTGCGAGGGTGCCCTCTCAAGGCATTGGTTTCTGCCCTATGTAGGAGAATTACAACTTCTGACTATCGTGGCTCCGTAGTGTAGTGGTTAGCACGTCTGACCGGCAATCGGAAGATCCTGGGTTCGATTCCCGGGCGGGTGCCTTATTTTTCATTTGTTTGTTATTTCTCTTCCTCGTGTGCAGAACACTCCTCTATACTTACGTCGTTTCTATACATATATATATTATATATATATGTGTGTGATGAAATAATCACGAACGAAAAAAGAAACAGAATAGTGCTCAAGTGCTTTCGTCTGACATCACTGAAATAAATAGCACAGAAATAAATAACGAGTTCGAGACTATATATAGGTCGGATTTAGGAAAGTTAATCGCTCACAATTCACTGCCCATAATTCATCGCACATACATTTCACCGCAACACAATTCATCGCCCATACAATTCACCGAACATACATATATACATTTTATATATATATATATATATGCACTAGAATCACAAAATAACACGTGACCTTATTAATAAGCAAACAACCACAAGGAAAAGGAAACACAAAGTCCGAGCGCTTTCGTGATATATTCACATTATGTGAATATATCACGAAAGCGCTCGGACTTTGTGTTTCCTTTTCCTTGTGGTTGTTTGCTTATATATATATATATATATATATATATATATATATATATATATATATGAAATAGGATCCCTCCTAAGGAAACGTAGTTTTACATTTAGGATAAAAACGAAGACGTAGAGCAAAAAAGTCATTATATTTGGCTGCAGCCGACGTTTCGTGCAACTCTACCCATTTTCAAGGCCTAATAAATAAAAGATAAAATTAATACATGACAAAGATATATGAATGTCGAGAACTAAAACTAATTCGGACTATAGTGGATTTAATTTTCCCAGAAGAGTTCCTTGTTCCATGCACGGTCTGTGTGTATTATAAAAAAATCTCAGGGAGCCATTCTGAGTTCATTCCCATATATATATATATATATATATATATATATATATATATATATATATATATATATATACAGGGCGTCCCAAAAAAATGCATACACACTTTAACAGCTGATAGCTCAATTGATGTTTCTTTCTTTCCAAGTTAAACCCATTAGAATTAATAATGGCAGTCAGACTAAGCTTTGTACAAAGGAAATTCATTCTAAAATGCTACTGGAAGTGTGAAAACGCAGTTGAAGTGCAAAGACAGTTTAGGAGGGAGTTTCAAACAGATCCACCAACGCGACTTACCATCACTCGAATTAGAGATAAGTTTGAAGCCGATGGAACTGTTCAGAATGTCCACAAGAAGCGTTCCGGAAGACCACGGACATCGACATGCCCCACAAAGCAAGAAAGAGTACTGGAAACGTACCACCAAAGTCCAAGAAAATCTGTGCGGCAAGCGAGTCGTGAGGTAGGAATTTCAGAATCGTCTGTCCAACGCATTTTGAAGCGCTGTCAATGGAAAGTTACATTCCAAGATTAGTCCATGCTATTAATGAAGATGATCCGGACCGAAGAGTGGAGTATTGCGAGTGGTACTTGGCACGATGTGGATGTGGATTGGACGAAGGGGTTTCGTAGAATACCCTCCGCGTTCACCAGACCTCACACCACTAGACTTTTTTTTATGGAGATACTTAAAAGACAAAGTCTACGCTATAAAACCTGCAACAGTCGCTGAATTGAGAGCAGCCATTGAACGAGAATGCACACAAATACCAAACGAAATGTTTCGTGATGTTTGCGATTCCATTGCTTCGCGTTATTAGCAGTGCCTGGACCAGAACGGACGTCAGTTTGAAAACAGGCGTTGACAAAACAATTAAATAATGTCTGTAGATTCTATTACATTTTGAAAATGAAATGTATTTTAATAAACACTGCCTTTATAAGTATTTAAAGTGTGTATACATTTTTTTGGGACGCCCTGTAATATATATATATATATATGTATGTGTGTGTGTGTGTGTGTGTGTGTGTGTGTGTGTGTGTCTGTGTGTGTGTGTGTGTGTATCAGAAACTGATAGGCCTAATTTAAGACTCAAATAGAATAGTATTAGAAAATAATGGAAAAAATGCAATTTAAGCACTTTATGACGAAAAAGGCACTTTTTCCTGTAAGCGCAAAAATAGGCAAAAAAAGGCATTTATTGCATTTCGCCTGAACAACCGGGCTCTAGTAATAACAAATAACTTTCCTTCCTTTCGTATCTGCTCCATTTGTTCTCTCGCAAAACTTTTACAGGAAACGAACAAAAAAGTTTCAAAGCGTTTTTGTCTACGTTTTTACTATTTTTTTCTTTTAAATCTTCTTCGACGGATTTGTTTGGCAAGTAATTAGCAAAGCTTTTATGATTCTTAAACTCCAGAGATTCGACGAAATAAAGCGTATCTGAAAAGGAAAGAAAAAGAAAAATATTTCTTTTTAAGTTCCCCATTAAAGTAAATAGAAAAATAAAAATCAAAGTTAACGTCGTCAGTCTTCAATTGAATTTATTACATTCAAATGTGAAATTACTCTGAATACATTCCGGAGGCTGCGACGTTACTACAAAAAAAAAAATTAGAAAAATATTTAACGATTTAATTGTATGTCTAAAAATCGATTTAAATAATTTTTTTAGGCATAAAGGAGAGGGCCAAGGGCGAACGCCCGCAAAAGCGCCCCCCCCACCTTACAACAGAAAGAGAGCCAAATCAAGGTCCAAGGTTTTCGAAATACCTAGACACTCTGCGCTTGAAAGATGAGAGATCATAGACAGGGGAAAAAATGGATTGAGGTAGATTCTTCCAAAGGAGACCAGCTGAGTAGATGAAAGACTGGAAATAGCGATTAACCCTTGCGTTAGAGAGTTGGACAGAAAGGAAATGAGAAAGTGTAGAAGTCTGGTGCAGCGTGTTCTCCTTAAAGGAGGAGGCATGCAGTTAGAGAGTTCAGAAGAGCAGTGTCCGTTATAATAGCGATAGTAAAGAGAGAGTGAGGCAACATTGCGGCGAAGAGAGAGGGATTGAAGTCAGTGAGTAAGAGCTGGTGGGAATTAATGGGACGAAAAGTCTTTGATTCCACCCGGTCAAGTACGACTATATGGGTTGAGCCACCCTATATATGAGAAGCATACTCCATACAGGGGCGGACAAGACCACTGTACAGAGACAGCAATTGAGAAGGGGTGATGAAACTGCAAAGCCGGTACAGCACACCTAACCTCTTGGAAGCTGTTTTTGGAAAAAGAGTATATGTGATCTTTCCAGGAAAAATCAGAAGAAAAGGAAAAGCCAAGAATGTTAAGAGAAGAGGAAGGATTGAGTTATGTGTTGTTGAAGGTAAGGGGATAGTCATGTGGAAGATTGTGACGAGTAGACAGATGGAGGAACTGAGTTTCTGAGGCAATCAGAGATGGCAGAATGATCAGAGGTCGGGTGTACCATAGCAGTCCTCCGCGAAGCATAGAGTGACTGCTGTGAGGAACGCTTTGGGAAGCGGGTGGAGAAGTGAAGAGTGGAATCTTCGGCATGGGAGTGAATAGGACAGGAAGTGCGAATTAAAGGATCATAAATAAATAAAAGGAAAAGAGTGGGTAACAGGACAGAACCATGAGGACCACTGTTAAGAACAGAACGCGCAAAACGGCTTGAGCGAGGCCCCCTTTGGCGCGAGGCCCTAGGCGATCGCCTAGTTCGCCTATAGCTAAATCCGGGCCTGTATATATATATATATATATATATATATATATATATACTTTATACCCAAACGCCTCTCCACCGCATTGAGTCGCGTCAGGAGCAGGCAGGAAGCGCCTGAATCACTCACATTTACTTCATCATCTCTCATGACACTAATGCACCTACCTCATGGCAACATTATCCACAGCCCAGCCCCCACATATTGCCAGCCCCACATATTGCCACCCTGTCGCACCCCCCATAATTCGCTCCACTTTTCTCTATCCAGCGCGCGTCTTTCACCCTCCCAGACGTCCAAGTCCGCTGACCCAAAGTTTCCTTCACCCCATCCATCCATCTCTTCCTCGGTCTACCTCTTCCCATTTCCCCCTCCGCTCCGATACGTAAATCCTCTTTACCATCCTCTCCTCACTCATCCTTCTCACTCATCCTCCTCACTCATCACACATCCTCAAACCATTTTAACACCCCCTATCTCCTCTCTCCAGAAGACTGCTTCGAATCCCACATCTCTCACAGATAACAGTCTTTCTCACATGATCCACCCGCATTTGTCACCCAAGCCTTAGATCGATACAACACTGTTGCCACTACTATAGCTTCATACATACCCATCTTCGCACTCATAGACACTGATCTCTCCTTCCAAACACTTCTTAGGGCACACAGTACCTTTGCCCACTTCTTCCAAACACTTCTTAGGACACCCAGTACCGTTGCCACTTCTTCCACCCTGTGACTCAACTCCGCCTCCAAAGGACCATTCCTCGCCACATCCACCCGCAATTACCTGAAACATGCCACTTCTTTCATTTCCTCACCATACAAACTTACACTCAGTCGCTCAGGAACTTCCTTTTACAGCACTACATAATAGGGTGCATCGAAAAAATCAATTTTTATAATTTAATGAATGGCGGGTGCGCAAAACATGTGAATGATCTCTACGAACCTATATTCTAAGTTTCATTAGCCTACGACATGGGTAAGTGCCTGCGAGATGACTTTGAAATTCTGAAACAAAAAATCGCTGAAAAAGGGGAATATTTTTCAGTTATCCTCCCATTTTCAGCGAATAGCAAAATAAATTTGGCATATATTGATGTTTTGCCTAAATGGAAACGTTTTCGTAATTAAATTATCTTTAAAATGAAATGTTTACTTGTGTGGTGTAACATTTAGCCACTTTTTTCCAATAAAAAATCAGAAAAAAATGTTGCCCAGAGCTTACCACGACGAGGTAGTTACACATTAAGCTCCACCCTCCCTCCCTCCTTCTTATAGTAACTAACTAAATTGCATAATCTTTCTTTGTGTTAAATGATGGCATTATATCTCTTTAATCTAAAGTTGAAAAATAAACTATGAATAACAATTCATAGTTGTTTATCGCAATAGGCATACAATTACACATTTGGTTTTGCATATGTTATGTCTCAGCAATGCTGATTGCTGAGTCATCGTATCACAATGGCGCCATGCTGCAGTCGGCCAACAGCATTTGCTTTGTACGGACGTGTTTCAAAAGGGTGAGCATTGTGATCTTATTATTCACGCAATATTCGAGTATTGAACTATTGTATACTTAAATTACTATAATATTATTTTCAACTAAATAATATGACGCCTTCTAAGACCACAAGGTCAGTAACGAAAAAAGAAAAACAAGAACAAAGTCATGGTAAAGTGTTCGGAGAACCCTGTACCTTGAAAACATATTTGTTGCCAACTCAAGCTGATGTAATGAAACATTATTTTTTTTTAAAGGAATCTAATAACGATAATAAACTGGTTGTAAAGGATACCAGCAATGAAATTGTATCAATTTGGAGTAAAGCTTCTTTGCCTGTGATATCATCAAGAAGAATTGAGCAAAAAATCATTGACTATAAAAATAAATATCAGCTGCTAAATAAATCACAGAACACAAAAATATATGTAGAAAAACTAGAAAAGTTTAAAACTGAGGCAAAAGAAATGTTATTTGATATCTGTACTTGTAAATGCAAAGATCTGAACAATTGCAGTTGTGAAAAAGGCAGGACGGTACCCGTAGAAGAAAGAAAGTTTCTTGCGGATCAAAGAACTAAAACAAACATGGCTATTGGGGGAGTGGACATGGACAAAACTAGACGCTTGAGGGAAAATGCTAAAAGAAAGAATGAACACTTGATGAGGGAAAACAGTAATACCGATCGCAGAGATGATATTCCACACGTAAAAAAGAATCGGCAAGAGGAAGAATCTTGCTGTTCTACAATCATACCACAAAAAGATAGACTTTCGTCTCAAATGAGAACGTCTTTGCCTAGCTTAGTTAGAGAGGCAGATAGATATAATATATCGGACAGATCAGCGGCAGCTCTTGCAACAGCAGTATTGCAAGATTGAGGAATTATGAGAAAGGAAAATATGTCTAGCGTAATTGATAAATCGAAAGTGAGGAGAGAGAGAGAAAAGTATAGAAGCAGCCTACACAATGAACAGATTGGATTTCTCGTAGGTCTTTACTCTGATGGTAGAAAAGATAGTACTTTAGTTCAATAAAAAAAAGGGAATAAATTTTACCCGAAAATGACTTCCGAAGAACATATAGTTTTATTACAGGAACCGAATTCCAAATACTTGGGTCACATTTCTCCAATTTCAGGAGATTCAGATAGCATACACAGAGGAATTTTGAACTTTTTAATTGATCGAGAAATTAGTACTGACGCTTTGCTATGTATTGGATGTGAAGGAACAAAGGTAAACACTGGAATAAAGGGAGGTGTAATAAAATATCTTGAGGTAAGCCTAGGAAGACCTTTACATTGGTTCATTTGCCTTTTCCATTGTAATGAACTTTTACTTCGCCATTTGTTTACGCACATTGATGGCTTATCATCAGGTCCGAGAAGTTATTCCGAATTTATTGGCAAAGCGATAGAAACATGCGAATCACTTCCAGTTTGCTATTTTGACCCTATTGATCTACCTGCACTTCCAAATATAGAAAGGTGCGATGATTTAAGCACAGACCAAAGGTTGTTGTACGATCTCAGTATAGCAGTTTCAAACGGTTATTGCCCAGACGAACTAGCAAATCGTCGACTTGGTCCAGTATCGCATGCACGCTGGCTAACTACTGCCGAAAGAATTCTACGTCTGCATATTGGAACAGAAATTCCTTCTCCGAATCTTCAAACATTGGCAACATTCGTAATTAAAGTATATTGTCCAATGTGGTTCTATATTAAATGTTTCCCATCATGCATTAACGGACCTCAGCATATTTACAGAATGATAACGCTGTCAACCTATCTTCCAGCAAGTCAACGAAAAATAATCGAGGATGTTATCCAACGGAATGGTTACTTTGCCCATCCAGAAAATATACTTCTGGCAATGATGGGCGATGAACGAGCTCATATAAGAGAACTAGGAATTAAAAGAGTGCTTTCAGCGAGAAGTCAAAATGATCATAACATGCAAGTAAGAACCCTCAAGATTCCGATGATAAACTTTCAAGCCAATAATTATATTGATTTGATTGACTGGCGTAATATACAGAAGACCGAACCACCTATCACCAGACAAATTAAAACGAGTGACTTAGAATCAATGGTTCACTTCAAGGATTTTTCAAAGTTTGACTACATTCGTTTCCCTTGCCATTCACAAAATGTAGAACGTCATATTAAGTTGGTGACAGAGGCCTCTAAAAACGTTTCTGGATATTCCCGAAGAGATGGCTTCATTAAAGCAACTTTAAAATCAAGACATATAATGCCATCAATTAACACAAAGAAAGATTATGCAATTTAGTTAGTTACTATAAGGAGGAGGGAGGGAAGGTGGAGCTTAATGTGTAACTACCTCCTCGTGGTAAGCTCTGGGCAACATTTTTTTCTGATTTTTTATTGGAAAAAAGTGGCTAAATGTTACACCACACAAGTAAACATTTCATTTTAAAGATAATTTAATTACGAAAACGTTTCCATTTAGACAAAACATCAATATATGCCAAATTTATTGTGCTATTCGCTGAAAACTGGAGGATAACTGAAAAATACTCCCTTTTTCAGCGATTTTTTGTTTCATAATTTCAAAGTCATCTCGCAGGCACTTACCCATGTCGTAGGCTAATGAAACTTAGAATATAGGTTCGTAGAGATCATTCACATTTTTTGCGCACCCATCATTCATTAAATTATAAAAATTGATTTTTTCGATGCACCCTACTACATAACTTTACTCTTATTCATATTTATTCTTGCGCTTCCTTCTTTCACACACCCTGCCGAACTCAGTTACCAGTCTCTGTAGCTTTTCTCTCGAGTCCGTCACCAGAACCGTACCATCCACATACAACAACTGATTCACTTCCCAAGAACCATCCCCGCAACATGCTTCACCCACGCTCCCCTCCCCATAACCCTTGCATTCATCTCTTTCACCACTCCGTCTATAATCAGATTAAATAACCATGGAAAACTCACACAACCCTGCAGATCCACTTTCACCGGAAACCACTCACTCTCCTCTCTTCCCGCGCACATACACACACACACACACACGCATTAGGGTGTATCAATGTATCATGCTAGGTCGAATATTGAAAAACTTGCAATTTCAAGATTGGCAGTATGTATTCCTATGTAAAATTAAATTTTAAGAGGGGTTCGTCTTCGGCAACCTTTGCGAAAAATCGCATTTAAGTGTTCAAAATCGCACTTTTTTGTGGGATTTTTGGCCAATTTCAAAGAATTGGTAGCCTCAAATGACCTCCATATGTTCCATACTGTTCACATACACCCTTAAGCATTTCTAGGGGCAGGCTTGGACCCATTTAAGATCAGCCAAAGTGGTTCATAACCCATAAAATAACCAAAATCACCCAAAATGGCCAAAAATAAGGAATTGTATGATTTTTAGTCTCCTATACACCACATTTCGCGGCTGTTCTCTTAATCACGCAGAATCTTTTTGTTCTTCTTTCTTGGTCTTGCATTTTCTCTTTTTTAGAAACGCCTCCACCAATTTTTATTTATTTTCTTTTCGGCATCACTGAGTGTGATGGCACCTGCCCCCACCTTTCCGCAAGCTGCTGTGACGTTCAACCTTTTTTTTGCAATTGCAATTCTTCTTTAATATTTGTATAAGTCCCTCCTCCACCCCCAGCTTGTAATAATATGCTGGTCAACTGACTGTTTTGAGATTTTTTCTTCTGAAAGCATCTTGATTTGCAGTGGCGACTGGCGTATAGGAGCGATGGAGCGGTCGCTCCCCCTTGCTTGAAACGATAAATATTAATTTAACAGATAAAAAATATATTAATTTTAAGATATTAAAATAAATATTCTTGAAATATATTTTAAAAATTCATGTGGCATATCATGATTCATGAGGCATTTTGAGTAAGCCTTCATACAGTACATAATATTCTAAACTTATAGCATAGCTTCAAACAGTGTACCCTGTTTGAATACAAAATAATATTGCAGCCAAATGGAGCGATAAATTTTTCGCTCAAGTAAATATAAATTATATTTTACTGTTGTAATGAAAATATAAGTACAATCGCGAATTTTTTTTATAACAACAACTTTATTTTTACTAATAGTTACTTCAGTAATAATGATATAAACCATTTATATGTATTTTATTGAAATTATTACTTATTTGTAATTAACTAGAATTGTACGTCTGGCATAGCCGCATATGTTAATACAAGTACTCTTGTGAGCGGCAGTTGGATTCGCGCTAGCCTATTGTGAGTCCGTGTTGTCGTACAATTTTATGAAATCGCACCCCCATACATTTATACCGCGAGTCGCCACTGTTGATTTGTTTAGCAGGTCTTGTAGAGATCTAAAACATGTTCATAATGTCTTGCTTTGACTTGAAAACTGGCAACAATTCTCTGTGGTCGATCCTAGCACTAACAAAACCATCTCTTCTCTCTTGCCCATACACCTCATGAGCTACAGCTGAAATTTCCTGGACTGCTCTTTCACAGCTTTGAGTGTGAACTGAGACGTTCTCAACTTGAAGTGGAGACCCGAGAAGCTCCTCAACTTCTCTTCCCGACATCTTACAAGTGAAGAGTGGCTCATATAGTTTCTCCTTATCCCAATTAATCAGAGTAATTGGAGAAGTGGCATCAAAATTCAGTTAAGGGTTTCTATGAGTTCTTAGACTCATGTCTCCATACTCAGACTTACCTCTGATCTTCTTGATCATCTCAACCCCCCATGCCCTCTCCTCCTCATCCTCACTGCACAGGAGAGGGGCAATGACGTTCTCACTGTGAGTATGATATGCTCCACGAACTATCACATGAGTGATTATGTTCCTGACTTCAGAGGTCTGGCTTCTCAGCAGTCCCAGAGCGGTCACAATATGGTGAGGTCCATACCTCATGTGGTGCTGCACCTTGATCTCAAAATACATCTTAAAGTAGAAGTCCAGGCAGAACTTCAGCAGCACCTCCAGCTTCTTCAACACCTCCCCCTTCAGACCATGCTGCCTCATCCACAGCATCAATAGAGCCTCACCTGTAGTCAGCCAGCGTGACTGATTCAGTTGGCCACACTTCAGCCCACCAACTTCCTTGCTCAAATCTCCTGTCTTAAGAGCTTTGATCAGTAGGTAGCAGTTCTTCTGCACAGTACTAAGGTTCTGTACAATGTCTTCTGGCAGTTGAATTATATCTTCTTCTCCTGGAGGAGCCTTGAAGGTAAAGTTGACAGGTATGTTATTGATCTTCTCCAAAAGTTTTCCTATTGGGCTACTGAACCCAGACTTGTGCGTGTAGGGACCATCAAGCTTGATGATCATGTGCCTGAGGCTGAGTTCATTAATATGCAACTGACATATCAGCCAGTGACACTTGTGACCTAGCAGTCTCTCCAAGTGAGTGATGGTTCCTCCATCAGGTCCTGTGTTTGGGTTGGTGGAGTCACCACCAAGGACCACAATAGTATCTTTAGCACCATGAGCACTAATCCACTCAAATAGAGCCTGAGCTAACTTTATTGCAGGTTTCTCATTTCCTTCAGGTTCTTCTGGTGTACACTGGAAGAGATACTTCCACTCAGGTTCCTAGGTAACACTACAGTGCTCTTCATTTTTAATATCAGGATGGAAGCGGCCAGTTTCTTCATTGTACCTCATGATCTTTGTCTTATCTTGTTTTCCATCAAGGAAAATTCCCTTGATCTCCTCTCCCTCTGTCCTTTTCTCCAGGGCCTCCACCGAGGCACCTATTACAGACTCCTTGCCCCTCCACATCTTCATCTTGTCAACAGCTAGATATGCCTTATCAGCAGAGAGATGGCCAGCTTTGATGAGATCTTGCAAGAAACCAGTTGCAATGGCTGCTGCAGGAGTGTTTGCTACCTTGAACCTGACTGCAGCCGCAGCAGTGCTTGAGATATCCATGTAGTTCCTCCTGGCAGAGGTGGAGACTTTACCAGTGTTGACACTGAAGCTTGTGCCTGGTGCAGTACTGGAAAAATCTGTGTCAGCAGTAGGAGCTGCTCTCTCTGCCTGGAGACTCTTGCAAGGAAGTCACCTCATCTTCATCATCATCACCATCATGAGCTCTAAGCAGTAGCTCCTTTTCTTCTTCCTCTTTACTGTTTCTCTTCTCAGCTACCTTCTGTTCTTTCTCCTTTCTCTTAGCAGCCTTCACCTGCTTCACTGTTTCCTTCACATCAACAGATGCCATCCGGAAGCCAGAAACTTCTGAGGTTTTGATCCTCTGGTAATGGAGCCACTCTAGCTCTAGCTTTGGAATCTTCTGAGGCAGAGGACAGTCACAGTTGACATGAACTCTCGCAGCACAGCCAGAGCAGCCAGATGCTTCAGTTCCACAGAGAGTGATATCATGTCTGCAGGTTGTTTTGTCGAACAATGTATCAAGTTCAGATTTTCTCTTTTCTCTCTTTGCAGCCTTCACTCTGCCATTCACTAAGTCAATCATTTCATTCCACCTGACAAGAATCTTCCTGGCAATGGATCTCTCTTGAATGATCATAGGAGGAGTGAACTTGGCATTGCTTTTGCGCCACTGTGCCAGTACCAGTGATACCAAGTCATTAGCCAAATCTTGCAGAGGGTACTGAGCTCTCTTCATATCATCAAGAAGCAGCTTCTCTTCAGTTGAGCATGATACACCCTAACACACATGCATGCTCTGCTCCCTCTGTAAGAACTTTTCACCGCGTCCAACAACGACCCATGCACCCTATGGTGCAGGGGATATAAAGGATGTGCACATTTCTTCTGGGTGTTGTAAACTTTATACTTGGGGTGTGACAGCCCTCCAGTCCCGAGTCGTGGGATTCTAGAGAAATTGGCTGCCAGATCCTTTAGGTTCCCTCTCTCTTTCGGGAGGGCGGGTGAAGTCTGTTGTACAATCCTGTCCCGTGGGTTACTAGGACCCAATCCCATTCCTACTCTGTCATTTTAGCTTAGGTTAAGGGTGCTCTACTCTGAATGACTGAAAAAAAAACTTTTCTTTTAGTATTAAGTCTTTTTCTCTACTTTTACTGTAAGAACCCTACTGCTACCTCATGCGTGGGAAGAGAGGCCTTGGAACCTCTATAAATAGCACCATTTGACGCTCGTAGGTCGTAAGAGACTGGGATGGAGGGGCTCCAGGCGTAGGAGCGCGATGAATGAAGTGTGGCTAGTGCCCCGTTAAGCCCATTCCTAACGCATAATGGCCTGACCAGCCCCCTGCGACCGTTGATGGTGCTTGGCTGTACTGCTCTTAGGTGAGAGAGCTTTACTGAACAGCTGGCTGCCAAGCCAGCGGAAAATCGCGGGCGTAGCTGCTGGGTCTGGTGGGATATCCCTTGAACACTGGATTCTAAGAGACTGGCCGCTTGTGAGTGACTAGTAAGACTTAGTAAGGGGTTGCATCTCGCTGTCGCTCCTGGCGGGAAATCCGTGACGCCTGCGTCGCGAGTGTCTGTCAGTTGGTAGCTACGACACGTTTGGGACTGTCCGGCCCTGGGGAGCTGCTTGGCGTCGATGTGAATGTGGCAGGGACGAACTATTGGTTAATCTTGGTGTACAGACCTCCGCATCTCCTCTCTGAGGAGGATACAGCCCTGTACACCGAACTCCGTAGCCTGCTAGGGGACAGGGTGTGTATAGTTTTAGGAGACTTCAACTGTTGCGGCATAAACTGGGAAGACAGGACTGCTGCTGCCGAAGGGAGGAGGCTAGTTGAATTTGCTGATGAGAACTTCTTCCCTCAGTGGGTCAATGGGCCTACACGAGGCGAAAGCGTTCTAAACTTAGTATTCATGACCGAAGACAACCTCATCACTGGCCTCACCATTGACGAATCGTTGGGCGGGAGTGATCACAGTCTGATTAGGCAGGGGCGTACCTAAAGTATTTGGCACCCGGGGCGTACCTAAAGTATTTGGCACCCGGGGCGGATCCTTCCTTTGGCACCCCTCATAAATAATTTTAAAATTTAAACACAGAAAAATATATTATGTTTGCAAGTAGATTTTTAAACAGTACAGTACTGTTATAAACAAATTGGAAATAAGAAAAATGCAGGACATTAAAAACTCAGTGAACAGGTAATACTGCATTGTATTTTATACAAAAAACACAGGAAATCCAGTCTCAACGCTCAGCCTATTCTTCAAAGGTAAATAGAGAGGATTCACACTCTCTGCTTTCGAGCCCTAATTTCTGCAAATTGATCAATGACCTCATCATTCACCTTCTTTGAATATTCATGTTCAATTGAAAGTAAAGCCAGATTTGTCAATCTTGTCTGACTCATGGTCGACCGAAAGAAATTTTTTATCAATTTCAATTTGGAAAAACTTCTTTCACATGAAGCAATAGACATACAGACCGTAAAAAAAATCTCAAACACAGTGACAAGCTTGGCAAAGATTCACAAAAATCCCATTTCACAATAAACTCCAGAAACTGCAATGCTCTCCATTTCTTTGCCTCTTCAACGCTGATTTTGGCAGCTTCCAAATGCCTCCGAAGTCGTCCAATTTCCACACTGATATCTTCATCAGAGAATTCATCGAAAATCTGAGTCAAATTTGGAATATACTTCCGAAGTTCTTTTTCTGTTGCAACAACCAAAGTGTTTGGCTGAATAACAGCGAAGATTGACAGAATTTGATCCATTGACTTAAAACGAATCTCCAATTCTTGATGAAAGCGATCAAGCCATTCAAACAGCCCTTTATACTTCCTCTGGCAATGTGAGACCAGCATCCTTTGCCATCTCTCCTGGCATCCTTTTTCGGAGCTTTACTCTCCCTCTTCTCTCCATAGAAATGTTCATTTCCTCACACTTTGTACTTGCATAATGAATGGCCCTCTCCACAATTTCATTGCGTTGATCTTCAAGAAACAGTTTTAGAGCTTGGAGCTTCACAAAGCACTTTTCAAGGCCGATTCCAACTGTTTGCAAATACTTTTGTGTGAAATTAATTTCTTCCAGGACTTCACACCAGAAAGAAAGATAACTCAAAAAAGAGAAATCACATAGAGCAGACAGCAAAATCTGAGCTGATCCTCTTGTGTTCACATTTTCTTTGGGATCGCACAGTACTTCAAGGGTTGAGGTCAGCTTTTAAAAATATGCCTTCACTGGTTTCACAGCGTTATAATGAGCACTCCATCTTGTCTGGGAAAGTCTTTTGACTGTCATGCCTACATTCTCCATCAGCACTTCCCATCGGTGTTGAGACTGAAAAGAAGGAATAGACTCTCTCCAAGGTTCCAAAAAAAGTCACACATGAAGAAACGCTTCCAAATGAGTGCACTCCGCAAAGGTTCAGAGAATGATTTGCACAAGGCACAAACAAAGCCTTTGGATTAATCTCTCTGATGTTTGACTGAACACCACCATAAATCCCAGCCACAGTTGCAGCGTTGTCATATCCTTGACCACGGCACAGGTTTATGTCCAGTCCATCTCTCTCCAGATGTCTCAGGATATCCCCTGTGAGCTCAGCAGCAGTCTTTCCGGCAATAGGGAAGAAGCCCAAGAATGAATCCTTTACTTCAACTTTGTCACATTCAATATGGACGTATCTGTTCACTTCACACATCTGATCAGTGTGGGACACATCAGGAGTGCTGTCAAAAAGAATCCCAAAATACTTTGCTTTCTTGATATCAGACACTATTTTCTCTTTGACGTAATTCCCCAAAAGGCAAATGAACTCATTCTGAATCTTTGGAGATGAATACGAAGCCACTCTCCTCCCAGATGGGATAGAATGCTTAATCCTTACAAAATGTTCTTTCAAAACTGGATCATAATTTGACAGCAACTCTACCAATTCCATGAAGTTTCCTTTGTTTGCTGATGACATGTCCTCTTTGTGACCACGAAAAGGAAGATTCTGGTGAGCCAGAAACAAAGTTACGTCCAAGAGGCGATGTAAAATATCCCTCCATCTCTTTCTCTCCTTGTCCATTGTTGCTTGATGAACTTGATCAATGGTTTTTTGAAGCTTCAACCCTGCTCCCAAGGTCTTCCATTTCTCCAGGCATGAGAGATGCTACTCAGAAGCCTCAATGTCAGACACCTTTGGGTTTAGCTTCCACCATGCTTGAAACCCAGTGACAAAGCTGGATGAGCAAACAGTCTGCAGCAAAAACAAAACAAACTTTCTTTTGATGGAGAGTAAACCATCCATGTTCTCCAAACTTTCTCGCCATTTGGCAGAGCCTTATAGAACCATGCAGTGGTCAGCTGTCGACTCTTCCCTTTGGATTTCTCTCCTTGTCTTTGAACTGCACTGAAAGGTCCATCCCTATTTTGGAAGGGTTCACTTCCACTCTTAATAAGATCAACTCTCAAGTCATTTGGAACCGGGATTGGCCAAGCAACGACATCAGAATAAATTGAAAATCTATCCGTCTCCTCTTCTTCATCAGAGTCTTCCTCCTGTTGGTGTGGACTTCTGTTGGAGTCTCCGTCCTCTTCATCAGTTTCACTGCTTTTAGAAGATGAATTGCCATCCTCCAATCCTTGCTCTCTCTCATTTGAATCCTCTTCAGATTCACCAGGCTGAATATCTTCAGGACTTTCTCCTATTGCACTTGATGTTGAAGGCGTCACATACTTCAAAATTGATCCGGACAGTGCCTGAGCCACCTCTTCTCTTGCCTTCTTCATTTTTCTTTGTTGGAATTCACTGGGTCGATTTCGCTTCATAGTGGATGTTTTCTGCAAAACTTTAAAATCAAAAGGTATAAAGCATGAATATGCATAACAAGCATAAACTATTATGACTTGAAATACATTAACTGAACAAATTGTCTGTGATTATTATAATAATAATTATTATTATTATATTATTATTATTATCGTAAGATCTATCGTAAGATCACCACATAGTCATCATAAAAAACTCACTCAGTCATACACATCATCGTTACTTCAGTAGTCATGGTTGTAGGAAAAAAGTCAAGTCTAAAGTTTAGTGCAAAGTGTGACTTTCCTGTGTCTTTTTAATGATAACCAGTAGTCACAGGGACCACCATTCATAAACATGAGTTTCTATAACATTACGACGATGCATTTATTATAACATCACGACGATGCATTTATAAACACTTAAACATCACTATGATACCACATTGTCAAAAATTACGGGACACTGGTATAAGTACCATGATATTGTTATAAACACCAGCACTTTATGCTTTATCATAATTATTTAATGAAACATACCTCATGTATGTGGAGTCACAGTGTCAAGTGAACAAGTCTTGGAATGTCAGTTGCAGCCAGCTGGCTATGCTCAACAAACTGATGATTAAAACGTCAACAAACGTTCGCCTTTCGATGTAATTTTTATCAAATATTTAATTTTTCGTTTGTAAATTTTCTATTGTCAATAAAAATAAAAATTTATTTTATAGTGGAAATTAACATTAAGCTGTTGTAATAGTTTGAACATTTTTTGATTTTTCTTACTTTGGAGAATTTTTCATTTGGTTTGAAAACTTGTACTGGTATTTCAACTCTCCCGATGGCACCCCTTTCCTGGCTGTCACCAGGGGCAGACAGCCCCCCTCACACCCCCCTTAGTACGCCACTGTGATTAGGTTCTGTGTCTGCGTCCCTCGGGTAAAGCGTAGTAACTCGAGAGGCAGTAAGTTCGATCTACGGCGGGCGGACTTTGTTGGCCTCCGGGATAGCGTAGATGAGATGGGGTTAGAGGTCGGCGGGGATGTTTAGGGAGCGTGGAGTGCATTCCGGGACCAGTTTATGGTGCTGCAGTCTGATGCCATACCCTCAAACCCGAAGTGGTTCAGTCGGGACATCGCTTCGGCTATCCGAAATATGAAAGCTGCGTATAGGAGAGCGAAGGCCAATCGTTCCCATGAGAACACTGAGTCGAATATCCACCTGTGCAGAGAAGTGAAGGCGAAGGTTAGGCTAGCTAAATGTAACGAAGAACTCAGGGTGGCAAGCCTCTGCAAGGGGAACCCTAAGGAGTTCTTCAGTTATGTTAATAGTAGAAAGCCCATTAGAAGCATGATAGTTCCGTTAAAGGACCCCAGCGGCGCGCTGCGGACCTCCTACACAGACATCACTACTTTACCTATAAGATGTGACACGTGGAACAGGTTACCTTCAGAATTTGTGAACAGTTCCTCTGTGAATCAGTTCAAGAAAAGGTTAGACCGAATCTTGCACACTATTTGAGGGTGACAGAATTTTTCCATGGCACCCGTTGCCATTGGTACCTCCTCGGGAATGGCCGTAAGGCCTTTGAGGTACTTCTTTTCCTTGTAACTCCTTGTCTCTCTCTCTCTCTCTCTCCGTGCATTCACATATAAATACATATATATCACAATAAAACAAATAAGCAAAACTGTCTTAAACTTCATTATCGTGCCACAAAGGAAAACGGACGGATTTTTACACGAATACTATGATATTTTTAGATTTAAAACGGTGTATAAAAAAGTTAAGGATCTTTTCTCAAGGAATCTTACTAGCTTTAACCCTAGCTAGCAATTATTTACGAGTACATTACTTTAATTAGCATTTCTCTAAATATGAAAATCTATCCAATTCTAATTCTTCTCGCTCTTTCTGGCATCTAGCTAAGAACATCTTCCACAACTTTACTTCCTTTTCTTTCCCTCCTCTTTTTCATTCCGACGGCACATTTGCCGTCTCTTCCCCTGACAAAGCTGACCTCTTCGCTCAAAATTTCGCTTACATTTCAACCCTGGACGATTCCGGTGCTGTTCCTACATCTCCTCCCCCCTCTGACTTTATTATGTCTGAAATAAGAATCCTTCCAAAGATGTTTTTTCTGCCATATCTGGGCTCAACTCTACGAAGGTCATGATGGTGTTCCTCCTGTTGTTCTTGAAAACTGTGCTTCTGTGCTAACACCCTGTCTAGGCAAACTTTTTCGTCTTTGTCTCTCATCTGGTACGTTTCCTTCCCGCTGGAAGTTCGCTTTCATTCAGCCTGTCGCAAAGAAGGGTGACCGCTCTCAACCCTCCAACTATCGTCCAATTGCTTTGATTTCTTGCCTTTCTAAAGTTTCTTAATCTATCTTTAATATGAAGATTCTTAAATACCTCTCTTCTCACAATCTTCTTTCAGATCGTCAGTATGGATTCCGCAAATGACGGTCTACTGGCGATCTTCTTGCATATCTATTTGACTCTTGGTGATCCTCCTTTCGGGATTTCGGAGAAACTTTTGTTCTTGCGCTGGACATATCATAAGCTTTTGATAGAATCTTGCACAAATTTTTTATTTTGAAACTGCCCTCCTTCGGTTTCTATCCTTCTATCTTTGCGTTCATCTCTAATTTCCTTTCTGGCCGATCTATAGCTGCAGTTGTAGATGACCACTGTTCTTCTCCTAAAGCTATTAACAGTAGTGTTCATCAGGGTTCTGTCCTGTCACCCCGTCTTTGCCTTTTATTTATTAATGATCTTTTAATTCGCACTTCCTGTCTTATTCACTCCTGTGCCACTGATTCTACTCTTCACTTCTCCACCCGCTTCCCAAAGCGTCCCTCACAGCAGTCACTTCATGATTCACGTAGGACGGCTATGTGACAACTGACCTCTGATCTTTCTGCTATATCTGATCGGGGCAGAGAAAACCTTGTGGCTTTCAATGCCTCAAAAACTCGGTTCCTCCATCTGTCTACTCGTCACAAACTTCCACACGACTATCCCCTTCCCTTCAACAACACAGAATTCAATCCTTTCTCTTCTCTTAACATTCTTTGCTTTTCCTTTTCTCGTGATCTTTCCTGGAAAGATCACATATTCTCTTTGTAAAACAGCTTCTAAGAGTTTAGGTGTGCTGTACCGCCTCTGCGGTTTCTTCATCCCTTCTCAGTTGCTGTCTCTGTACAGGGGTCTTGTTCGCCCCTGTATGGAGTATGCTTCTCATGTGTGGGGTGGTTGAACCCACACAGCGGTACTTGACCGGGTGGAATGAAAGGCTTTTCGTCTCATCAATTCCCCGCCTCTTACTGATTGTCTTCAGTCTCTCTCTTTTCGGCGCAATGTTGCTTCACTCTCTCTTTACTATCGCTATCATAGAGGACATTGCTCTTCTGAACTTTCTAACTGCATGCCTCCTCCTTTAAGGAGAGCACGCAGTACCAAACTTTCTATACTTTCTCATTCGTTTTCTGTCCAACTATCTAATGCAAGGGTTAATCAGTATTTTCAGTCCTTCATCTACTCAACCGGTCAACTCTGGAACAATCTTCCTCAATCCATCTTTCCTCCTGCCTATGACCTCCCATCTTTCAAACGCAGAGTGTCTAGGCATCTCGATAACCTTGGACCCTGATTTTGGCTCTCTTCTTCTTCTATGGGAGCGGCGCTTTGCGGGTATTTGCCCTTGGCCCCTCTTTCCTTCTTGCGTAAAAAAGATTGACAGCTGTATTATAATTTTCATAAAAAATGTTACTATGTTTACTTCAGGGCCTAAGTTTTTCATTTCCGGATTCGTTTTTCTTGCACAATCCAATCGTTGTATTTGCTGTAATTACTTACATTGCGTCTGTTCATGGATAGGACACAGTTAACACTTTCACGCTGAGGACGTATGCTCAGTGGCGGTTCCTCATATGGGCAATATGGGCAGCCGCACAGGGCGGCATTTGTGGAGGGGCGGCATGAGCGCCTGCAAAAAAAATAAAAATAAAAATAAGAATAAATAAATAAAGAAATAAATAAAAAAAAAAAATTCGGGTTGTGTCACTGGAGGGGAAGCCCCATATAAAGGAACATTTCATGGGTTTTTTGGAGGCAGAGGAGTCCACTGGTCAACATTTGGCATCTCTGATTCTGAAGAGACTGGAGGAGCTAAAAGTTCCTTTCATGGACTGTAGAGGACAATCATACGACAACGGGGCCAACATGAGGGGAAAAAACAAGGGTGTTCAATCCAGGCTCCTAGAAATTAATCCCAGAGCTCTGTTTGTTCCATGTGGGGCTCATTCTCTGAATTTGCTTGTGGCCGATGCTGCTAAGGGATCTATTGATGCCACAAGTTACTTTGGCATCTTGCAGAAGCTTTACAACTTGTTTTCAGCCTCCACACAACGATGGGCCATTTTGAAAAAACATGTGAACATCACATTGAAGATGTGGTCTGATACAAGGTGGGAAAGCAAGATCAAGAGTGTGGAGCCCCTGAGATATCAGGCAGCTGCAGTGAGAGATGCACTGATCGAGGTGAGGGACCACACCAAAGACTCTGTAATAAAGGTCGAGGCTCAATCTCTGTCAGAGGAGGTTGGGTCATACCGCTTCGCCATTTGTTCAGTGGTGTGGCATGACCTGTTGTGCCAAATTCAGCATGTGAGCAAGCAGATGCAGTCTCCTAGCATGCACGTTGATGTTGCAGTAAATCTCCTAAAAAAAACAGAGAGAGGTCTCCGCAATTACAGGGCAACAGGTTTTGTGGCTGCACAAATGGCAGCCACAGATATCTGTGAACAAATGAATGTGGAGGCTGTGTTAAAACAAAAACGGCTGAGGTCCACAAAGCGGCACTTCTCCTATGAAGCATCTGATGAGCCCTTGATTGATGCTTTGAAGAAGCTGGAGGTGACATTTTTCAATGCAGTGGTTGATGCTGCAACATCAGCCATTCAGGAAAGATTTTCCACGTTGGAAATTGTGGGAGAGAAGTTTGGAGTGCTGACACATTTCCAAAATCTCACATTTGAGGAGCTGACAGAACAATGTGTGAACCTTAGTACTACACTACACTTTAAGGGACAATCTGACTTGGATGGCAGAGAGCTTGCACAGGAGCTGAAGAACTTGCCTGACTTGCCATCAAAGACCATATCCTTGCTTGAACTGCTGACATTTATCCATGAAAGGGAGCTCTCTGAAATATATCCAAATTTGTGGACTGCTCTCAGAATTGGTCTTACTCTTCCAGTCACTGTTGCTGAAGCAGAGAGGAGCTTTTCAAAGCTGAAGCTCATCAAATCCTACCTGAGGTCAACTATGTCACAGGAACGCCTTACCGGTCTGGCCATCATCAGTATAAATCATACAATTGCTGAGCAGATTTCATATGATGATTTAATTCATGACTTTGCATCAAGGAAGGTAAGAAGAGTCAGGCTTTAGATGGCAGTTGTGCTGTGGTGCAATTTATTTTGTTTCTTGTTCAAAGTGTAGCATAATAATTACCCTCTCTTAAGTGTCTTATTCTATTTATGTGATAGAGCATTTGTACAATTTAGAAATTTGATTCTCTAGTTTATTTATGGCAGTTGTGCAATTTAATTTGTATTTTTCCTGTTCATAGTATCATAATTACATTCTCTTAAGTGAGTTATTCTATTTACGTGATGAAGGATTTGTAAAATTCAGAAATTTGAGTCTTTGTTTTGGTTCTGAAGTTCCAACAATTAGTCCAATAAAAAGTTATTTTGTGAAAGAGTTATGTCTGTCCTTTATTTTGGGGGGATTCGAATGTGTGTGTGTTGGCGAACAGGGGGGGGGGCGCTGAAGGTGAGGTTCGCCCAGGGCGTCATGTAAGCTAGGACCGCCACTGCGTATGCTGTACGCCCCCATTCAAGAGCTCGAGGACGCACATTTAAAAAATACTGGCGCGAAGGGGTTAAGCCCAAAAATCTATAATGTGCAATAATGATAATAATAATAAAAACATTGCGACAAAAAAGGTAATAAATTCGTTTGAAGATTTAGCGAACAAAACAAAAGCAAACAATCTTCATGTTAGACTCAGCAGTTACATGCATTATAGGTTAAGAGATAGAAGGTTAAGAGATAGTTGTCTGGAGCAAATTATGTATGCCAGTGCAACACCACACATATTGAGCATACAACAGTCTACAACAGCGTTTCTCAAAGTGTGCTCCTCGGAGCCCTGGGGCTCCCCGAGACCCTTTCAGGGGCTCCGCGAGGTCAAAACTATTTTCATAATATAAATCCTGCAATGAAACAGTGAACTGAGTGAGTGATTGAGAGTGAAAACAGTCAAATAACGTCTTAGTACGTTTTGAAGTGAGTGAGAGAGAGAGTGAAAACAGGCAAATAACGTCTTAGTACGTTTTGAGCCTTTGAGGAGAAAGGTTGTGTCTTCGAGTTCTAAGATTTCTTTCTGTGACTCATGGAAGGGAGGAATCTACTCCTAAGAAACTGCGCGAAACTGTAAATAAGAAATGAAAATATGACGGAAGCTATCTTTCTCTCGGCTTTACAGATGTTAATAATTTACCTTATTGTGTCTTATGCAACAGAGCATTTTCAAATAGTACTATGGCGCCCGCTAAGATGCGGCGTCATTTTGAGACCAACTATTCAGAGTTTAAAGAAAAAGGAACTGAATATTTTAAACGTAGACGTGATCAGCTCTTTAAAAGCCAAATCTTATTTGTTAAAGCTTTTCAAACTAGAAATGAAAAAGCCACTGAGGCATCTTACAGGGTAAGTTATCGTATTGCACTGGCTGGAGAAGCGCACACAATAGCTGAGACACTTATAAAGCCTTGTACAGTTTACATTGTTGAATGCATGCTGGCTGAAAAGTCGGCAAAAGAAATCACGGCAGTGCCACTTTCCAACGATACAGTAGCTCGTCTAATTAAAGATTTAGCTGCTAACATGAAGACTGAGCTAATATCTCGTCTGCAGAATTGTATTTTTGCCTTACAAATGGATGAATCTACAGACGTGGCTGGACTTGCTGTTTTGCCTGTGTTCGTCCGGTATCAGCACCAACTAACCCTCGAAGAAGATCTTCTTTCTTTTGAATGTTTGACAACAAACACAACTCAATGTTGTGAATAACTTTTTTGAATCGCATGGTTTATCCTGGAACAACTGTGTTGACATTTGCACTGATGGTGCAAAATCAATGGTAGGTAAAATTGCTGGCGCCGTAGCACAAATCAAGGCAGTGGCACCAAACTGTACTAGTAGTCATTGTATTCTTCACTGCCACGCGCTCGCAGTAAAAAAAAATGCCAGTTTCACTTAAGAATGTCCTTGATGAAGCTGTAAAAATTATTAATTTTATTAAATCTCAACCCCTGAGTACACGGCTTTTTAATATTCTGTGTGACGAAATGGAAAGTACTCATAAAGCGTTACTGCTGCACACCGAAGTGCGATGGTTGTCTCGAGGGAAAGCACTTGTGCGATTGTTTGAGGTGCGAGCTGAACTAGCCGCTTTTTTCATGGAACACCAGTTTTACTTGAAAGAACGACTGACAGACAAACTATGGTTATTCCGACTTGGGTATTTGGCACACATTTTCACGAAAATGAACAAAGTGAGCCTGTCACTCCAAAGAAAACAACTAACAGTATTTGTTGCCAATGATAAAATTCGAGCTTTTAAGCGAAAATTAGAATTTTGGATAACTTGTATCCGCCACCGTGAGCTTGACAGCTCCCCAATACTTAAAAACTTTTTTGATGAGATCGGTGGTGATATTAACGAATGTGATTTTTTGATATTGTATAATGAAATTTGTCAAGATTTGGAAAATCTGCATAACTCGGTGAAGCAATATTTTCCAAATGACCAAGACATAATGTTACAAAATCATACATGGGTAAAAGATCCATTCAAAGTGCGGGATAGACCAATCGATTTTAATGTAACGGAGTACGAAAAGTTCATTGATATGGTTTCAGATTCCACATTGCAACTAACCTTTGAGAAACTACCACCTGTGGAGTTTTGGTGCAGTATCAAAGAAGAATATCCACAATTATCTGAAAAAGCTGTTAAAATACTCCTCCCTTTTCCAACTACAAATCTGTGTGAGGCCGAATTTTCTTTATATGCTTCAACCAAAACAAAATATCGCAACAGATTGAATGCAGACGCAGACATGCGAATCCAGCTGTCTTCTATTAAGCAAGACATCAAAGAGCTTTGCAAAAATGTAAAACAATGCCACCCTTCTCACTAAAAATAACAATTTTTTTTTGTTTTGGAAAAAATAGTTATTTTTCATAAAAAATATGTTATGTTTAACAAGTAATGGATTTATTGTTGTTATTTTTATTTATCAAATTATTTATGATTAAAAATTAAATGAATTAATAAATACATATTTACAAAATTTCTCAAAGTTTTAATTTGTAATACGATAAACATCGATAGGTAGAACCCACATAAACAAAAGCTCTTTAGGGCTCCGCAATAATTTTTAGGAGTGTAAAGGGCTCCGGAGACCAAAAGTTTGAGAACCGCTGGTCTACAACAATGCCACCAGATTTGAGCTCTATAAAAAATATATCAGTTACCGGTCCACTAATCATGGCTTCTATTATCTTATTGACAGGCTTACCAAGCCTGGTGATAAATCTAAATACGAAATTATGTATCACACTGGTATAGCTGGGCATCTTATTATTACTGCAATTAGTATTATGACTGTTATTATTTTCATCGCTATTTTGAACTTGAGTAAACTACAAATTTTTTGTTATACATTTCTTCACCAAGAAATTCTAGTTGACAAGATCAAGCGCGTTAGATTCACATGCCTAAAGTTTCACATTTTAATATATATGTAGAGATCGACCAGAAATTCCTTTCCTCGCCGGAGAGCGACCCGCTGTTCCGTCAACGCTCCGGTTGAGCATACACGAAGTCTATCATCCAGTAAGGCCCTCTTCAATTTCATCCCGCAAGAAGAAACATCACTGCTGCAGGGGATTCCGCTGGCCCCTTTTTAAACAAGTTTCAACCGGCCTTTAACACTCATCCTCTCGCCGGTAAGGCCAGTCCGCCTTCAGATCCATCTACATCGAAGCCCAGGTCTGTAAACCTTTTCGTAGGTCAAAAGCCTATTTGGCCTACTCTTCTGTCTTCGTGTTAAGCAACTCCCGCGTAGCCTACATAGTGTAACCTCATCCTGACGAATACGCTATCTTCAAAGTGTTCCCAAGCAACCGGCTAACTAACTCTCTCATTACGACTGCGGTAGGCCTGTTCAATGAGTTTAGTATTCAATTACCTTGCCGTATTTGTATCCACTTTTTTATGTGCTCATTTAAGCATTTTATGTTTACTTGCCTAATCCATTTACTGTACCAACACCTTATATTCATTACCTCAGTTATTGTTGCCTTGATAATAAAAACACACTCTAATAGACAGAGTTTATTTCCACAGCAGTTTCGATGCCCACTGGCATCCTTTTCGGGTGGATACAGAAAAACGAATAAACCAAAAACAAGAGGGAAAACACCCCAGGGACCATCAAGAAATTCGCACCTAGGTTAGATCCCGTTCTCCCGACACCATTTTATTAAAGGGTCCCGCTTATAAGTACATTCGCACAAATTTCAAACTATCTTCTTGTTCTATACATACAGATTCTATTATTTTTTTACATAATTATTACAATTATTATTACATTTATTACATTTATTATTGCATTATTATTTATTGCAGAAATTATAAACATATTATTACATTGATTATTACATTGTGTCTATTATACAGAAATTATAAACCGAAAAACAAATGAAAAAGGCGAGAAGGACAATATGTCCCAGGAATCTAATTTGGTTTCGTTATGTAGATGATATTTTCTCATTTTGGCCTGACCACTGGAAGAACTTTGACACTTTCTTTCAGTCATTAAATAATCTTGTTCCCTCTATTAAATTTAAATATGAATGGGAGAACGACAAACAATTACCTTTTCTAGACGTTTTGGTCTTTAACGAAAGCGGAAAGGCCAATTTCACGGTCTATAGAAAACCTACTCATTGTAATTCGTACATTCATTATTTTTCATATCATGATGAAGGGGTTAAAAACTCAATTATTTCTTCCATGTTTCTAAGAACACTCAGGATTTGTAGCCCACATTTGCTGGACCCGGAAAATTCAAAGATTTGGAACATTTTTAAGGATTTAAAATATCCTGAGTGGTTCATCAGAAAGGCGTATTTTAAAGCCAGAAAATCTTTTTATGCCCCTCGGGAACCTTCAGTTAACCAAAAACAATGTGAGTTTGCCTTTCATTGCCGGCTTAGAAAGAGTAAAACCTTTGACGAAAGATTTTAAGTTTGCTTTGGCGTTCAAATATTCGTCTACTGTAAAAAGTAAATTGGTTAGGAATAACGTTGCAAAACAGGAACAAGCCTGTGTCTACAGCATTCCATATAAAAGTTGTGATTTAGTATACGTAGAAGAAACTGGAAGAAATATTGAAACCCGTATTAAAGAACATTAATATGCCTTCAGAAGTTGTAATACTAATAATGCAGTTTTTTATCACGCCATCCAAAATGATCATGCTATAGATTGGGAATCAAGTAAGTTACTTTATAAATGCAATAATTATGTCAAACGAAAAATAATAGAATCTGTATGGATAGAACAAGTGGGTAATTTTAATTTGTGCGAAGGTACCTATAAGCTGGACCCTCTAATGAGATTCTGGGTCAAAAAATCCTTTACGGCGTCGGGTGAACGGGTTCTAACCTAAGTGTGAATTTCTTAAAGGTCTCTGGATTGTTTCCTTACTCGCTTTTGGTTCATTCGTTTTTTCGGTAAAATGTAAATGGAATAATAAACGTAATAGTAATAAATGTAAATGTAATAATAATTATAATAAATGTGGAAATAAATGTAAATGCAATAATAATAAATGTAATAATAAGTGTAAAGATAATAATAATAATAAATGTTAAAAAATGTAAATGTAATAATAAATGCAATAATAAATACAGAAATTAGGTATGTCAAAATAATAGAATCTCTATGTATACAACAAGAAGATAGTTTTAATTTGTGCGAATGTACTTATAAGCGGGAGCCTTTAATAAAATGCCCTTCCGGTGTCGTAAGAACGGGGTCTAACCTAGGTGCGAATTTCTTAATGGTCTCTGGATTGTTTCCTTCTCGCCTTTTTCACTCGTTTTTCGGTTTATAATTTCTGTGATAATAAACAACAATGTAATAATAAATGTAATAATAAAATTATAATTTCTGTAATAAATAATAATGCAATAATAAATGTAATAATAATTGTAATAATTTTCAAAAATAATAGAAAATGTATGTATAGAACAAAAAGATAATTTTAATTTGTGCGAATGTACTTATAAGCAGGACCCTTTAATAAAATGCCCTTCTGGGGTCGGGGAAACGGGATCTAGCCTAGGTGCGAATTTCTTAATGGTCTCTGGATTGTTTCCTTCTCGCCTTTTTAATTCGTTTTTCGGTTTATAATTTCTGTATAATAAACACAATGTAATAATCAATGTAATAATATATTTATAATTTCTGCAATAAATAATAATGCAATAATAAATGTAATAAATTTAATAATAATTGTAATAATTATGTAAAAAATAATAGAATCTGTATGTATAGAACAAGAAGATAGTTTGAAATTTGTGCGAATGTACTTATAAGCGGAACCCTTCAATAAAATGGTGTCGGGAGAACGGGATCTAACCTAGGTGCGAATTTCTTAATGGTCCCTGGGGTGTTTTCCCTCTTGTTTTTGGTTTATTCGTTTTTCTGTATCCACCCGAAGAGGATGCCAGTGGGCATCGAAACTGTTGTGGAAATAAACTCTGTTTATTAGAGTGGGTTTTTATTACGTATCATATTTTGACCCTCACGTAGAACAGTGAAGTTTTACGCATGTATTGTTACCTTAATTACTTATTATGGTGTGTTTACTGCCGCATCAGTCATTACCGTATACATAATTGTTAATCACTGTGAACAAATAATTCATTTATTTTTCTAATTAAAAACAAAACAACAACGTAATTTCTCTCTCGTTATTAAATATTGTTTGTTTGGGCTGTGCCCCAAACTGATGACCGCTCATTATTCATCACAATTTAATTAAAAAATTATAGTAAGCCTACTTTCTAGGCCACTGTAAATTGGTGACCCGTGGCTACTATATATATTAAGGTGGGGTGAAACGCAATTCTTTGTGGAATATTTATTTGCTTCACCTATAATTTGCTGTATTGTGTTCGAATTGTGGGCCTACGGCGTATTTTATTTTGAACATCAATAGCCCTTTATCTAGATATCGTTCCCATTCCTCTCACCTTGGGCCTCAGTAATTGGGGTGCCTGTGGCCCTCCAATTACTGGCGAACCAATTATTCGGTCAATAAAACTACAGAAAAGAACGCAGCCATGAAAATCTAAAACTTCACAAATCTTGATACGATGAACTCGGATGTGAAGCTCAAGATTTTCATGACTGCGTTCTTTTCTATAGTTTTATTGACCAAATAATTGAACCGACAGTAATTGGGGGGGTCGCAGGCCCCTAATTACTGGGGGTTCAATTATATGGTCAATAAAACTATAGTCATGAAAATCTTAAGCTTCACAAATATTCACAATGTGAAGCTCAAGATTTTCATTCCTGCGTTCTTTTCTATAGTTTTATCGCGGTGCTGGGGGCCCTCGGGCCCAGTAATTGGTGGTGGTGGTGGGGGGGGGGGCTGGTCACACATATATTTTCGTTCATTACTCATCACCCCCATCCACCATACGAAGTTTGGTCGAAATCGGTTCAGAAACGTAAAAGTTTTTTCTGCGGACAAACAGGCAGACACATTTTTGCTAAATTATAATAGTAATGATGCCCGATTAGGTTAATTAAATGGCCGGTTAGGTCAACTGAATGCCCGATTAGATTAATTGAATGCCCGGGTACGTTAATTGAATGCCCGGTTAGGTTTATTGTACACCCTTGACGATTGGTTAGGTTAAGTCATGATATTTTCGTTAAAGCCAACGAAAATATCACGACTTAACCTAACCAATCGTCAAGGGCGTACAGATGACCTAACCTGGCATTCAATGAACCTAACCGGGTATTCAATAATTTTACCATAGGTTTCGTAATGATCTTGATGACGTCATTTAATGTTTTAAAATTAATTAATGAATTTATTAATAACCACGTGCACAACCTCGGGACCTAATCAATATGTGTGTGAAGTTTCATGTTTGTGACTGCTTCCATTTTGGAGTTATGGCTGATGGCTGGAACACACACACACACACACACACACACACACACACACACACACACACACATCTTTTTATTATTATTATTATTATTATAGATAAACAATAGACTGGTACAAATTTATAACCGAAAGACTTCCGAAAATCAACAATTTTTGATAAAGAAAAGGGGAAAATTGGTTTTGTAGGTCTAGGGGGTCCGAAATTTTCATAAAATGGAAAATAATTGCTATTTTCTTACAGCGACAGGCATAATGATATTACAATACCTAATAGAAATTTTGTAATATTTTAAAGTGGGGAAAATAAATAATTTTCTAAAAATGATCTTCAACTATAAAAGCGCATCTAATCAGATAACTTAATTAACGTATTTCTATGACAACTAAAAAATAGAATCATAAATCAATATCCTATCAAATTGTTTATGTTTACGTAAAATTATTTGTACAAAAGCCACAGTAATAAAACGCACAAAAGTCACGGTAAATAATTTCGAGTGTGGCTCGTTTAAATTTAAACTCGTGTTTATTTAAATTGCCCGTTTTAATTATGTATTTTTTTGTATTGAATCGATAAAGAAATCTTTTGTGATTTTTTGTATTGAATCGATAAAGAAATCTTTTGTGAATCGAAAAATGTTAAAATTATAACAAATATCAAAATATTTTGTATAAAAATTATTGAATTTTAAAAATGCATGTTTGTTTTTAGTTTTTTGCAAAAAGGTCTTTATGAATTTTAAAAATATATACTTTTTTAAAATTTAATCTATAAATAAATATTTTGTGAATCGAATGATATTAAATGTTTAGTAAATATTGACTTATTTTGTGCCAAAATTATGATTAAAAATGAAAAATTAAAAAAAATGCGTGTACAGGCATGGGAAGAACTGTACCCCTGAAAGGGGGGAAGGAATTATGTTAGGGAATTTTTTTTTAGCATGGGCACTGCACAATAAAAAGACGCATCGAATGGTGAAAACCGCATTGTTCTACACCAATTATAGCGACCTGTAGGTGTGCGCAAAAAAACTGTTATATATATATATATATATGATACACACAGACCGTGCATGGAACAAGGAACTCCTCTGGGATAATTAAATCCACTATAGTCCGAATAAGTAATGGTAAATGACAAATACCATAGTTTTTCTTTTTCATGATGCAAGCCCGACGTGGGCAACGGGTCTCTCGCAAAGAGGTCCCATAAATATAGCTTCCCTCACCAGCTATCTGCAAAGCAGACAGGATCCAGCTTTGGGACATGGATCTAGGGTTTAAAGCAGCCTAGCCCCACTACATTTAGAACCTCAATATAAGTAAAAGACTCGTTGCATTCACGTCGGATTGAATAAATCAAAGAAAAAGGTGTAACTATTATATTTTTAGCCAAAACCAAAACTTAAACCTCAACTGGCAGAATTGAGCGTCCACTTTTCAAGGCACATAACATGTCCGTTTCATGATCACCTATATAAACTTGCAAGTATGCATGAGAGCCACATTCTTCAAGATCTGCTCCACTGTATCAGACCACATTAATATTTGTGTAAAAGCTAGAGGGAAAAGCTACATTGTATTATTATCTACTTTTTGATGATACATGAACTTAAACATAATATTTATTTGCTCATATATCTTTGTTGATGATAGTTAAGGTTCAGCTACCATTTGATACATACTGTATAATCTTCATGGTGTATTATATGTGTGTGTGTGTGTGTGTGTGTGTGTGTGTATGCGCGCGTGTGTTTACATATCATGAGCTTCGCATATTTTAAAGTGTTTTAATACTTTAACTAACAAATGATAATTAATAAACCATTATTGATATATATAATGTAAGTGATATATTTTAACTATTCCGAACTTTCACATTACTTCGAGTTACTACGATGAATCCCAATACTAAATTTAAAAACGTATCATTAGCTTATTTCTTGTTAAATGGTATTATTCCGGGTAAGGTTTGAAGAACTACTTTCTCTGGATGTTTCATTCTAAGACATTTGTCGTGCATGAATAATCACAGTTAATTATAGATTTAACTTTTAGATTTAACTTTTAGAAAATAAATAATGTTATTGAGAGAGCGCATTCTTATAGTTTTCTCCCGGCAGATATTATTTCAGTTTCCCACGATGATACCCCGACAGTACGCCAGGCGACACGAGCCTTTATAGGTACATTAGGTAAAGAGGTTTACATAAAGTGGGTAAATCTAAATCGTTATTCTATTTTAAAATACTATTGTGGAAACTCCAAAAATATTATTGGCTTTACCCAGAGCAGCATAATTAAGATTTTTCCCCCATTCCATACACACACACACACACACACACACACACACACACACACATATATATATATATATATATATATATATAAATAAAATATAATATATGAACGGTAAACAACCATTAAGCTATGTTTCTCGAAAACATAACGCATTACATTTATTTCGACTTAATCTTTGTACATTCGGGTAGAGTGAAAAAACTTTTTTCAGAATTTAGTTTTGTAGGGGCACCCAAAATTAGTCTGTGGTACCAATAAGAAATCAGTAAAATATTAACTACCTGCGACATCAACTTCACCGGCCCCAAGGAGGTAAAATATTTTGCCTTTCAGGTACCCCCCCCCCCCAAACATTAAGGAAAAATTCAAAGATTTAAGTGTATATTCCGTTGTGTTTATGCTAGGAAGATCATTTTTGTTTGATTTGATTTGTCTATTTACGTTCTTTAACTTTTCCCTTATACATTTTTCTCCCATTCCTCACCGAAATTTGAAAGATTTGGTATTTCATGAAAAATACTAAAAAAAACAGGAATTTTTATATCTTTCGTTGAGTTTCTCAACATTAGTAGATGGTTTAGCACTATTTTAAGGTTTCCATTTGTTTAGGTTTTCAGAGATTTAAATTATTTTATAATTATATTATAGACGGTTTGTTATTTATACTAAATTACATTAGAATTTATATCTCTTTTTCAGATTATTTGATTGCTTTGATAAATTTTTATATTGAATCCGATTTGCTAAAAACATTTACAGTCGTTAATATACTGTAGTCTAATTCTATTCCAACGCACAAAAAAAAAATTAGGCATGGCTTCCATGCCGCGAATGAATCAGTAAAAAGAAAGAAGAGGAATTCTCAACATCTGAATCCAATCTTTGGACCACCAAAGGATCTCTCACTGATTTATTTGCCTTCGTCCGAAGATATACTTCAGTGTTTCCTTTATGTTAGACAGGAAAACATTAAATTAGGAGAAGCTAATCCAAAAATTTATGATGTTGCTACAGTCGTTGCCCAAAAAGTATGGGATCGTGCTTCTATTCCAACTAGCCATCATAAGACCATAACGAAGTGCATCCAAGGTTTGTACGAAAAATATCGAAAAATCTTGAAACAATTCAAAGGGCAGAAAGACCAAGCATCCTATCAAGCATTGCTTCACAAATTTAAACTTGAATCATTGAAGCTCTTTGATATAGCTTCTTGTAAATATGAAGACTTCATGACATGTCGTTGTGAAAAAGACCGAAAAGTTCCTGTTCTGGAAAGGGATTTCCTTAATGACCATCGAACGTCTAGAAAAATGATGATTGGATCCGTAGATAAAGTGGTCACCTAAAAAGATGAAAAAAAGGAAAAAGGCTACACAAAAATATGAGGAATATACAGCACGGATCTCGAAAGGAATGATATAATTTGATACTGCTGCAACTGTTTCGTCAAGTTCCAGCGAAACGGACGAAAGCAGTAAGCCGTTTAAACTCACGACAAATCCATTAATTAATCCGACCTTCACAAATAAGAATGCGGTTGCCAACAGTGGGTAGAGAATGCGATCGAAGAGGAAAATCTGACCGTCCTGGGGCAGCTCTTGCATCTGCTGTTTTTCAAGATTTTAAATTAATTAGTAGTGAAGATACTTCTTCAGTGATCGACAGAGGCAAGATAAGACGAGGAAGGAGCAAGATTAGAAAAGATCTCTCTGAAGATACCTCAACTTTCAATTCAAGTGATCATGTTATGGGTCTCTACTTTGATGGAAGAAAAGATCGAACAAACGTCATGATAATGAAAGGTAGTTAGTAAGTATCATTCTAGGATTACTATGGAAGAGCATATTGGCCTTTTGAAAGAACCAGGCTCAACTTACTTACGCCACATATCTCCAAAATTTAACATTGCAAAAAGCATTTATAAAGGCATTTTGGAGTTCTTGGGATGCAAAAATATCAGTGCTAGAAATATTGTTGCCATTGGCTGTGATGGCATTGCAGTCAATACTGAAATAAAAGGAGGCATCTTAAAAATTTTGGAGCAGAACTTAAACAAACCCTCTCACTAGTTTATTTGTCTTTTTAGTTTTAATGAGTTACCATTGAGGCGTTTGTTAGAACACCTCAATGGGCCCTCCTATGACCCACGAGAAATGTCAGGACAAATTGGAAAAACATTAAAATCTGTCGACCAACCAATAGTTAAGTTTGAAGCAGTGGAAGAAAATCCTCTTCCAATTACTGATTCTGATGATCTAAGTACAGATCAATTGTGCCTCTATAAAGCTTCTCAGGCTGTTACTTCTTGGTGTTGCAGCAATGACTTAGCAAATCTTCAACCTAGGCCAATGGTCCAATCCAGATGGTTAAATACTGCTAACCGCATCCTGCGTTTCTACATGGGATGTGAAAATCCGATGGATAGCTTAAAAGTGCTGGTAGAATACATCGTCAAAGTTTATGCTCCAATGTGATTCACGATCAAGACAAAACGTTGGTGCTATGATAGACCTTTTCACCTGTGGCAGATAGTAACTTGTTCAAGATACCTAAGAAAGGAGCTTAGAGGTATTGTTGATAAAGTTATTATTCGAAACGCCTACTTTTCTCATCAAGAGAACCTTCTTCTTGCAATGATTACTGATAACCGGCCAAACGTTCGAAAATTGGCAATACGAAGGATCGAAGAAGCAAGATCTCAAGCTGAAAAAATGAAAAGCATTCGCAAGTTCAGTGTACCGAAGCTACATTTCCATGCACTTGACTACACTGATATATTTTGGTCAGATATTCCCATCAGGCTTGAGCCACCACTGACAAAACACTTAATCAAAGAGGAGTTGTCATCATTGGCTGAGAACACTAGCGAAGAAACTCTTTCAATTCCCTTGTCATACACAAGCAGTAGAAAGGAGTATCAAACTTGTAACAGAAGCGGCAAGAGCAGTTTATGGAAGTGAGAGGAGAGATGGCTACGTTAAAACCAAAAATGCATCTCAAACAATAATTACATTATTTGAAACCAAGAAAGACTACAAAACTGAATAAGAAGCTTTCTAAATTATTGTGGTGGGTGGGTTAGGGTGGAGCTCAAAGAGCAGCTACCTCGACATGGTGAGTTCTGGGTAACTTAAGCCGAGATATGAATGGCTCTTAAATTAGCGGTGAGCTGCTCAAATATTTAAAGCCATGCAGCTATTTTATAAGCTTCTAAAAGAAGACTGAAAAACTGAATGACGATTAACATCAAAACTAATCAACGAAAGCAATAAAAACCTATTTTTTGTTAGTTTTTCATGAAATACCAAATTTTCCAAATTTCGGGGAGGAATGGGAAAAAAGTGTATAAGAGTAAAGTTAAAGAACATGAAGAGACAAATGAAATGAAACAAAACTGATCTTAGCTTAAAGAGAACGGAAGGTACGCTTAAATCTTTGCATTTTTCCTTAATTTTGGTGGGCACCTGAAAGCCAAAATCTTTGACCTACTTGCAGCCGGTGAAGTTGATGTCGCAGGTAGCTAATATTTTACTGATTTCTTATTGGTATCAGAGCCTAACTTTTGGGAGCCCCTACAAAACTGAATTCTGAAAAAAAGTTTTTTTCACTCCACCCTATAATGTGCATGTTTTGTCCTTATCTTATCCATTTCTTTTACAATAGATTCTCAATGGCATGTCCGTTGGGTGCTTTCCATCAAATATTGTTTGCTATCTATGGACGAGTTACAACAGAAAACTAAAACTACAGTACCGTCTATCTATACACACATTTAGCCTCCATATACGGTATTATATATTATATTATTTTTAATGCACGTTGAAAACTTGATTAAACACTAGTGTGACAATCTAACTAATGAACCTTCATTGTTTTAGTTCCGTTATTAAAATTTTTTATGCAGGAAAGAGGGGCCAAAGGCAAATGCCCCAAAAACGTTCCCCTCACAGAAGAAGTGAGCCAAAATCAAGGTCCGGGGTTTTCGAGATGCCTAGACACTCTGCGTTTGAAAGATGGGAGGTCATAGAGAGGGGAAAGATGGATGAGGAAGATTGTCTGAGTTAGGATGAGTAGATGAAAGATTGAAAATGCCGATTAACCATTGCGTTAGAGAGTTGGACAGAAAAAGAATGATAAGGTGTACAAAGACTGGTACTGCGTGCTCTTTAAAGGAGGAAGCATGCAGTTAGACAAGTCAGAAGAGCAGTGTCCGTTATAATAGCGATAGCAAAGAGAGGGGTGAGGCAACATTGTGGCAAAGAGAGAGGGATTGATGAGAGTGAATAAGAGGCGGGGAATTAATGAGACGCAAACCCTTTGATTCCACCCAGTCAAGTTGGGCTGTATGGGTTGAGCCACTCAATATATAAGTAGTATACTCCATACAGGGGCGGACAAGACCCCTGTACAGAGACAACAACTGAGTCGGGGTGAAGAAACTGCGAAAGAAGTACAGCACACCTAACCTCTTACAAGTTGTTGTGAAAAGGCAAGGAAAGATCACGAGAAAAGTAAACGTCAAGAATGTTAAGGGCAGAGGAAGGATTGAGTTGTGTATTAGTGAAGGTACGTCGCGTGGAAGATTGTGAAGAGTAGACAGATGGAAGAAGAATTTTTGAGGCACTGAAAGCCACAAGGTTTTTCCTGCCCCAATCAGAGATGGCAGAAAAATCAGAAGTCAGGCGTACCATAGCCGTCCTCCGCGAAGCATGGAATGACTGCTGTTAGGGACGCTTTGGGAAGCCGGTGGAGAAGTGAAGAGTGGAATCATCGGCACAGGAGTGAATAAGACAGAAAGTGTGACTTAATAGATCATTAACAAACAAAAGGAAAAGAGTGGGTGACAGGACAGAGCCCTGAGGAACACCACTGGTAATAGCTGTAGGAGGAGAACAGTGCCATCTACAACCGCAGCTATAGATCGGCAGAATGGAAATTATAGAAGAAGGCATAGATAGAAGGATAGAAACCGAAGGAGCGCAGTTTCGAAATTAAAGATTTGTGCAAGACTCTATCAAAAGCTTTCGATATGTCTAACCAAAATTCCAAAAGGAGGGTGACCAAGAGTCAAAGAGATATGCAAAGATCGCCAGTCGAGCGTCCTTTCGAGAACCCCCATTGACGATGTAAAATAAGATTCTGGGAAGAGATGAGTTTAACAATCTTCCTATTAAGGATTGTTTCAAAAACTTTAGATTTCCAAAAAATCAAAGCAATTGTGACAGGCTGAATGAAATTGAACTCCCAGCAGGAAGGAAAAGTACCAGATGAAAGACAGACGAAACAGTTTGCCTCGGCACAGAAGCACACTAGCACAGTTCTTGAGAAGAACAAGATGAATACCATGAGGATCGTACGCCTTCCTAGAGTTGAGCCCAGAGAGGTCAGAAAGAACATTTTTGGAAGAGATTTTAAGGGAAGTGAAAGAGAAGAGACGGCAACTGAGCCATTACAATGTAAAAGTGAAGGGAAAGAAAAGGAAATGAAGAGGTTCTTAGCTAAATGCCAGAAAGAGGGTGAAAAATTAGAATTGGATAGGTTTTCACATTCTTGTTGGTTCAAAGAATTTTTAGCGAGTGGAAGAATAGATTTTGCCTGATTCTGGGCAGAAATATTAGTTGAGTGAGAATCAGGAGTTGGATGGCGACGGTACCTTCTGAAAGACTCCTCTCTGTTGCGGATTACATTAGAACAAGTAAAATTAAACCAATGTTTATTTTCATTTGTAATAGGAATAGAATATGGAATGTAACTAGGGTGTATCATGCTCATTAATGCGCAAATTTCAAGATTGGCAGTATGTATTCCTATGTAAAATTAAATTTTAGGAGAGGTTTGTTTTCTTGAACTTTTGCTAAATATCACGTTTAAGTGTTCAAATTTCCACTTTTTCGTTTTCTGGTTATGTACAGAACAGCTGTGCAGAACATACACTGTAGTACAAATGTGACAGACCCGTTTCTTACCAAACAAAACCATTGTAACAGCTGTTATAGGCTACTAGAGTTTCACTGTGATAATTTTCTGTGTTTCAGATACAAAGCTTGGTGAAGAAAGATTGTGTAGCCACCATGGCTAAGCAAGGACGAAAGACAAAAAAAAGTTCTGGTTCAAAGCTGAGTGATCTGGTGGGTCCAGGCAAGCAGTTATTTCCTACAGAAGTTCCAACCTGGAGAGCTGTGTTTCAGAGTGGAATCCTCCTCGAGAAAGAGAAGCTGCTTCTGGATGATATGAAGAGAGCTCAGTACCCTCTGCAAGATTTGGCTAAGGACTTGGCATCACTGGTACAGGTACAGTGGCACAGGATACTTATCTGCTAGCAGATAAGTCAGGCGTAATGTCAAACGGATAAAGGTTAAATTCACCAATGAATTCTTTCTGCGGTACCCCATTACCGAGCTCGTCAAAATCACCTGCAATATGGGGCAGATTACTATAGGCTCTTGCGCAAAGAGGTAACACAGCGTCTGATGAATAGTCCGTATTCAATGTTCCTCCCAACGCAATGCCATTAACTTATAGAGTTATATTTTTAAGTTCGAAATTCTCGAATTTAAAGGCACTCTTTTTATATTTTCCATTCACCGAAGTAAGGTTCTGCATTCCGATTAATATCCTTTTAGGAAGATTTCCCATGGCGATGTTTTCTATCAGCTTCGATGCCAACCCTGTAGGCACCGTATATAGTTCGATTTGTACTCTGTTAATAGGGTATTTCACTGTTGCGTTTAGTAAATTTTTCTCAATTTGTAGTTGTTTTGGTGAACTTAATTTCACTCGCCGTACGCGGAGGTATGTCTCCATAATGTGAACCACAACGGGTTTTGCTCCCTCTTCTTGATCAGCATCCAGATTTAAGCAGATCTCAGGACTCGTGCGGGTGAGCTTTATGTTCATATCCACCCCATTCACAAGCAACTTCTCCTGGAATGTGAAATCTGTATGCAGACGACCAAAACACTCGTATATCTTCTTTTTAGAATTTTAAAATTTGTCCTTTATACTACTTTCGTCTTTAGTTTGATAATATCCCTCGGCACTTAAAAAGGTAGCCTTCGCTGCTTTGGAAAAATTGAGAACATTTTCCAGATAAGCTCGTAAGTGATAGTACCCCGTACCTGCCGATATGTTGACCTGATTTAAATATACGTCACACTGGTTGAATATGGAGTGCAGAAAGTTTGTTTCAGGGCATACAGCATATTTGTCATCGTAGTCCGTTCCATCAGAATGCGCTATACATAGCTTAACGTACATGTGCACACAGCTTGGATAAAAAAGTAAGGGCCTGAGCTGAGTATCACGAATTCTATAGGAGCACTCGGGGAACTAATTGTGTTTAAGAGGTTAATTGTAATAAAGTCACGGTGTTCAATAGAAACTTGAGTTGGGGGCATCTCAAAGAGGGATAGCTCCGATTTACAGCATTGTGAACTACACGGGTGGATGAAGCGTGCCATGACGAGTTAGAAATAGTGCCTCCTCTCTCGACAAGTAGAAAACAAACTACGATTCATGAGATCAAAATCCTTAGCTTATATCAGTCAAAAAAATGGTCAACCATATAGCTTTTATATAGGTGTTGAAGCTTTCTGGGTACCCTAGCCATTTCACCAGGTATATTTTTCTCTTTCCTGAACCTTTGCCTCCAAAAGTTTTCTCAATTTTAAACACATTTTTTCCTAAATTAAATGCCACTTTCTGCAACTCCTCGCGGTAAAAGCCTCCTGAGATTTCTTCCCCATTTAAATCTTCAACGTAATACATCATTATCTCACCTTTAGGTCTCATAGCCCTAACTTTAAAAATCTCACGTGTCCATCCTTGCTCAAAACCCTTTGCGAATTTATTTCCCGAACGCGATAGCCTTACATAATCATTGATTTTGAAACGCGCAGAGTGTGGTAGTGGTGTTCCATCTCTTCTCGGGTGCGTACCTCTTTCTGAAATTTCGTTAGCTGTTCTCCCAATCGTGCGATGGTGTGAGCGGTTGTATGATGAGGCCAATGATTCCAGAATGTCTAGAAATCTGTATGTGTTTTTATGTGTAAAATTGCGGTGCATGCGTTCCTTTATGGTACGTTGAACTGTTTCAGCTAAAGAAGCCTTATGTATAGAATTGCTAGTGTAATAGCTGATATTAAACTCTGTCAACATGTTCTGGAAAGCACGGCACATAAATTCCTTCCCCATATCCGTACAAAAATAGCCAGGAACCCTGTTTTCTTTTAACATTAGCGTTTTGGTAGCTTTAGCAACTGTTTCAAGTGATTTATTTTTCAGAGTAACGAGCCACAGATATCTATAAAATACATCTATTATGAATAGAATGTAGCAGTAACCATCGTTATACACAGAATATCTTTGCATGTCTGTTAAATCTGCTTGCCAAATAGAATCAATCGAGGCAGCCGTTGTCGTGGCTGTTTTAAACCTTTTTCTCACCGGCTTATGAAGCATATAAGCGTCCTGCTCCCGCAAAAATCTCTCAACATTTTTTTTTCGTACTCCGTAAACACTTCTGTACAGTCTATCCACGCCGCCGTAGGAAGCTGGGTTAGAAATGTCATAATAGCGTTTACTTAATACGTTAGCCATTTGCGTATTTTAGAGGCACGTGGGTAGGGTTGACCGTTGTTTAACCTCTTCCTTCTCCTCTTCAAAGATGTTACCAGCGGGGGTGATGGCGTCTTCAATTGTGTCACGTGAGTCTCATGTTCTAGGTCTTTTAACCTGTTCAGATTTCCTATCAATGTTTTAGGGACATTTATTTGTTGTAGCCTTGTTTAAATATGCTTCCATCCTGATGGTGAGGGCCTATCCCACTTTCTCACCAGATCATAGACAATGTCTACGATATTCGATCCCTGTACCTTTGATCCTTCCACAATGATCTCGCCTGTATCGGTCCATTGTATGGCTGGGTCCTCATTCAATAGATTATAAAGACGTAAACCTTTATTCCTCAATGTATGTGGGAGGGTGCTTTTTAATACATGCTCGATGTGTTGTGTGGCCGACCCCTTAATCTTTGGCTGGTCAGATGTATCGTCGGGTACAGGTCCTATGTCACCATGTCCATCGCTCCCCGTGCTGTGCCTAATAACCAATGGAATATCTGTCGGGTTCTTATAATTTTCGTACTCGTGAAGAAATTTCTGCAGAGCTTCTTGGTATAAGATTCTTTCCTCATCAGGTGTTTTTTCACTGTTTAATAGGGCTAGCAATTCGCTTTCCATTCTTTTAAATCTGCTTCTACGGGGATCTAGAGCCGTGTCTGGGTACTTTGACCTTTGCAGTGAAGCATACATCTCGTGTGGAATCACTACCACTTTCTTCATTATATTAATCTAGTCAGTAAAGGACCCAAAACTGAAAATAAGATGGGGAGAAATGACCCTCCTGTTTGTACAATAATGTTTTTTCTTGCCTACAGTTTGACTTTTACGAGCGAGTGCGTGTATTAAGTTCTTGTAACGGCGTAGGCGAGCCTTCTGAGGTGGTTTCATTGATACATTGCAATTTATAAAGTTAAGACAGATTTCACAGATGCATTTTAAAAAGTCGGAATCAATATTTTTAATAAACATCTGCTGCATTGCCCGGGCAGTCGATGATAGATTTTTATTAATTCACGGTATTTCTTTAGTCTCTTTGTCATTCTGGAATATACACCGTTTCAGGCTCGTCTAGAAATATATTCGTTCTTAGAAGCACCCTAAACTTGTTTCGCGGATGAAGGTCGCAAAGCAAATATCCGTAATGCGTGCTTGTAGCTTCTTTATAAACTTCCAAAAACTTCTTACGCTGATTCGGGAATTTTTGATTGGCAATACCCCAATTTGTGATACATCTCTACGTTGCGCGAATTAGACTAGATATTGCGTATTTAGCGACACATCGCGCATGTACATATTTTTGAAAAATAGATTCTGGTCGATGAAGAACACACTTATGTTAAGATGGTGAGAGAATACTGTAAATGTCTCGGCAAACGTTTCCTCCATCTCCAACATGAGATCGTCAATTACAATGACTGTATGTTCATTTCTCTTTAACGAATTAACGTCATATACACCTTTGTGGAACAAAATATCATCTTGGTACTCGTTGAACACTGATTGGTACGTCGAATAGCACCATATAACTTTATGCACAAATTTTGAGAACATCTCTTCCTTTTCTTTAATGATTTTAAGCATAAACACAGTTTTGCCACATCCTGTAGGTCCAGATATAATACATGTGGATGGGCTCGTGAATCTGAATTTTTCTACGGAGTCCATTTCTAACGCTTCACACTCCTAAGTGGATCATTTGCAAAATATTACAAATATCGAGTGCTGTTCCTTATATTCTACTGCCTTGCTTTTCTCTCCCACAGAACCGTGAATGACGATGAGGTACAGCATCCCATCATCGACATTACGGATGATATATATATAACAGTATAGCCTCCTTTAGCAAATAAATAGATTTAACGTCAACTGCCTCATTTACCGTTTTATTTGATAGTCGTATATTCTCTCGTATATAACCATCAAATATGAATAATTCAGAAGTATCGGAACAGATCCGTGTACCATCATCATTTAAATCCAGTTCATTGTCAGCACAAAGAAAAAGTTGCCTCAAAAATTCTGAGACTAATCTACAGATCTACAGAAGCTAAGGCTAACAAAGACCCTAAGATCCACTTTAAGGTTAGCCCGAGAGAAAGGAAAGAGTAGGGGCTGAAGAGAAGAGAATAAGGGGTTAAGTAAGGAGGAACACCTATCACTCGTGGGTTAACATTCAATCAGAAAAAGAGAAAGAAGACTAACCATCATCATCCGCCGGCCACTGCCGACAAGTCAGAAAAATAGTCGGAGAAAATAGGAGAGGGATGAAAGATGAAAGAAGTAAAATAAGAACGCTTACAAACCATGCAACACAGTCTTAACTCACTGTCATACCATGCAAACTACAAACATGCAAGAAAAGAGAGTTACAGACATGCAGAGTAAGGAGAGGATAAGAAAAAAAAGTAGGTAAAGTTAAACAAAAAGTGGGTTAGTTTACGCTACGAGCTACATCTACGTTCGTGTTAGTCTAATTTTTTTTTTTTTAATAATTTTATTGCTGGCATCACACGCTGCCATGTCACAAGCTGGCATTAATCGTCAACAGACTCATTCTCGACCACCACCCCCAGAGCTCCTGTTGCTAATTGTTTTTTTTAAATTTTAAACAACGTTAATATTTTTAAAATGTCTGTCAAGACGGTTCTTAAACATATTAACGCTGGTAGAGTTCACGACGGGCGCGGGAAGATTATTCCATTTATCAATTACTTTAAACGTAAAGAGGTTTTTAGCGATATTAGTAATGAAACGTCTGCCACGCAACTTAAATCCGTTATTACGAGTATTACTATTATCGAAAGTGAACAATTTGTCAAAATTTACATTATCGATGTTATTAACGATTTTGAAAACTTCAATAAGCTCCCCCTTTAATCTCCTAGTTTCGAGTGAATACAGGTCTAACTCTTTAATCCTATCTTCTTGGTGTCCGGACAACTGCCCCCTGGACAACCGCCCCCCGGACAATTGCCCCCGACAACCGCCCCCGGACAATTGCCCCCGTAGGACAATCGCCCCCCGGATTATTGCCCCCCATAAGTAGGCTGACCATATTTCCTTGAGACAAAAACTGGACATTGTGATGGCAAAAAAGGGACGGGGGTTATGTAATATTCTGTATTCATGAAAAAGTTTTTATTAAAAACGGGACAAAATTGACATTTTTATTAAAACGACGGGACGGCCAGGAAATATAAAAAAAACGGTACTGTCCCGTTCAAAACGGTACGTATGGTCAGCCTACCCATAAGTAAATAAAAATTAAATAGAAATTAAATTTACGTTTAAAAAATGGCAAGCTAAAACAATATTTAACAACATTATTGCCAATTCTTGCTTAATTTTGCTTGTAGCCTGAAAAAAAATTATATTTAAAAAGTTAGCAATATTTAACAAAAAAATTTCCAATTATTGCTTACTTATTTATAATAAAATTATGAAGTTTAGCTACTTATTTTATTTAAACAGTTGGCAAGACTTATTGTATTTCATATATACTATGGATTAATTAATTCTATTTAAACAGTTGGCAATACTTATTGAAAGGTCGTTTTGAAAGTCATAGTTGGTGGTTAGGTTACTAGGTTAGGTTAGGCTAGGTTAGGTTAGGTTAGGTTATGTTTGTTTCTTATAAATATTAATAAATTTAATTCCTATTTAATTTTTATTTACTTATGGGGGGCAATAATCCGGGGGGCGATTGTCCTACGGGGGCAGTTGTCCGGGGGGCGGTTGTCGGGGGGCAATTGTCCGGGGGGCGGTTGTCCGGGGGGCAGTTGTCCTAGCACCTATCTTCATAAAGCTTGTTGCGCAATGACGGAATTAGTTTCGTGGCACGACGTTGAACCCTTTCTAACCTATCAATATCCTCACGCAATTCGAAATTACGCGCTATGAAGCCTAACATCCGATTAGCTTTTGCGCAAGACTCCAGGCACTGGTTCCTAAACTTTAAATCCTTAGATACGCGTACGCCTAAATCTACTTCCTCGTCAACGCTCACTAACTCCCTATCATCCATCGTGTACGTGTAATTATTGTTGCGAGAACCTATATGCAAAACTTTACATTTGTCTATGTTAAATTGCATCTGCCACTTATCCGTCCACTCCATAATCCTATTTACATCGTCTTGGAGCCTTTTACTATCGTCCTCGTTAACAACCTTACCGCCTATTTTAGTATCGTCCGCGAATTTTGACACGTTGCTAGTCAATCCTACATCTATGTCGTTAATGTAAATTACGAATAGCAATGGGCCTAACACTGAACCCTGTGGGACACCGCTACCTACATCTAACCACCCCGATTCACTACCATTAACTACGACCCTCTGTCTCCTAGCACGAAGCCATTCTTCTAACCAGTTAGCTACCTGACCGCGTATACCGTGCGCTTTGACCTTCACAATTAATCTCCTATGCGGAACTGTATCGAACGCCTTTTTAAAATCTAAATAAATAACGTCAGCTGCTCTATGCCTATCGTATTCGCGCACTGTTTCGTCATAAAATTCTAACAAATTAGTTAAACAAGAACTATGGCGTTGAAACCCATGCTGACTACTATTAATCAAATCTCTACTTTCTAGTGATCGATGATACGATCCCTAACTACGGATTCCAAAAGTTTACCGACAATTGACGTTAAGCTAATGGGCCTATAATTGCTAGCTACTGCGCGGTCGCCTTTTTTTAAAAATAGGCGTAACGTTAGCTAATTTGAAGTCTTCAGGAATAATCCCCGTTTCCAGTGACTGATTAAAAATCTTCGTTAAGGGGCCTACGATAACGTCTTTCAAATCTTTCAAATGTCTGGGATAAAAGGCGTCAGGGCCTGAAGCCTTGCTAACTTTTAGCCTATCGATATAATGCGCAATCTCAGCCTCGTAAACAGTTATTTCATCCAAAATAGTCTCGCTACTAAATGGAACGCTATCGTCCACGTCGGGGACATTATTTACATCTTCTACGGTAAAAACTGTCGGAAAAAAGTTATTGAAAATACCCGCCATCGCCTGAGCGTAAGAAGCCAAAGCGCCATTAACATCCACTAGAGGGCCTATGTTATCTTTTATCGGCTTACGATTATTAACGTACAAAAAACTTTTTTGGATTATGTTTACTATCTGCAGCTATAAGTATCTCTAAATTACGCTTGGCATTCCTAACTGATCTTTTAACCTGACGTCTAAGCTCGAGATATCTATTAAAGTTAGCTGCCGTGCCATTGCCCTTACTAAGTCTATACGCTCTATTCCGCTTGTTTATGAACTCGCCTATTTCCCTAGTCCACCACTTCGGCCTACCACGATTTCTAGCGCGCTTAGGCCTACGAGGAATGAACTCCCTTTCAATATTTCTAAAACTTTCCTTAAACGCCACCCAATGCAAATTTGTGTCATTACCCATAAATAACTTATCCCAGTCCACTACTCTCATCCTATCCGCAAAACTATCAAAATTAGCCCTACGAAAATCAGGGACTTCTATTACGTTACTATCCTTAGGTTTTTCTATCAATAACTTAAACCTAATAATTTGATGATCACTACATCCTAAACTCTCGCCTACTTCTAAACCTTCGACTATATTCTCGCCGTTCGTCATCACCAAATCTAAAATATTATCACCGCGCGTTGGTTCGGTAACCATCTGTCGTAAAAAATTATCTTCCATAAACTCAATCAATCTCAAACCCTCCTCATTACCAGTAAAAGTCTCATAATTAACATTAGGGCAGTTAAAGTCTCCGACAATTATACTATTCCGATTGTCAATAAAGTTACCAAGAAGTGAGTAAAATCTAGTATCTGTATCGAGGGGTTCAACGGGAGGTCTATAAACAACAACAAAATTAAAACTAATACTACGCGCCCTAACTTCAACACATATCGCATTAATTGCTGCCGGAAAATCTAACTTAACCTCGATAGCCCTAAGGGAATTACGAATGTACAGCAAAACGCCGCCACCAAACCTATGTAACCTATCATTAGTAAAGAGTTTGAAACCCGGTATATCAAGTTCCCCCAACAAGTCCCGAGTCACGGTATTTAACCAAGTTTCAGTGATAGCAAATATATCGTAGTTGCCGGAATAAATTATCGCCTTAAATTCATTTAATTTATTTCTAATACTACGCGCGTTACAATAAAAGACGTTTACATTATTTTTTACCACGGGCCCGCGTTCTCCGAACCCACAACGTTTAAAGAAGGCTTCGACTTATACAGCTTTCGCACGTTTTCGTCTATTAACCTACCTAGCCTAGCATTACCTATTTCATTAAAATACACCCCATCTTTTATAAAACGGCTAGGATCACTGAATTCGGACCACAGCTTTACGAAGGGTACATTTTCCTCAGCACAAATCTCTTCTAATTTATTATTAAAAAATATTGTTTTTGACGTAATCCTAAGACCCAACCCGTGCCTAGGGGTAATACCTAGAACTAAAGACCTATCTGACCTCGCCTTCAGGGACCTAATTAACCCCCTATATCTCTCCAAAAGGTCAGGCACTCTCGTATCGGGCCTATACGAGTCGTTGCCTCCTACCATCGTCACCAACATCGAGTGACGGGAGGCAACGTCAATCCTATCCACTTCGTCTCCAACTCTGTCAACCCTGGCCCCTGGGAGACACCCTCCTCCTCTTGGTTGGATGCCGTTCAACGAACTCTTTGTCCATGTGGCGCACTAAAGAGTCCCCAATTAAAATAGTTTCCCCCTCATTCACGTCCCTTTCGAAATGGGAGAAAGGGTTTAGGGGGGGATTCCTATCACCTAACGTACGCGGCCTAGCTCCAACCTTAACTTCTCTAAATCCCTCCCCTATCTACTACTCTCGAACTAACCTTAACCCCTTCCTCAACTCTATCCAACCTTTCCGACAAGCTACCTAAACTAGAAACTAGGTTACGCACCTCACCCTACAAATTACTAACGTCTTTAACGTTAGTATTGGTTCGGCTTCCGTCAACCGTAGCCCTACCCCTGCCCTCATCAAGCGTTGCAAGTCTTTCGGTTACCTCACGTACACTGCGTTTTATGTCAACTAATTGCTCCATTAACTCGCAAAAGAAACAAACTGATCTCTCGGTAATCGCCATAGGACCGTCGTTATAATTCTTAAATTCCGAATACCACCGGTTTACCCTACACCTAACACACGACGCTTTCTGCGACGGCATCGCGCAGTTAAAAATTAGTTTAAACCGTCACAAGTGTAAGTTAAATTAAGCTGGCACGCTATGAAAACTTCTAAATCGCTAAAAACCACTAATATTCAATTACTTAACTATAACAACGTGAATATAAACGCAAGTATATAAAATTCAAAACCGTCCAAAAGTAAAATTCTCAGCAATATGGAAAAGTAGATGCAATATCAGAGAGCTCAAGAAATGCGTCCGTTCAGTACAGAGTCTGGCTGACGAATCCAGTACAGAGTCTGGCTGACGAATGTACATTGTACATCATCATCATTGTACATGTACATCATAACATTGTTTGCACTGATGAAAGTGACTTTGGAAGTGATGATAGATGCAGGGTTGACAAAATTGCAGAAGAGTTAAAAATCGTGAACCAAAGATGGAATGATGAAATTGGAAACGTTTGGGTTGCACCAAAGCCCCCAAAATTAAAATTCTGTGACAAAGTTCTAACTTACCCCGTTGCTGATTGCTGTAGAAGGCGGCAATGGGAAGAGTGCGCTCGGGACAGAATAAGATTTCAGAGACGAATTGAGGAAACTGAATCTATTTTAAAACCTGTATTAAATCGTGAACATAGGCTAAAAGTATTTAATAGAATGCATTCTTTGAAGTATTAGGTTACTGTTGTTTGTGATCACCAAATCTATGCATTTGTTTTTCTTTTGTTTTCTGTTATTTCTTATGTTAACATAATTTCAATTGTTAACTTATTTATCACACGTATTTGTAAATATATATGCCTTGAATATAATCTTTGATGTGTCTATTGCTAACTTATTTATTACACGTGTTTGTAAATATATATGCCTTGAATATTTCGTTTATTAAATAAATCATGTTTCAATTAGCGTTTCAATTTCTCCTTTGTGTGTGTGTGTGTGTGTGTGTGTGTGTGTGTGTGTGTGTGTACAGGTGAAAGTTCTAAACTCCGCCCACTGTAAGACCAGCAACGTGAGTCATGCTACTATCTGGGCTTCCCTGCGTGCTCAGTTGATCGCAGTAAGCCGTGGACATCCATCAGACGTGTATTCTCCCGCGTAGACAGAAAATAGTAATGGCTACCTTTAATATTGCTTGTTCAACGTTTATGAAATTGTATTCTGCAAAGTGTCAAGATGTGGTGGATACTGAAAAACTTCCTATTCCACCTTCCTTTGCCTCTTTTAAGGCTACAGTGAATCGTGCGAAGGAGCAAGATGTAACAATACTCTATGGCTATTCTGGTGAGAGCGTTTTAGGCTTTCGTAGCACAGACGATGTATTGAAGTATGCTATAGACCTAAGCTTCATAAATGCTCACATATACCGTGAAGTAAAAGAAACAACACATGCAGAAGAGAAGCAACGGATGTGGATAGTGAGTCTTATTGATGGGTGGTATGACAAGCGATATTATGTCATGTTACACCATACCGAGTACTCGTACCCTGCGACTGAGAATGTAAATCTCGTCATCATAGAGAATCTTAAGTATTTTTATCACTATATTAATGTATATCATGACGAAGTTTGTAGTGAGGTTGTAGCTAATGCCCTGCGTGAGTTTTTAACAGACTTTAGAGACGAGTATCGCTTGTTAAACAAAGAGGAAAAATATGGGCATATGTTCCTCTCAAATAGTGCGACGGAATGTGAATATGTTTAGTTTGTGGAAATGGCGAGTGGTAAAACATTAAAACCGTTATAAAATATGTTTTGTTCGTGAAAATTACCCTGAAGAAAAATGCCTGGTGCGTATTCTGGGAAGTGGGAGTGATAAAACATTAAAACCGAAATTAATTCTTGTATCGGAAAATTTCTCAAAACACCTCCCCAATATAATAGGATACAACGATTCATGTTGGATCAGCGCCGTACACGTTTCATTAGATTATGGTGTGACTCATTCCTCCCGTCGAACCGTCGCGTTATAATGTTATAATGTTATAATGTTTCAGACCAACAAAGACCCTAGGATCCACTCATGGCTGGTCTACCTAACTGTGTTCGTAATCGTGTATTGTGTATGTCCTCCGTGGTGGCGGAGGGGACCTACAATTTTACGTGGGTTCCGAACCACAAGAACATAAGAAATTCATGTAAAACTGCCGGTAAATTGGCAACGACCAATTTTTACGAAACTAAATAATTATCAATTTAAAAATAATTAATTATCGATTTAAAACTAAGGATAGAATCTCTCGATCCAGAGGATCAAGTCATAATAAACTACTATCCACAAATATGTTACACTCTATATCTATTTATAACGGACATGCAAATATATCAGATCCAAAGAATCCAGTCAATTTCATTACGGTATCCATCAAGTCACGGTCCATATCGATTGCGGACCAAGTCAAAATTTACAACCATATACATTACAATATATACACTTACGAGGAAAAGTGTAGTTGTGGCTGTAAAGACTGTACAGGAATGTAGAAATGTGTGTGCACCCATTATGGGTCTCCCATTTAAAGGTGTTTGTGGGGCAAGTGAAGATCATGAGTTTTTCAATACCTCACAGTACTATGGGGGCACCGCTCGGCAGAGGAATCTCTTTAAATGGGGTGTGTAAGGACAGAGAGTATCCCCTAACCCAAGACGCTGCCTCCCTATATCCCACAACACTTGTGTTGAGCTGTGGGATCTATCCCCACAAAGGCTTAATTTTACTACATTAAACTATACCCTTTCTATCAACATGCGCGTCTAATCGATTTTTAAACATGTTTATAGACGTGCTACTAATTACTTCTACCGGCAAACTATTCCACCAATTTACTATTCTATGCGTAAAAAAGTTTTTCGCAACTGCTGTCTCGAACCTTCTACTTGTCAACTTACACCCGTTATTTCTAGTCCTATTACATTGAGATATTTCGAAAAAGCTATCTCTATCTACGTTATCAAACCCATTCATAATTTTGAAAACCTGGATTAGATCACCCCTTAACCTCCTAGTCTCGAGTGTAGTCAATTTTAACTCCTTAAGCCTATCCTCGTACGACTTTGACCTAAGAGACGTAATCATCTTAGTTGCTCGTCTTTGAACTCTTTCGATTTTGTCTATATCTTTGCGCATATGCGGATTCCAAAATTGGACCGCGTACTCCAAATGGGGTCTAACTAATGATTTATAAAGAGGAACTATAATATCGCGCGATTTGTACTCAAAATTTCGAGCTATAAAACCTAACACTTTGTTCGCCTTATTGACCGCTGCTGTACTTTGTTTCGCTACTTTTAAATCACCAGTGACTATAACTCCTAAATCTTTTTCCTGCTCTACGCTTGTTAAATCTTTCCCTGACATACTATACGCAAAATTACCGTTACGCGAACCTATATGCAAAATTTTGCACTTATCCACGTTAAATCTCATTTGCCATGTGACTGACCAATCAACGATTTTATTCAGATCTTCCTGAATTTTACCTCTATCTTCGTCATTAATCGCCCTACCACCCAGCTTCGTGTCATCCGCAAACTTTGAAACTGTACTGACTAGGCCGACATCTAAATCGTTAATATATATAAGAAAAAGCAAGGGGCCCAATACAGAACCCTGAGGAACGCCACTCGCTACATTAGCCCAACACGACTCCGCTCCATCAACGACCACCCTCTGTTTCCTGCCTCGCAACCACTCTTCTAGCCAATTTATTACTACACCCCTGATTCCATGAGCCTTAGTTTTTTCAATGAGTCTTTTGTGCGGCACGGTGTCAAACGCTTTTTGAAAATCTAAGTACACTACATCAACCGCCCGATGTCTATCGTAAACGTCAACCACGCTTTGGAAAAATTCTAAAAGATTAGTTAAGCAAGATTTGTTTTGCCTAAAACCGTGCTGCGTGTTTCTAACCAGATTATGCACTTCTAAGTGTTCGACTATACGATCCCTAATTATTGATTCAAGTAGCTTACCTACAACAGACGTTAAACTGATTGGCCTATAATTTCCCGCCGCACCTTTATCGCCTTTCTTAAAGATAGGTGTTACGTTTGCTAACTTGAAATTATCTGGTACGCACCCCTCAGAAATAGACGCATTAAAAATCTTTGTTAGCGGCACAACAATGCTATCTTTTACTTCTTTTAGTTGTATGGGATATATGGAATCCGGACCCGGTGATTTACGCGTTTTCATTTTATCAATATAGCGCATTACTTCCCCTTCACTAATGACAATATTATCCAAAATATTACCATTATCAAAAGGTATTATGTCTATGACCGTAGGGATATTCGTTACATCTTCTATAGTAAAAACTGACGTAAAAAATTCGTTTAGCAAGGTAGCCATTTCCTTCTTTTCAGAGACTAGATCTCCATTTACATTTTTCAATGGACCCAAGACACTTTTTACTGGATTTCTATTATTGACGTATTGAAAGAATCGCTTGGGGTTTTCTTTACCGTCACGAGCTATGGAGATTTCAAATTCGCGCTTGGACTTTTTTATTACACTTTTCGCTTCACGCCTCAGAGATATGTAGTTGTTTCGTAACAACAAATTGTCTTTATCGCACTTATGTTGCCTATAAGCCCTATCTCTACTCTTTATAATGTTTCGTACTCTAGAAGTAAACCACAAGGGCGTGTTGTTTACTTTCGCACGGTTAATTTTGTACGGTACACATTCCTCATTTATAGTTCTAAATACTGTTTCGAACGATTCCCACATTAGTTTTGCGTTGGAATTCCCCATCACGTTTTCCAAATTGACGTGTGACAATTTATTTCGAAATTTACAAAAGTCTGCGTGCTGGAAGTTAGGAATTTTAGTCGAGTTAGTTGGTTTCGAGTGACTTACTGAGAGGACAAACTCTACCATATTGTGATCGCTATTGCTTAACGGTTCTATTACTTGAAGATCAGTAATTAGCCTATCATCCGTAGTTATTACTAAATCTAAAATACTGTCCAACCTCGTAGGTTCCCCAACCTTTTGAATAAGAAAGCTATCCTCGAGAAAATTAACTAAACAATTACCTTCCGCGTCTCCCTGCATTGTATCGTAATTCACGTTGGCGCAATTAAAGTCACCCATAACTAAAGCCTGCTCACTACCGATTGTTCTCTTTAGTTCACGATATAACGCTTCGTCCGTATCAGCTGTTTGATTAGGGGGCCTATATATAACCGCAACAAGAAGTTTGAAGTCGTTTAATTTAAGTTCTGCTATAGTCGAATCTATCGGTTCTGGAATTGAGTGCTTTACTTCTATAACGTTCGCAATATTATCTTTGATATACAACATAACACCGCCTCCTCGCCTACCTATTCTGTTTTTAACAAAAAGTCTATAACCTTTAATTTGATACTCCCTACAAAGTCACGTGTTTCAGTGCTAAGCCACGATTCGTTTATCGCAATTAAGTCATAGTCTTTACAAGCAATTAAAGAAAAAAATTCATTTATTTTATTTCGTAGGCTACGAGCATTTAAGGATAGAACCTTCAAATTGTTTGTAATTACGACACCTTCGCGAGCGCAGGGGAAATAAGTGGAATTTACGCTGGGACCGTTCGAGTTACGGCAGCCTGAAAAGAAGAGAGGGTATAGTTATCTCAGAGCTTGAACCGAGTGGACGTGCGCTCCTCGAATACGGTGGAACTTCCTTTGAGCAGATTCTCAACGCCGTGTACAATGTGTCCGTGACGAAGTCGTTGCGCGTGTTCAGGCGTAAATCCGGTATCGTTAACTATGTACTGGAAATGGATTGTAGACAAACAAACAAACGGAATGTTGTTTATTTAAGTGTCGAGAAGATGAATAGAATCTTCGTAATAGTTGAGAAGTGGAGTGAAGATCGTTATAAAATCCCTACAGGTGTAGGTACAAGAAGAGAGCAGATTAGTGACACCCCCTCATACGCCGTTGTATGTACGTTGTGTATAAATAACGATCGGTCATGCATTGATATATGGTTGATGTGGAAGAATACTTCTGATAATAACGCTCTTGTTCCTACGCGAAACCGTTTCATCCTCGACAGAATGTTTGAAATCGTCGGATTCCGCAAGCTGAAGCCTATATTAGACGCGCGTGTTGCGGATATGCTTTATTTTGATACAGTTCTTGAATACGCATACACTGCTCTGCTCGATGGGTTTACCGATTGTAGGGTTGAACAAGGTGAGAATGGTCTAGAGCTGGACGTTTATTTAAAAAGTTTAGACTCTTTGAAATATCATGAACTTTGGTACAAAGCACTTGATCGGTACAGGGCTGAGCTCACCTACACCGTTCACCCTGAAGAACTATTTCTTTATATAACGGGCAGCTGTCGTAACGACTTAGAAGATTATTCCAACTGTCGCTATGCAGTGTGAAGAAGAGTTCACGATTAAAAAGCTCGGGTCGGTAGAAATGAACCCTCGATTGGAAAGGCGTGTTTATAAACTTGTATTTGACGTTGTGGCTAACGATGAGCTCTTTGTGCGTGCTTTTGATTGTATTCTAGACGTGTTTAAAGATAACTTACCAACCGGTTGTAAAGTGGGAACAAAAATAGTACTGAACGATATGAAGGCCCTTCATATCGAGTACAGGTTTCCCTATACTTTAAGCGGTGAAATATTATTAAACCGCGTATACTGCGTAATGCAGAGCAATAACGATGTAATTGTAGACTCGATTAAGTGCGAGTTTAACATTTTGAAAACAAAGTGAAATGTATTTATATATTTAACATAATTGTGTCTGTGTGTGTGTGTATTTCTGCTATATTGATGGCTATACGATTTCTTATTTTTTATTTTGTACGGTAGAAGATAAAGTGTATGTATTTATTTATTTAAACATAATTGTGTGTGTGTATATATTTCTGCTATATTGATGGCTATACGATTACTTATTTTTTATTTTGTACGGTAGAAGATAAAGTGTGTGTATTTATTTATTTAAACATAATTGTGTTTGTGTGTGTGTTTCTGCTATATTGATGGTTGTATTATTTCTTATTTTTTATTTTTTGTTTTTTGATCATTCCAATGTATATTTATTTTCTATATATTTCCATAATATAATTGTGTATATATATATATATTTCTCCTGTACTGTTATGTGGACAGTTATATTTTTTGATTATATGCATATTCCTTGTTCATATTTCTTATACTATTATTATTTTTAATTGATCATTCAAATGTATATTTATTTTCTATATATTTACAATATTTAATAAACAGAATGATGTAATGTTGTTTTATTTAATTATTTTGGTTGTAAACAATTATACAAATGGCTGGTTACGCCTTCTAAACCTACTGGCGGATTTCTAAGCCAACTTTTAAGAATTGATTAAATAAATGTTACAATCTGGCAACTCAACCTAATAATGTATGCCTGAACAATTAAGAACACTATTTGGCAACTCGAGTGAATTAAAATAAATGGTGGTATCTAGCAACTCACCCTAATAATGTATACATGGACAATTAAAATAAAAAGTGGTATCTGACAACTCAACCTGTACAAGCCATTTACACCTTCTAAACCAACTGGCTGATTAGGGGCCTATAAGAGGACGGCGGGTCGGCTGAAGTGTTATTATGCACTTGGCAGGAGCCAGGTGAACACCTCTCTTCCTTTCTCTCCTTCTACTGTCTTTCTCTTGGGGGATAACGCCGCCTCCAAGTTTCATGACCCCTTGTTGCACCTGCAGCATTCCCACCCACCCCTTCACTGCATACCCCCAGCCCACTTCATTGCATAACCCCTTCCTCCTTCATTGCCTACCCCCTCCCCCTTCACTGCATACCCCATCTTTGCAACATACCCCCACCCCCTTTGCAACATTGATCATTATCTCTGCAACATTCTTGCACTCGTCCATTTTTTTCCATACTACTGACAGGGTATAATCAGATAAATTCCTTATGACCTGACCAAACCCCAAAAAGAAGGGCGAGATAACTTAAAAAGCTTGCGGTCATGAATCCGGGAAATAGAACGTACATATGAAAGGGAGGAAACTTGAATATTAGATACTATGCATGCATAGTCACAAAATGAAACTAAGGCCTTCAACTGGCTTTTAAGAATGCAAATCTTGTTCGAGATATCATGTTTCTGCTTTGTAATTTTAATTTTCAGTCTTGAACAGTTTTAATTTTGTACTCTAAATTAGTTTTAGTTCTCGACATTCATATATTTTTTTTATGTATTAATTTTAGCTTTTATTTATTAGGCCTTGAAAATGGGTAGAGTTGCCCGAAACGTCGGCTGCAGCCAAATATAATGACTTTTTTGCTCTACGTCTTCGTTTTTATCCTAAATGTAAAACTACGTCTCCTTAGGAGGGATCCTATTTCGTATGTATCTACGCGTTATGGACTAGAGGGTTTGAGAATCCACCGTAAACTTGAGAAGTCTGTAAGAAAATTCAAGAAGATTGAATTGGACCTTCAATTTTTAGAAATCTGCCGGAATAGTGGCGTGTTTCCTAATTTTTTATATTACAAACTGTACCGTAATTCACTCTACTGTATTCTTTCAAGTTTTATAGGTCATCCTTGGTATATTATCTTCACAATGAAATTAATTACAAATTTAAGTTTAAGCATGATATCTCGAACAAGATTTGCGTTCTTAAAAGCCAGTTGAAGGCCTTAGTTTCATTTTGTGACTATGCGTGCATAGTGTCTAACATTCAAGTTTCCTCCCTTTCATATGTACGTTCTATTTCCCAGATTCATGACCGCAAGCTTTTTAAGTTAAACCTATCTCGCCCTTCTTTTTTGGACCCTGGTCAGGTCATAAGGAATTTACCTGATTATATCCTGTCAAAGCGTGAAAGTTTTCTTTTGTCTCTTGGCCTTAAGTTTGTTTCCCAACTTGCGTTTTAAACCGACTGATTTTTATTTTTATTTTGAAAGGATAGCCCATGATCTGAAAGCTCTTCCAACCGTCGATGCTAATGATTTTGGTAAGGTTAGACAACATATTTCCCAATTGTCCCATGAATTGTTTTCTAAAATTAAAGCTTTTAAGTTTTCCACAATTTTTCTGCATAGGGAGGACCGAGAAATTTTAAAAAGCTTGGGTGAAAATGAATCTATTATCATTACTAAACCAGATAAGTGTAGTGGTGTTGTGGTTATGAATAAAACGGATTATATTAAAAAAATGCTTGATATTCTTTCTGATTCATTAAAATTTTGCTAAGGTAGATGAGCAGGCTCCTAAAATTATTCAGCGATTGGAAGACAAGGTTAACCGTGTTTTGCTTAAGCTTAAACAGGAATGTGCGATTAACCACTACTTATGATGAATTGTACGTTTCAGGCTCTTATTTGGGCCTTATGTATGGCTTGCCTAAGGTTCATAAAGTCGGTGTTCCATTGCGCCCAATTTTAGCGTCTTATCCTTTGGCTAATTACAAACTTGCCAAATTTCTTGTCCCACTGTTATCTTCATTTACCGTGAACTCGTACAGTGTTAAGGATAGTTTTTCCTTTGCGTCGGAAATTAAGAAGTTTGATATGAATTCTTTGTTTATGACAAGTTTCGATGTACAGTATCTTTCCTCTTTACAAATGTCACCTTGGATGAGACCATTACAATTACTATATTTTGAATAAAGCTTTTCCACAGCCGGACTCACTTTTTCACGGCTTTGGCAGAGCACAGTTTGAGCATCTTCTGAATTTGGCAGTCAAGGATAACTTTTTTAGTTTTCAAGGGGTAGTTTACCGTCAGCTGGATGGAGGTGGGGATGGGTGAGCCCCTTGGGTTCCGTCTTTGCAAATATTTTCATGCCGCATCTTGAGGAAAGGGTCTTCTGTGAGTGCCCACCTCACCTTAAGCCCAAATTGTACAGACGTTATGTTGATGATACGTTTGCTCTATTCCAAACGGATAATCAATCAGTTCAGTTTCTAAGTTTTCTGAACACACTGCATAAGAACATTGTATTTATGCAGGAAAAGGAAGTTGAAGGTTCTATTCCTTTCCTTGATGTTTTGGTCTTCAAAACTGGCTCGACCGTTTTAACTTCTACATACCGGAAGCCTACGTTTACGGGTTTGGGTTTTAATTTTTATAGTTTTTGCGACTTTAATTACAAATTAAGTTCCATTCGCACTTTGGTGAATAGAGCTTATAATATTTGCTCGAACTTTGCTCTGCTTCATAATGAGTTTGAATTCCTTCCTGATTTTTTCTTTAAAAATGGTTTTCCACGGGACCTTGTAGGAGGTGTTATTGGTAAATTTATTAATAATGTATATTCCCCCAACCTTATCCCAACGTATGATGTTCCTAAGAATTGTAAATATCTTGTTTTATCTGATATCTACCATTTTAACACTTTTGTGAAAAAGCAATTGTTGAGTTTTGTGAAAAATTTGTATTTTCACACTGATTTGAAGATTTCTTTTGTAAATAATAATACCCTTGGATGTTTTTTCCGATGTAAGGACAAAATCCCCTCTGCGATGAGCTGTTCTGTTGTTTATTTGTTTACCTGCCCTGGGTGTTCCCAGGGGAACTACGTTTGCAGTACAGTTCGTTCTTTGCAGGCGAGATTTTGCTCCCATATGGGTATTAGCCATAGGACAGGGAAAGTTTTAGCGAAAAAGGAACAGTCTGCTATTAGAAATCATTCTATCAAGTGTAAGGTTGACATTTCTGTTAACAATTTTAAAATTCTTAAATCATTAAAATGCCCGTCCTCCCTCCGTATTTACGAATCTTTATATATTAAATTTTTGAACTCCAGTTTAAATATTGATTCTAGCTGTTACCCCCTTTATATTAATTAGAATAACTACATACTGAAATTTTTTTTTTTTCCCTTGTGACCCTGTCTTCCTTTTGCCTCAGTTTTTTGTGGCTGTCAAGTGAGCATGGTATGTTGTTTACTCTTGTGATTTTTCGTTTAACTCTTTATTCCGTTTAACTTTTTTAGTAAAGTTTTTTAACTATTTTACGTTTGAATGTTTTTAGTTTTAAGTTTTATTTTTATCACTCGTATATTTTTGTCATTTACATAATTTTTACTTTTGATTTGATTTTGGCTTATGCCTGTTTCTGCTTTGTAATTTTAATTTTTATTCTTGAACAGTTTTAATTTTGTACTCTAAATTAGTTTTAGTTCTCGACATTCATATATTTTTGTCATGTATTAATTTTATCTTTTATTTATTACTCTAGGGTGGATCGATTTTACATTTGTTTCGATTTCCATATTCTAATAGAAACAAAAACTTGCGCATGCATGAGAAAATAGCCTCTGCAAAATCTTAGCTTAATAGATAATCATCTTCTGCCCCCGGCAGAGCGATGAAAATCATATTTTAGTAGTCAAAAACGTATTTTTAAACCCTAGCCTAGAGTCATAAAATTTTGCGTGTGTGTTATTTCATGCCTAAGCAACGATATAAATGCTATGGGAAATATATAAATGCATTATTTAAGACAAAGAGCCGATCTGAAAATATGTATAATATACATATTTTCAGATCGGCTCTTTGTCTTAAATAATGCATTTATATATTTCCCATAGCATTTATATCGTTGCTTAGGCATGAAATAACACACACGCAAAATTTTATGACTCTAGGCTAGGGTTTAAAAATACGTTTTTGACTACTAAAATATGATTTTCATCGCTCTGCCGGGGGCAGAAGATGATTACCTATTAAGCTAAGATTTTGCAGAGGTTATTTTCTCATGCATGCGCAAGTGTTTGTTTCTATTAGAATATGGAAATCGAAACAAATGTAAAATCGATCCACCCTATTTATTAGGCCTTGAAAATGGGTAGAGTTGCCCGAAACGTCGGCTGCAGCTAAATATAATGACTTTTTTGCTCTACGTCTTCGTTTTTATCCTAAATGTGTGTGTGTATTATATATATATATATATATGTTCACCCCAACAAAATAAGAATGAATAAGAAAATGTGTCAAATATTTATTTATTAAAGCCATACTCAACCAAAATACTCTAGAAAGATGTATTTTTGATTTCTACTTCAGGCCTTGTCATTTGCGTTTTCGTTTTCGTCATTTTCGTTTAAACTAACGAAAATACCACGACTTAATCGAACCAATCATCAAGGGTGTACAGTTGACCTAACCGGGCATTCAATTAACCTAACCGGGCATTCAATTAACCTAACCGGGCATTCAACGACTGATTTAATTTTAACTTAAACTTGCTTGGTTTGTGTCGGAGTGAAATGGCGGTAAATTTGCTTGGTTTGTGAATTGGCAGTAAATTGTGAGCGGTGATTTGTAGGCGATGAATTATCCTGAGCGATGATTTGTGGGCGATGAATTGTGGACGGTGAATTCTGGGCGATGAATTATCCTGAGCGATGATTTGTGGGCGATGAATTGTGGACGGTGAATTGTGGCCGATGATTTTTCCGGATACCATATAGGTCACAAAAAAAAAAGTTGTAGGAGGAGCATACAAATTTATAAGGAAAAGCTACCAGAGTTTTAGCACTTTGACCCTCTTGTCTAAATCCCTTCTGAAAGAATTGAAAACAACAGGATCAAGCGAAAAATAGTACTGGCTAATGTTGAAGTTATTTGTAAGTTGAATAATGGCAGACTCAAGAATATTTCTATTAACAATGTTGATTGAGTGAAACAAAATTGAAGGATTATTCCAATCAATACAGCGGGATAACTCTGACAAGTGGACGAAAAGGGCACTGGACAACTGTCCCTTTCTAACGGAATATTGATGCTGTTTTACACGCGTGTGCAAATCCTTTCCCGACTGTCCAATGTAAAAGGAATCACACTGTTTACAACCAATTTTATAGATAATGCCTGAATTGGTACGGCTATTCTTTACTATGATATTTGTCACAATATTGTCATATGAAAATACACATTAATGTTCAAAAATTTAAGTACATTAGCAATGCCTAAAAAGCCTGGAAAAAATGGAAATACTAAAATATTCTTCGACACAATGCGAGGGTTATTAGTCACACGATAGAAAGTTCGTTATGCCTTGTTAAGACAAGATTCCAAAAAAAGCAGATGGGTAACACAAATCACTTCCAATATTGTTGATTTTTTCTATTTCGGCATCCATGTATTCCGGACTGGCGATCCCAAGAGCGCGGAAAAACATTGAAGAAAAAATGGCTTTCTTGGTGGGGATGTGATGTCAGGAGTAAAAGTGTACGTAGGACAACTTTTGTTGTTTTCCGATAAATACTAAACTTAAAACTGAGCTTTCCTGATGTACACCCACGTCCATAAACGGGGTTGAATTGTTTTGTTCCACTTCTAAAGTAAGCTTAATGGAGGGGACTTGATTATTGAACTGAAGGAGGAAGTCATCCAGGTCACGCTTCATGGGCCAGATACACACAATATCGTCGACATACCGCAACCTTGGGATGCCAACCCCAAGGATTCTCGGAATGTAAGTGATTTCGAAAAACTCCATATAAATATTGGAGAGGAGGGTCGACAAGGGATTACCCATGGCCATCCCAAAAACCTGTTGATAATATTCGCTATTGAAAGTGAATTTACACTCTTTGATGCAAAGTTTAATGAGTTCCAAAACGATGTGTGCAGGTAGTGGCAGATCATACTTATGTAATTCTCGGGAGAGAAAGTCAAGCATATCGTCAATCGGCAATTTTGTGAACAATGAACAAACCTCGAAACTGATGAATCTATCGTTCGTTTCCTTGTGTATATTATTCAGTTTTTCAGTAAGGTCCATGGAAATTTTTAGATGTGAAACAGAGATGGTTCCGAGAATGGTGACAAGACTTTGACAAGCCATTTGGAGAGTTTATAGGTAATAGAACCCCACAGAGATAATAATAGGGCGCATAGGGGGTTGCCAGGTTTGTTTGTTTTAATAAGACCGTAAAGGTAGGAGAGAGAAGGCGAAGGTGGACGTGAAAAGCGGAATTAATAAATTCTATTTATCTAATAATATTTGACAATTAAGACCTCTTTCTTATGAGAAAACAAAAAGAAAATAAATAGATAAAAAATAAAATCTGAAGGAGGATTTCAGTAGACGAAGACTTGGTAAAAACCCTAATCCGAGACTTTGAAAAAATAATTTCGTTTCCAAAGTGATTTTCTCAAATTTAGTTTAAAAACATTTCTAATTTGATTCTTGAAGGCGAATTAAGGTACATTTTCTGGTGGCTTGTTATTTTCTTTTTTTAAAGATCTAATAAACCCAATTCTCAAATTCCGTTTTCTCTGCATTAATACCACATCTATTTTAATATCAAAAGGAATGTGTATTTTTTTCCCAAATATAATGTTATAAGCAGGACTTTTGCTTTTCATTTTAAGAGAAAATATGAATAACAGAAAGTTAAAAATATTAAATATGATAGTAAAACGTGAAAACAATAATAAATTCCAATATTGCTCACAAACAAAAGAAAAAAGTAAATTCTACAACTTGTAAATTCCCTAAAATGAGAAAATTTCAAATTCTCCAGATACATTTGTAATTCAAGCATAAATAAAATAAAATGCAAAGCCACGAAATATTAATCTCAAAAAGCCTTTGTGTATACAGAGATATTCCATTTGTAACATTAGATACTCTCTAGTAGTATGTCTACATTTAGTGAGATGAAATTTAGGGGCACACAGCACCAGTGACCAGTTCAAGAGGGGAAAAGAGAGAAAACGGCTGGAAATAAGAAAAGCGTGTAAGGAAGGAAAAAGTGAGAAAAGGAGGGGGAAAAGAATAAAAGAGGGGAAAAGGGTATAAAAGCAAAATTTTAAAGCAGCTGTCTAAGAACGGGCTTAATAAGGAGGATGGTCATACTGCAAAATGTTGAAGGGTTGAATGTGATGGAAGGAGAGCAGGGGAGGGTTCTGATGAAATAAGATAAAGGATATCCATCTCGCATCCAGCATTTTTCTCCATATATTGTACACGGGACGGCAGTGGCGTACTAAGGGGGATGCGAGGGGGGCGGTCCGCCCCGGGTGACAGCCAGGAGGGGGGTGCCATCGGGAGAGTTGAAATGCCAGTACAAGTTTTCAAACCAAATGAAAAATTCACCAAATTAAGAAAAAAAATTTAAAAATGTTCAAACTATTACAACAGCTTAATGTTAATTTCCACTATAAAATAAATTTTTATTTTTATTGGCAATAGAAAATTTACAAACGAAAAATTAAATATTTGATAAAAATTACATCGAAAGGCGAACGTTTGTTGACGTTTTAGTCATCAGTTTGTTGAGCATAGCCAGCTGGCTGCAACTGACATTCCAAGTCTTGTTCACTTGACACTGTGACTCCACATACATGAGGTATGTTTCATCAAATAATTATTATAAAGCATAAAGTGCTGGTGTTTATAACAATATCATGGTACTTATACCAGTGTCCCGTAATTTTTGACAATGTGGTATCATAGTGATGTTTAAGTGTTTATAAATGCATCGTCGTGATGTTATAATACTCGGTAAATGCATCGTCGTGATGTTATAATAAATGCATCGTCGTGATGTCGTGATTTTTTTTACTTCTTTATTTACTGTACTGGATATACTGCTAATTTTCATTTTGTCAGTGGTCTAGTTATTTGTGAGTAATGCTCATAGTTTTCTGCTTTTTTAGGAGTCGTGTTTGCACTTAACCCCCCCCCCCACCCAAATAATAATAATAATCACAGACAATTTGTTCAGTTAATGTATTTCAAGTCGTAATAGTTCATGCTTGTTAAGCATGTTCATGCTTTATACCTTTTGATTTGAAAAATCTACTTGCAAACATAATATATTTTTCTGTGTTTAAATTTTAAAATTATTTATGGGGGGTGCCAAAGGAAGGATCCGCCCCAGGGGTGCCAAATACTTTAGGTACGCCCTTGCGGGACGGGTATATTAAAATAAAATAATTTATTTCGAACATAAATTAATGTTAGCTTGACATAATATTCGTATATATCGTATATGAATACTATAATTCAGGTGTATTTCGACAGAGGTTTACCCTTTAACCACTGACTGCCTTTCATAGATCTACCTTTTGATTAAGGTATTATTTTATACTTGTGATTTTTGCTGTCATTTTACGTTAGTTATTATATAAGAAATTTTTATACTAGTTTTATATTCATTATTTTATCTGTTTTAGCCCCGATTATGGAATGAGTGTTTTTCAAAACGTCGGTACAATAAAAAAAATGTACAATGTTTATTACGCTTCTCGTGTTCCTTTCCATTGTTAGAGTGCGCCTTCCCTGCAAATATATCGTTTGATTCCGTTGATTTAATCTCTTTCTGCAAAATCTAAGGTCATATGACGAAACATCACATATACTCTTTTTCCAGAACAGTTTCTAAGAGGTTAAGTGTGATATACCGGTTCCACAATTTCTTAACCCAATCAGTTTCTCTCTCTGCACAGGGATATTGTCCATCCCTGTATGGAGTACGCTTCTCATGTGTTGGGTGGCTCAACCCACACAGCCCTACTTGACCGGATGGAACCCGCTTGTTACTGACTCTCTTTAACAGCACTCTCTTCGTCGCAATGTTGCCTCACACTCTCTTTTCTATCGCTAATATAACGCACACTGCTCTTCTGAACTCTCAAGCTGCATGCCTCCTCCCTTAAGAAGTACCAGACTTTCGACACATTCTCTTCCCATTTCTATCCAACTCTCTAACGCAAGGTTTAGTCAGTATTTTTAATCCTTCACATACTCAACCGATGAACTCTGAGACAACCTTCTTCAATCCGTATTTCCTCCTATCTATAACCTTCACTCTTTCAAACGCAGATTGTCCAGACATCTATACCTTGATTTCAATTCTCTCCTTCCCTTTCTGTGGGAAGGGACATTTTTGCGGGTGTTTGCCCTTGGCCCCTCTGCATAAAACCGAGAATGGCACGCAGTTTGAACATTTATTGTCTTCACAGCACATAAAAAAATAATTTCCTATGGTAATAAACTTTTGCTACACCCTGTTAAATTTACTGATTTGTAAATTAAATCTTAGCTAATGTCTGCAGGATACATTTATTTAAATATATGTTTTTTTGTTTTCATTGTTAGGCACATTCGTGCATATTGTATATCGGTATGTTATAAAGTCCTTGAGGGGTTTAAAATTTAATATTTATTCATTTGAGATTGATAGTTAATTACCTTTATAATTATGGCCATCGACGTTTTAATTCTCTCCGAATTTATTTTCTTGGAAAAGTTCGACTAAAGATTTTTTTAACATGTAAAACAAATTGGTAAGGAAACTTACCGTAAGGAAACAGCCGTGAGCCTTCAAAAACGAAAAGCACACCGCATAGTGACCTTAGGATAGCTTCCAAAATGTGACAGTTGTGGCGGTTGACACTAACAATGAAATGAAATGTTGGTTCATCTGAAAATGTTAACTGCTCCAGAATGTTAGGATCTTCTCTGGTTTTCGTTAGAAATTGTTTGCAGAAGTCTAACATTGCGATATTATCCCCTTCCATTAAGTCCTGGACAAATTAAATTTTTGAGCATTCTTATACAACTTCACCTTCAAAATTTTTCGCACTGTTGAAGTTCATCTTTACAGCACGGGAAAGCGATTAGCCATTTTCTTTGTGTTATGTTCATCTCGAACAGTTACTACAGTTTTTTCACCAACTGTTAGTCTACCGGAATCTTCCTTATTATTCTTTGACCCTGTCTCTACATTTCCTCATCCAATTTTTAAACGAGTTTTCACAAAGTGGATCTTCTTGTAATTAAATGTTTCTTAACTTTCATCTTATTTTTGTAAATGTTTAAAGATACCATATTGAACCCCTTTTTCCCAGCATGGAATAGGGTGGGCGGGAACGCTGAAAGTTAGCTGAGCCTGAGTAAGGTGGCAAGCCCAACTCCAACCACAGCAGCAGTGGGAATCAAACTCGGGCCTTTCAGAATTCGAGTCCAATCTCACTAGGGCCCGGCCATGGGAGTTCATTTAAGTTCGACCAATCACAGACCACAATTTGCTTTTTCTTCAGCTGTCGCCATTTTGGGTTTTAGTTTAGTATGGTCTATGCCAGCGATTTCAACAGGTAGTGTAGCTAGTAAAAACTTAGATTGCGAAGCCTCATAATGTTTTTACTATATTTTCTGTCAAATTGGAAAGTTATTAGGTTCAAGCCGTCAATGGTTTTAAATAAATAAATAAATAAATAAATAAATTTTATATATATATATATATATATATATATATATATATATATATATATAAGGCCGGGTCAAAATTTTATATTGGAAAGGTACATACTGTGAGGGGTTTGAATGGAGCACAGGAACCCCCTCATAAATTATTTTCGCTGCTTAAAGCCTCCTACCCATGGCACAATTTTTTACTTTTTTACCTATATTGAAGAACATTCCATTTATGCAAGACTTACTCTACATTCAGGTTTTTTGACGACATAAATCTTTATTAACGTATAATATTTTATTTAATAATGTACAGTATTAGGAAAATTAATTAAGTACAACAATATATTCAGAAGAAAAAATTAGAGGCATAATAAGTGTGCTAAAATTCAATTCACTTTTTCATTGTTCCTTATCACACAAAAGGGAAGAAATTTTCAATATCATTAGGAAATTTTATTTCATGTTTCTTACTCATTCCACTGGGCCTTCCATTCAAACTTAGGCAGTTTTCGCCTTGACTCTAATGAGTTTAAGATAAACTTTTGACAGTTGTCATATCCTATTCTTTCCTGACATTCCTTTGTTACTAGGTTCACTGCCCTTTCCACACTTTGATTGTGGCATGGAAAGGAAGCTATCTCCAGTGGCTTACATCGAGCCTGTAGTAGCTCATCGTCGCTAAAACATTTAGCAGCGGTGGAGGAGTAATGATCTCTTTTTGCCAATCGATCATCTCGGTGTAGTCAGTAGATTGGAAATTGAGGGTTCGAGGCAACTCAAAGTTTCTGGTACCTGAAAATCCTGTTCTTGAAAGGATGATTTTCTGAATAGCTTGCTCCCTAATTTCTTGAAGGTTTTTATCGGATTTGGCGTTGAAATATATAATCGAAGGACCCTGTTGGCTAGAGTTAGCCATCGAGCATGGTGAAGGGTACCTGGGGATCGAGTGGACAGATCTTGAGAAGTGTCTCCAGTTTGCACTGCCAGACACATATCATAAAGATATCTTTGACCACTGCTTAGCTCCTTCACAACATTTGCTGGAATTTCTTTAATGTTTCCCTTTACGCGAGAATATTTGACTACCTCCAATTTTGTTAAGTCTGTTTTCAGTTTATTCCCAATTGAAACCACAAAAGTATTTGGACCTGTTGTTTTACCTTCAATGGCTTTGTAGACGTGCATAAAAGGCAGCTCATTCAAATGCAAGAGGCACACCAACCACTGCACTGGTCTGTTAAGATGAATTTCAACCAGTTTTATGGCTCCACCAATTTTTCCTGTATTTACAAGAGTACCATCACGCAGTAAAGCTTTGATAGTATCTGTGCTGTTCGAGTCTGTAATAATAGTTATCAACTCTTCTACTATGCAGCGAGCAGTTCCATTATCTGGTGTGACAGTCTACATAGATGCTTCCAGGTTCTTTCACAATAACATAGTGTTCTTCTTTTATCTTTCCACTTTCAGTTAATGTGTTATCTTTCCTTCCATCAAATCCAAGGCACTCCTTCTTCAGATTTTCGGATTTAGACCTAAAAGTATTTGTTTCACCCATGCGATTTCTTTCTCTTTCTAATTTCTTTCTGTCAATCATGTTGGTGTGGTTAAGGATCTCCATATCTTTTAAAGCTGCATTGACTATTGCAGCTGCAGCTCTACAATTTGCACGATAACGATCTGCTGTTAATGCTAGGTTTTTATATGAGTGCCTGTTCTGAATATTCTCAGTAAATTCTAAATCGGCCTCATAATCTACATCCTCACTCTCTGAATCTACATCCATGTCTTCTGTATTTTCTATAAATTCCGATGGTAAAACATTGGTGGCTTCAGTCATTTTTTCTTGTGCTTTTAGTTGACGGTTTTGTGCTTCCTGGGCTCTTGCAAAAGATCTCTTCTTTGTTGAACTAGCTATGCGATCAATTGGTCCTAACTGATTTTTTCTTTATTTTTGACCGACAAAAGACTCCCATTCTGCCATTGGTATTTTATCCTTACACCTGCAAGATTTCCTATCAATTCCCTAATCGTAGCATTCACAAGAAGATATATCAAACATTTCATCATACTGAGCTACTTTTAGAGCAAGACTTTCATTTCTTCGATGTAACGGCACCTTGTTCAATTTTGAGGCCTCTTCTATTAGTCGACTGACTTTAAGATAGATACCTTTGGTGTTAATCGTAGGAAGAGAACATTTCATCCAAATGTCTTCAATATCTTTTACAACAACCCTGTAACAATCATTAGCAGTTGCTGATCCTTTTGATTTAGCTTCTTCACGACGGCGCACAAAAAGGTAGTGTCTCACAACATTTGCTTTTGAAGGAGTCATGGCTGCTGGGAATTCCGTAGGATATCCAAAGGCTGCATTTGAGGACTTGCTTCCAGTAGTCATAGTTTATATTCAGAAGTAAAATCAAATTATATGTAATTTATAACTTATGATAATTCAAATTATTATAATTAAAGCAAATGCAAATTATCTCTATTTATCTGAAACATAAAAATATCACGCATTAAACAAACAACTTATCATGTAACATATAACAACATTAAACATATGCAAATATGAAGGTAAAAAAGGGAGGAGGGGCATGTGATAGGGGTAGTAGGGTAACACATGCTTGATTTTTTTAATATTTTGTTAAAATTATAAAAAAGCCTTCTCACATAGTGCACTTTTTAAGAAAAAAAATTCCCATTTTTGACCCGGCCTAATATACACACACACACACACAACATATATATATACAGGGTGAGTCAAAAGTAGCGCCCGATTTCTGTTTTTTCGGCTGTCAGATTCTTTCTGGGAAGTCATGTTGTTAATAATTGTCTTGCAGATTATTAATTTTCTTGGTTTATTTATTTTTGTTTTTGTTTTTGTTTTGCAGGTTATTGCTGAGAGTTTGGAAAGTTACTGAATTTGCACCAAATTGAACCATGAATTACCTTTCAATGAATCAACGCATTGCGGCCGTGAAACATTACTACAAATGTAATGAACAACCAACGATGGCGGCACGCCGTTTGGCACAGGAATTCGATATTAACCCACCCCAGGGAAGAAACATACGATTGATTGTCGAGAAATTTGAAGCAACAGGGTCGGTAGCCACTGCAAAGAAGTCCGGTCGTCCGAAAACGGCAACGAATGTAGCTAAGGCTGAAGAAGCCATCAGGAGACTGGAACAAAGTCCGCAAAAGTCAACTCGCCGTTTATCTGCAGAGTTGGAAGTGAGCCAATCAAGTGTTATCCGTATCCTTCACCAGAAAAAATAGAAACCTTACATTCCACGCTTACTGCATGCCCTTCATGATGGAGATGACGACCGCCGTCTTCAATTTTGCGAAGAGTTCTTAGCTAAACTTGACGAAGAGGACACAATGCTAGACAACATCTGGTGGTCAGATGAGGCATGTTTTAAGCTTAACGGCACAATTAACAGACACAATTTTGTCTACTGGGCTGCGGAGAACCCAAGAGTGACAGTTGAGAAGGAGGTAAATTTACCTGGCGTGACAGTTTGGGCAGCCATATCTCCATTAGGGATAATTGGACCCTTTTTCTTTGAGGGATCTGTCACTGCAGAAATTTACCTGGATATGCTGCAAACCTTCTTTTGGCCCAGGGTACAAGATCAGGACTGTTATTTCCAGCAAGATGGAGCTCCACCTCATTATGGACGTCATGTTCGTCAGTGGCTTGATGAAAACTCCCGGAAAGTGGATCGCGCCGCCGCGGTCCGATCGAGTGGCCGGCACGCTCCCCAGACCTTACACCTCCAGATTTCTTTCTTTGGGGGCTCATGAAAGACCTTGTTTATCGTGAAAAGCCTCGTACCATTCAGGTATTGAAGGCTCAAATCACTGCAAAGTTTGAGGAAATTGATATCGAACTCTGCAGGCGTGTGTGCCACTCTGTGCCTGCTCGGCTGCAATTGTGCATCGATCACGAGGGAGGGCACTTTGAAAATTGCAAGTAAAACATCTTGGTACAGTTCCGTAATAATTTTCCCCCGAATAAATGGTTAAATAAACATGTCATTCATTTATTTCTACCTTCTTGTACACTGTAATACAAATGGCAAACAAACAATCAACTGACAGAAATCGGGCGCTACTTTTGACTCACCCTGTATATATATATATATATATATATATGTGTACGGATGAAGCAAAATTATGATGTCATGTTTGGAGAAGAGAAAAAATGCTAAAATTGACAATACTGATTGACCCGTCTGAAAAATGCGTCCTGCAAAGAGGCAGGTGTTTTGTGTGTGCATAATTAGAAGCCTTAAAATGAACAGGACAAGATTAACACAAAAAAAAATATTTGGTGTTAAAAATTCAGTGAAAGAACAAAAAGTATTTAGCGGCATCTTTTAAAATGTACACTGAAACTAGAATTTTTATCAAGATGTGGGAAATTGTATCATCGAACAAGTTCTCTCTGGTGATGACAGTATTTTCATTAAACTGCGATGCTTGATGAAATCCTTTTTCGGGGAACTGGTTCCTTGAAAATAGTTTAATCGAAGTGAGTGGCGCCATCAATTAGAAGAAATGTCAATTAAACACTGTACCTTTCAGTTTATTTTCATTAACCGAGTGTAACTACATGCATATCAATTTTATGTTACTCAGGAACAACATAGTAACAACAACTTAAGTTTACCTTGCGTTGGCGAGATTCGAACCGATGCTACTGAAAATTCGAATTTTCCGAACCGCCACGTCACCCACTTGGCTATGAGACGTTAAGATGTACTGAGATGTACTGCTCCCACAAGACTTTGAGTGAACTGAGATCCTATAAGTTGATCGCGGGTGTACTGAGATGTACTGAGATGTACTGCTCCCACAAGACTTTGAGTGAACTGGGATCCTATAAGTTGATCGCGGGTGCGGGTCCACGCAAGGCTGTCGGCAGGAGATCTACCGTGGATATCTCCTACTATTCCACACTCAGGACGGGGGCATTCGTGCCACCAGCAACCGTTAAAGGAGTACACAGTCTTGTCACCAGTGGCACGGTTTTCGCTTAGACCATCAACCCAAAAAACACGACCATTAACCTTAATGGGTACTTCCCCCGTGTTGCGGGCATGCTTTATGTATACACCTGTCTGCTGCTGTATGTGTATGAAATAGTAAATAGTCTTGTGCCCATACCTGCGGGGATTGTTCCTGTGAATATCGGCTAAAGTGTCTTTAGGCATGAAATTATTCTTGAACACTTTAAAACATAATGAGTTGATCGTGGTTGCGACTTGCAACGGATCGCATTTGAAGTGGCCTATGTACATCCTTCTAAACGCCTGGAGACATACTCTAAGCACACGCACATCATTCACGCAATAACGCTCACATTCATCAGCTATATTGTAAGGTTTAGATTCATTAAAACTGTTGTAGTAGCGGAGTTAAAGTAATGTTTGGGTGGAGGTAGTCCCACATAACTTAAAGTTTTGCTAGTGAGGAATGTATAAGGGAAATATCCTTTTGAAACTTCAGCGGCTACGCCCATCACCTTGGGTAGCTTTGCTAATTTATAAGGTGTGAATAATAAAGTGTCTTTGAACTGTACATTACCTTTTATTTGCATTTGTATTAGTTTGTTGCCTCTTTTCAAGGGATCACTTGTAAATATCTCAGATGACTCGTGTTCAAGCAACTCCTTATAAAGGAACTGCGTGTCAAATTTTGCCCCGTTATGGGCAAGAATATACAGTCATTTTTTTAACTTGTCCGCTAACTTGACAATATGGGAAACAAAGAGTTTCAAAGGGCTATAGTGGGCATTCGTTTTAAAAACGTTTGTCCGTTTACCACATTTGTAACACTCATCACACTCCATCACAGAAAGTCTGGCTTACAAGTAAATGTGGAATAACCTCTTTGGTTTCAGCGTTCGTGTGTTTCTTTATCATAGTACACAGTTATACAGGGGCTATTTTTAGGCTTAGCGTCATTCATATAACATACATGCTTTACTCCACCCGCCTTATATTTCTCATGGCATGTAGAACATTGAATTTCATCACATTTATGCTTGAAATTCCCCCAATTATCCATCATATGAAACATACCACATTCACAGATTCTCATTTTCCTGCACGTGCCAATTGAATTATGGAGCTCAAAACAGTTATTATTGAAAAATGTGCGTCTACACACATCACAATCCCTCTTCTCGGCTTCAACTACACGGCTTTCACATTTGTAACTTTAACACTGTTCACATACCATGTGGCAATGTTTACAATGTTTCACTATATAATCCGCAAACTCGATACACCCCTAACACAAATCATGATGTCCATATTTTTTACTTTTATCATAACTCGCGTAAAGGTCCCTTATATTACGGATGGGTAGATACGTTGTTCCCTGACAGCCCTAAAATAAGTAGGGGTCTTGTACGACCTCTCACACTGCTTTTAAAAACATACACAGTCCTACGACGATCATCCATTTCAAATACAACTATACAAGCATTCATTTCCTGTTCTACCCTTCTCAGCTCTTCAGAACCCATATTACAGTCAAACTCAAGTTTACAGTCTATAGCTAGTTTACGGTCACGCTCCACTACCATAGGCAACCAGATGTTTTTGACCCGTGTATTTAGTACAGTAAACATATGGGCCAAAACTATTGCTATAAAGCCGCAACCACGATCGATGTTTATATGCCGCCTGTAAATAGCCTGAGAATTGAAGTTAAGAGTATAAGCTGTGGCACTATGTCCCGTAACACGGAATACACGGTCAATATTTACTGTAAAGTTGTCCATATTGAAGACTATACTACTTTGAGAGGCTTGCATTATACGGCCTAATATATACTCTTATATCTTCAGCTGCCAAGCGTCTGAATGGTATTACTACCCAAAAATCATCTACATCTCCGTCATCTGACCCGAACCCGATGGACAGCCGCGTTCTAACTTCATGTTCATCGCGGTTCTGAAGTGCAAATTCTACAATACATTCAACTATGCGTCGCAGTCCGTGTTCAACACCATTGATATACATGGATCTAGGATCAATCCTAACTCTATATCGATTTCTAGTCAAGGCTGGGGTGGGGGTAGCGGTGCGCACAAACTCGAATGTTATACCATCCTCTACAGAACGAGAAGCTCCTGCGGCTGTGGAGGATGTACCCGGAATTGAGCAGGAATAAGGGGGTATATTTGAGGAAGGTACTATTGTGGGGGTTGTGTCGTAAGACGTAGAAGGTTGGGGCTCTATTACTGGTGGTCTAACAACCGGTGCAATCCTGGCACGCTTTATACCTGACGTGGAGGGCTCTTCGAAATGGCTCCGCTTTGAATTGGCGCATGCTACAGGTATCGTTGGTGTGGACTCGGCAATGGGGATGGATTCTGTGATCACAACTACACTGTCGTCGGGGTCATCTCTAATATCGATTCTGGGGTGCTGTACCTCATCATCATTCACGGTTCTGTGGGAGAAGAGAAAAGCAAGACTGTAGAGTATAAGGATCATCACTTAAACATTTATTATACTTTGTAAATGACCCACTTAGGAGTGCGGCGTGTTAGAAATGGATTCTGTAGAAAAATTCAGGTTCACGAGCTCGTCAACGTGTTTTATATCTGGCCCTAAAGGATGTGATAAAACTGTTTATGCTTAAAATCATTAAAGGAAAGGGAGAGATGTTCTCAAAATTTGTGCATAAAGTTATATGGTGCTATTCGACGTATCAATCAGTGTTCAATGAGTACCAACATGATATTTTGCTCCATAAAGGTGTATATGACGTTAATTCGTTAAAGGGAAATGAACATAAGCGGTTCCAAAAAACCTTAGCCCCCTCATTTGCAGCTTACATGTTTACTTATATCGAAATAGTTTCTAGTGATTATAAAAATATATAAAATTCTTTATTTATTGCAGGTATTAAAATTACTCTAGCTGATAAAGTGATAATATAATGGCTTCTCAATTAATTGGTGATTCGGAGAGGCAACGTGTGATAGATCGCATACGAGCAATAACATTTCGGGAAGCTCGTGATGCTGGAGCCACCTTTAAACACGTTCATGGGTTGCCAAAAAGTTGCGAAGAAGTGAGGACTTCGTCAAAAGAAATTGGAATAAAACTTTGGATGAATGTGAAATGGATACAACCAAATCTGGGCGCCCAAATTTGCCACTCTCTCAGGAAACAAAGGACATCATTGAAAGCGGTACGCGTAAGCGGAAAAACAGCTGTGTTAAACTTTCTAGAGAGATCGAAGTGTTGAGAGGAAAGATCGTTAGTGGGGAGATCATTCGACTGTACCGTCATAGGCAAGGTTTAAAGTCTTGGCATGAACTTCCAAAGCCAAGAAAAACTCAACTTAACATCGATGACAGAATGTGGTTTGCCCATTATCTTGAAGATTGGGATGTGGATGATTTCATGCATTTAGCTGTCTCCGATGAATTTTTTGCTTCCGTAACACGTCGGCCTAACTACCAAAATGATCGAGTGTGGGCCACAACACCAGATGAAATCGATGACAATGAACATTATCGCAAATTATTAAAAAGTGCAGACTGTGTTGGTGTGTTTGTTTTGTTCACTACAAAGAAGCTCATGTGGGTGCTGAAGCCAAATGGTCAGAGTTGGGATGGACTGTATTTTCGTGATATTATTCTATCCCAGCATGTCATTCCTTTTCTAAGAAACCCAAACAATGTTATGGATGTGGATCAGGTCACACTTCTGCACGATAAGGCCCCCTGCTTTAAGGCATTAGCCACTCAACAGTTGTTGCGGAACCATGAAATCGATTTCTTTGGAAATGAAGAATGGCCAGGAAATTCTCCTGACCTGAACGTCTGTGAACACATTGGATCAGTTATAAGGGACAAGGTTGAATGTCTCTTGTTTCAAGAACCTGCAGCAAATCGATTTTCGAAGGATACAATGACGCAACACATTGAAACTGTTTTAGCAAATTTGCGTAATGATCAAGATCTATTCACGTCACTTTTGGCAAGCTACCCAAAGCGAATTCAGGCTGTCTTGGAAGCCAATGGCGGGAACACCAAGTTTTAATTGTTTCTCATTAAATGTAGGATTAAATTCTCTTTTGTAAGGTATGTTTAGTTTTACTCTGCCTCTAATGGTTTAGGCCATGGGCGGGGGGGGCTAAGGTAGTGATTCCACACGAGGTGTATGCTTCACTGCAAAGGTCAAAGTATCCAGACACGGCTCTAGATCCCCGTAAAAGCAGGCTTAAAAGAAAAAAACCTCATGAGAAAAGAATCTTATACCAAGTGTGCAGAAATTTCTTCATGAGTACGAAAATTATAAGAATCTGACAGAGATTCCCGTGGTTATTAGGCACAGCACGGGGAATGATGGACATGGTGACATAGGGCTTGTGTCCGACGATAGAGCTGACCAACCAAAGATTAACGGATCGGCCACACAACATATCGAGCATGTATTAAAAAGCACCCTCTCACATACATTGAGGAATAAAGGTTAAATCTTTATAATCTATTGAATGAGGATCCCAACATACAATGGACCGATACAGGTGAGATCATTGTGGAAGGAGCAAAGTACAGGGATCGAATATCGTAGACATCGCCCATGATCCGGTGAGGAAGTGGGATAGGCCCTCACCATCAGGATGGAAGCATATTAAAGCAACGACTTCAACAAATAAATGTCTCCAAAACAATGATGGGAAATCTGAACAGGTTAAAAGACTTGGAACATGCATCGCACGTGATACAATTGAAGACGCCATCACCCCCGGCGGTAACACCTGTGAAGAGGAGAAAGAAGAGGATAAACAACGATCAACCCTACCCACGTGCCTCTAAAATATGCAAATGGCTAACATATTAAGAAGATGCTATTATGATATTTTTAGCCCAGCCTCTTAAGGATGCGTAGATAGCCTGTACAGAAGTGTTTACAATGATGGAGTAGGGAAAAAAGATGTTGATAGTTTTTTGCGGGAGCAGAATGCTTATACACTTCATAGACCTGTGAGAAAAAGGTTTGAAACAGCCAAGACAACAGCTGTTTCGATTGACTCTATGCAAAGATATTCAGTGTATAACGATGGTTACCGCTGCATCCTATTCATAATAGATGTATTCTCTAGATATGTGTGGCTGATTCCTCTGAAAAATAAATCGCCTGAAACAGTTGCGAAAGCCACCAAAACGTTGATGTTGGAAGAAAAAGGGTTCCTGGATATTTTTGTACGGATATGGGGAAAGAATTTATAGGCCGAGCTTTACAGAACATGTCGACAGAGTTTAATATCAGCTACTACACTACCAATTCTATACATAAGGCCTCTTTAGTTGAAAGAGTTCAACGTACCATAAAGGAACGCATGCACCGCTATTTTACACATGAAAACACATACAGATTTGTAGACATTCTGGAATCATTGACCTCATCCTACAACCGCTCACACCATCGCACGATTAGGACAACACCTAACGAGATTTTAGAAAGAGGTGCGCGCACAGAGGTGAGAAGAGATGGAACACTACCACCACCACACTCTGCGCGTTTCAAAATCAATGATTATGTAAGGCTGTCGCGTTCGGGAAATAAATTCGCAAAGGGATTATAGCAAGGATGGACACGCGAGATTTTTAAAGTTAGGGCTATGAAATCTGAAGACGAGATAATGTTTTATTACGTCGAAGATTTGAATGGGGAAAGAAATCGCAGGAGGCTCTAACCGCGAGGAGTTGCAGAAAGTGTCATTTAATTTAGGAAAAAATGTGTTTAAAATTGAGAAAATTTTAGGAAGCAAAGGTTCAGGAAAGAAAAGAATGGGAGCTATTGAAGAATAGGGACCCTAGCCTTCTTTAGTTAGCTTTATAAGGCTAACTAACGAAAATAGCATGACCTAACCTAACCAATCGTCAAGGGCGTACAGTTAACCTAACGATTGGTTAGGTTAGGTCGTGATATTTTCGTTAGTTAGCCATATAAGCCTAACTAAAGAAGGCTGGGGTCCCTATTCTTCAATAGCTCCGAAAAATGTACCTGGTGAAATGTCTCGGGTATCCAGAAAGCTTCAACACCTATATAAAAACTGATGCAATAATGAAGCTTATAGTATGCAACATGGCCCCTAACCATTTCTACATCACACTACCGTCCCCCTCGTTCCTCTCTGTACATCCTAACAACACCCTGGCTAACTCTTTAACAGAATGGACCCATTGAATTGGGTCGTGATTCGTATGAGATGGGTATATGCGAAATTCAGTTGAATACCCTTTTTTTAAGTACTGATTATAAAGAACCCGTTTTTACGATTCTTAGAGACTGTAATGAGTGTGAAAAAGCCGGGGTAACTCGGGATGAAACCTTGCGTACCGCCCTCACTGGTGATGCACGGTATTACAGTACAGAAGTAACACTAGGACCGGGTCACTATGGTGAGGCCGAGGATGTTGTGAGAGACTTAAACGTAAGTTTAAAAAGCTCAACTCTTACGGGCGATTTAGTATACGAAATCGTAAACAATGATCCCCATGCATGTACTGTGACCGTAAAATCGCAGGCTAACCGAAATATTAAAGACCAAAGAGTGTTCAAAATTATGACCGATCGACGATATCGATCAGTCATCCAAAGAGATACATTTCACGAGACACAACACGACTTGTCCAGCCTAATGTATCAGTTGAAATTGGAGAAAATGGTTGATGGCTATAAACCCCCGGACATGTTCTACATTTACAGCAATAAAGTGGAGCACCAGTTTGTTGGGGATACCAAGGCACGTCTGCTGCGCATAGCGCACATCCCCAACCATAGAGGAAGGAGTTTGAGTATTACATATGACAGACCCCACTATGTGAATGTCGCAGCTAATCTAATAACAAATATCTCAATATATATAAGAACGATTGAGGGAAAAATTTTCCATTCGGTAACGGGAGCTTAACAGTGAAGCTGCACTTTCGATGCACTGAGTTATAATGGACAGAAAGCCTTTCACAGTCTATCGAGGTATGAGATACCAGCCTGGTAGTGGGCTTGGATCCATTTTTTCAACCATACTACCTACGGCTGTCCCCTTGCTGAAGAGGGGTGCCAGATACCTCGGGAGGAAAGCGTTACAATCAGGTCTTAACACAGTAGAAGACATATTGGCCGGGTGTAAACCTAACGAAGCTCTAAAAAGAGACTTGAAGTGTACACGGGATGAAATCATCAAAGATGCAGAGAAAAATGCGTGGTGGTGGGAAGAAGAAGAGGGCTGTCCGGAAGAAGGGATTACCACCGCGTGGCATTAAAAGTAAAAGGATATCAAAAAAAGTGTTTTAAGCGAATGAAACCTATGGTTGACCATTTTTTTGTCTGATATAAGCTAAGGAAATTAATCTCATGAATCATAGTTTGTTTACTACTTGTCGAGAGAGGAGGCACTATTTCTAACTCGTCATGGCACGCTTCATCCATCCGTGTAGTTCACAATGTTGTAAATCGGAGCTGTCCCTCTTTGACATGCGTGCAACTCAAGTTTCTATTGAACACAGTGACTTTATTACAATTAACCCTTGAAACACAATTAGTTCCCCGAGTGCCCCTATAGAATTCGTGATACCCAGCTCGGGCCCTTACTTTTTTGACCCAAGCTGTGTGCACATGTACGCTAAACTACGTATAGCCCATTCTGATGGAACGGACTGTGATGACAAATATGGTTGAATAAGGAGTGCAGAAAGTTTGTTTCAGGGTATACAGCAGTGTGACGTATATTTAAATCAGGTCAACATATCGGCAGGAACGGGGTACTACCACCTACGATCCTATCTGGAAAATGTGCTGAACTTTTCCTAAGAAGCGAAGGATACCTTTTTAAGTGCCGAAGGCTATCATCAAGCCAAAGACGAAAGTAGTAGAAAGGACAAATTTAAAAATTCTAAAAATGATACACGAGTGATTTGGATGCCTGCATACAGATTTCACATTCCAGAAGTTGCTTGTGAATGGGGTGGATATGAAAATAAAGCTCACCCGCACGAATCCTGAGATCTGTTCAAATCTGGATGCTGATCAAGAAGAGGGAGCAAAACTCGTTGTGATTCACATTATGGAGACATACTTCAGCGTACGGCGAGTAAAATTAAGTTCACCAAAACAAGTAGAAATTGAGAAATATTTACTACACGCCACAGTAAAATACCCAATTAACAGAGCACAGATCAAACTATACACGGTGCCAGCAGGGTACAAAAAAAGTACACCCAACTTTAGATTGTACTAACTCCTCCAAAAATTGAGATATTTTGGATCTGTTTGTTTGATTTAATATAGCAAATTATTCTTTGTTAACGTTCAAATTTATTCATGTTTAAACGATTTAGTGTTTAAGCATCTGCTTTTAACTGAAGGGTACAACAAAATGGATTGCGCAAAATTGGTCAATGAAAAAATAATGTGTGTGCTATCGATGTAATGAAAAGACAAATACATAATAATAGATACTTTAACATAATTTTAATAAGATACAAAGCAGATTTTTCTTTATTCCTTATTGCAAAAGTTATGCTTCGTTTCGTTTTCTTTCAACATGACCGCCATTCCTATCGATACAAATCTGGAGTCGAGCTCTCATCTTCCCCATCACTCTTTTGATAAGATCTGGATTGTCTTTTAACAAGTTGATTTCATCTGTGATGCGAGTCCTCAAATCATCTAAATTGATAGGTTGTGATGCAAATATTCTATTTTTCAAATGACCCCATAAAAAGTAATCACACGGGGTCAAGTCAGGGCTTCTGGGAGGCCATTCAATGTCATGGCCTGTAGCAATTACTCTTTGGTGGAAAACTTCCTGCAAGCGTTCCTTCACAATAACGCTCCTGTGAGCAGGAGCTCCGTCTTGCACCCACCAAATACGATTAAATAGGTTTCCATAAGTAATACGTATTTGTGGAAGGATTTCTCGGTCTATCATTTCTAGGTAAGCTTCATCATTTAGATTACCATTAAAAGACCGGGCCAATTACCGCTCCATTACCGCACAGTCCTACCCAGAGAGAGAGTTTTTGTCTAGAGTTATTCTTTTCGTAGATATGATTGTCAGGTGGATGATTTTTTGGTGCATACTGACGGCAGATTTGTCTGTTCACTAGACCATTCATAAAAAAGGCCGCCTCATCTCCAACCACTAATTGTTCCGTGAATCTTTCTGGTTTTTCAAGAAACTACTGGGCAAATGTTAGGCGGCGAGGTAGATCTCCTTCAATGAGTTGATTTCGAATTTCCATTCTGTATGGGTACAAATTCAAATCCTCACGAACTATTCGATGAAATGACATGCGTGAGAGTTCTGTACCATTTCGCCTGGTGGACACTTTTGGATGTCTCTAATAAATGCGAACATGCTGAATGTTCTCGTCTGTTCTTGCCGTCTTCGGATGGCCTGAACGTCCTTTGTTCAAATTGAGGACCGTTCCTTCTTCTTTGTATTTCCGAACATTCTTCAAAATTGTATGTTTAGTTGGAGAAGCTCTATCGGGAAATTGCAGTTCGAAGGTATTCTGAACTTGTTTTAAGCTTTTAGTTTGCAGATAAGTTGTGACCATGAGAACGCGCTGCCTTCGTGTAAACTGCATGATAAGGGTTTCAAAGTTATTTATAAATTTAGTAATTCAGATTCTTCATTTATATGTATGACTCGTATCTTAGATACAAAAGTTCGAATTATTTTAAAAAAATATTTGCAATATCCTTCGACGTAAAAAGTAGCACATTGGTTAAAGCAAGAGGAGCTATCTGGCTGGGAGAAATGATAATTCTGCGCAACCCATTTTGCTGTACCCTTCAGTTAAAAGCAGGTGCTTAAACACTAAATCGTTTAAACATGAATAAATTTGAACGTTAACAAAGAATAATTTGCTATATTAAATGAAACAAACAGATCCAAAATATCTCAATTTTTGGAGGAGTTAGTACAAAAAGTTGGGTGTACTTTTTTGTGGGACATATGGTATATAAGAATTTTAAATTCAGTTTTACCTTCACTAGCAAAAGTAATTTTATTCAATTCCAATTGTTGAGTACTTCCAAAGTGCAAGTGTGTTAAGGTTTATTATTACTATTATTATTAATACTATTATACATTTTTTTCAAAATTTTCATTTTTTCATTTAAACGATGTAAAGGATTAACACGACTATGAAGAAAGAACATACCATGCAAATTACACGCAAAGAAAAATAAGACAAATGAACAACGAAGTTAATAAAATATAAAAACATTTATATATAGTAACAGGAAAACAAACGTATGAGAGAGAAAGTTGGAAGATGTGTGTCTTTGGGAGGAAATTGTGTTAATAGCGTTCCATTCTAACCTTTTTCTGTTTTGGAATGCCGAGGGCAAATCAGGTGTGAGCCTTACGCACACCTGGCTCCGATCCTTCTCGTTTCAACATAATGTGAAAATGAATGTCATTCTATCAAATTATTTATAATTGTTTATTACCAAATTTAATATACAGTTTAGTATATCTACTACATATTATTAAACCTGTTTTCATATGGGAAATTTAATATAAATGTGTATATATAAATTTCTCAAATCGAAAAAATTAATATTAAGATGAACGAAAAAAAATGTACGAAATTGTGAAGACATCTTACATACATATATATATATATATATATATATATATATATATATATATATATATATATATATACAGAGGAATGACAAAAGTAAATAAACATGTTCGGTTTGGCTTTAGAGTAAATCATTGTACTGACGTGCTTTTATATGTTAAAGGCAACCGTTCTAAAGTACAAGATGTCAAGTATCATTGTTTTTGAACCACCTTAGACCTACAGTTTAGACGAGAGAAATCCGTAACATGGTACGGATTTCATCACTAATTTTTTAAAATTTTATTTGTATTGCAAATAGTAAGAAAAATGCATGGTGATGGATGCTTACTTGCTTGCTTTCATATGGTGAGTTGGCTAACATTTGGGAAACTGAACAAAAAATCGGGAAGTTGGTTAAAATTTTATTGCTTAATATAAAAGTATACATAGACTTCTCATTTAATTATTTTATCAATTACGTTGATTTCGCTGAAATTTATTTATTTATAAAAAATATAGGTGTATAGAAAGGATTGTCAAAAGTAAATTGACACAGTATGCATTCTAAGGTGTTAGAATAAATGAAAGCGTTTCATGTCTCTCGAATTATAGGTAAATTGAATATTATTCTTAGAGAATATGTTATTGGAATAATTTACACTAAAAGAGTCCTGTGTATTTCTTTTATTATTAATATTAAGTTGAATGATTTGATTTGCTACGCCATGGATTAATTGTCTAGTGTATTTCTTTTATTGTTAATATTGCGAATCGTTTAAATAATTAGTTCTCTTGTGAGCATACTTAAGGAGAAAGTCATTCTTGCCTTTAATAAATAAGTAATTAAATTAAATGGCGTAAGCTGGCAACTCGCCCTAATAAGGTACACCTGAACATAATTAAATTAAAAAAACATTACACTAGGGAACAACATTTTTGTTTCTTGAAAACTATTTGGTGTTTCTTATAGAACGTTTGATGCTGATTCCAAATATGGTTTCAGAATTTTTCTATCACCCATAGTTTTCGAGAAAATAATATTTCCATTCACTCAGAGTTTTCCCAAAATATTAGTTAAAATTAAGTGTACTAATTTAATTTTACTTTCTTTTTTTTCCAGGTTAATTATATTTAATAGTATGTTTTGCATTAAAAAAATATAGCTATTTAAACAAACAGATTTTTAATAAAAATAATTTTTTTTTCAAGTTTTGCTGAAATTTTAAAAATTTTCATTGTAGAAAAAATTGGTTTTTCATTCCAAAAAGTTTTCCGTGATTTCAATAATTTTCCGCCAGCATGAATCGAAACTGTATTAATCCCAGAGATACATTTTGCTACGTATGTGGAGAACTGACCATAATGGCACAGAGGAAGACGATGACCCCACTCGTGAAGAAGAAGGCTTACGAACTTTATTTTGGATGTAAGGTAGGCGACCAAGACAAATCCTGGGCACCTCATATCTCATGCATTTCCTGTGCCGTCACTCTTAGGGGTTGGATTAAAGGTACCCGCAAATCTATGCCATTTGCCATACCAATGATTTGGAGAGAGCCCAAGGATCACCTAACGGATTGCTATTTTTGTATGACTAACGTTTCAGGATTCTCTGCCAAAAATAAACATAAAATTCAATACCCAAATCTTGCATCTGCCATGAGACCAGTACTACATGACGATGATAACCCAATTCCAACTCCCCCAAAGTCATGGACACTGGATGAAGAGTCTGAAGTTGAACCAATGGAAATTGATGACACTAAAGATACAGACTTTCAGCAACCTGAATCAAATAAACCACGTATGATAACGCAGGTTATGCTGAATGATCTCGTGAGAGATTTGGACCTTCCGAAAAAGAAAGCGGAATTATTGGGCTCCAGGTTACGTGAATGGAATTTGCTGGCAAAAGATACAAGCATATCGGCGTTCCGCACTCGCCAAAAAGATCTGATGCAGTATTTCTCCTCGTCAGGTGGTTTATGCTACTGTAATAATGTAAATGGACTGCTGTTAGCTCTCGGTCATGAGCACAAATCTGAAGATTGGCGTTTATTTATTGACTCTTCGAAGCTAAGCCTCAAGGTTGTACTACTTCACAATGGAAATAAATACCCTTCCATTCCTGTAGGGCACGCTGTCCACATGAAGGAATCTTACGAAAATATGAAACTCATCCTTCAGCAGATTAATTATGACCAGTTTCGTTGGTATATACTGTATGTGGGGATTTAAAAGTCGTCGCGCTTCTTCTGGGAATGCAGCTCGGTTATACGAAGTTCTGCTGCTTCCTTTGTGAATGGGACAGCAGAGCCAGAGATTCGCATTATTTTGTAAAGGATTGGCCACTTCGTCAAAAATGTATCCCAGGACTGAAGAATGTGTCTCATGAACCCTTAGTTGACCCCAAGAAAATATACTTACCGCCACTTCACATCAAACTTGGCATCATGAAAAATTTTGTCAAAGCAATGAACAAGGAAGATGAGGCATTCAAATATTTGAACAAAATGTTTTCACGACTTAGCGATGCAAAGATAAAAGAAGGGATCTTTGTTGGTCCCAAAATCAGAGAGCTCATGAAAGATCAAAAGTTTGATGATGCCTTAAGAGGAAAAGAAAAAGTGGCATGGGAGGCCATGAAGAATGTTGTCACAAATTTTCTAGGGAACATCAAAGCCTCTAACTATGAAAAAATAGTGCAGGACATGATTGAAGCATATAGGTTATTGGGATGTAATATGTCACTAAAAATCCATTTCTTGCACTCCCATTTAGATTTCTTCCCTGAAAACCTCGGCGACGTAAGCGATGAGAATGGAGAAAGGTTCCACCAAGATATAGCTACTATGGAGAAACGCTACCAAGGGAGGTGGGATCCGGCAATGTTAGCTGATTACTGCTGGACATTGATGCGAGAAGCTCCTAATGAAAACTACAAGAGAAAATCAGTGACAAAGAAGTTTTAAGAAGAATATTTTAAATGCCAATCTGCCACTAATATAATTTTTATGAAGTATTTTTACTAACTTCTATACACTTTTTGAATAAATATTAAAATACAAATTTCTCAGTAACCTTGGGTGATAGAGAAATTCTACGGCTATATTCGAAATCAGCGGAAAAAATCCCATAAGACCGACCTCTTCACGTCCAAGAAACAAAAACAAAGTTAAAATTTGTTCCCCAGTGTTATTTGCCAACTCATCTAAATAAAAATTAAAATAAATATATAGTGCACTCTAGTAACCCCCTACATATATAAATAAGCGGTATCTGGCAACTCACGCCCCTCTATATAACCGCTGCTTCGTCCCTGGACATAATGCGACGGGCTCCGGTGGAATAAAAAACTCTCTCTCCTTCTTAGGTTAAAGCTTAGGTTAGGTTTCTCTTTGGGGGTTGAGGACATCCTACCTTCTCCCCCAAAGACCCTCCTCCTTCTCCTTTCTCTCCATCTCTTAGGTTAAAGCTACCCCTTTGGGGGGAGGTCATCCTCCCTTCTCCCCCCGAAGATCACTCCCCCTTTGCAGCATTAACTTGTTGCATAACCCTTCCCCCATTTGCGGCATTGATTTTTTGGTATAATCCCCCCTCCCCTTATTGCATAACACCTTGTAACATTCCCCTCCCCTTTGTCGCAAATCTCTTTGCAACATCCTCCCATTTTGCAACATCTTGCAACATTGATAAACATTTGCAATTGCATTGCAACATTCTTGCACTCGTCCATTATGAACCATACTACTATTGTGCATGTCCTCCGTGGTGGCGGAGAGGACCTACAATTTTACGTGGGTTCCGAACCACAAAGCCTTAATTTTACTAGCTTAAACTATACCCAATCTATCAACATATGCGTCTAATCGATTTTTAAACATGTTTATAGATGTGCTACTAATTACTTCTACCGGCAAACTGTTCCACCTATTTACTATTCCCTTGCGTAAAAAAGTTTTTGGCAACTGCTCTCTCGAATCTTCTATTGTCAACTTAAACCCGACATTTCTAGTCCTATTATATTGAGATATTTCGAAAAAGCTATCTTTAGCTACGTTATGGAACCCATTCATAATTTTGAAAACTGGATTATATCACCCCTTAGCCTCCTAGTCACGACTATAGTAAATTTTAACTCATTAAACCTATCCTCGCACTACTTTGACCTAAGCGACGGAATCATCTTAGTTGCTCGTCTTTCAACTCTTTCGATTTTGTCGTTATCTTTTCACATATGCGGATTCTAAAATTGGATCGCTTTCTCCAAATGGGGTTTAACTAATGATTTATAAAGAGGAACAATAATATCGCGCGACTTGTACTAAAAATTCCGAGCTATAAAACGTAGTACTTTGTTCGGTTTATCGACCGCTGCTGTACCTTGTTTCGCTACTTTTAAATCACCAGTGACTATAACTCCTACATCTTTTTCCTGCTCTACTCTTGCTAACTCCTTCCCTGACATACTATACGCAAAATTGCCGTTACGCGAACCTATATGCAAAATTTTGCACTTATAGACGTTAAATCTCATTTGCCAGGTTACTGACCAATCAACAATTTTATTCAGATCATCCTGGATTTTCCCTCTATCTTCGTCATTAATCGCCCTACCACCCAACTTCGTTTCATCCGCAAACTTTGAAACTGTACTGACTAGGCCGACATCTAAATCGTTAATATATATAAGAAAAAGCAAAGGGCCCAATACAGAACCCTGAGGAACGCCGCTCGCTACATTAGCCCAGCACGACTCCGCTCCATCAACGACCACCCTCTGTTTCCTACCTCGCAACCACTCTTCTATCCAATTTAGTACTCCACCCCTGATTCCATGAGCCTTAGTTTTTTTCAATGAGTCTTTTGTGCAGTACGGTGTCAAACGCTTTTTGAAAATCTAAATACACTACATCAACCGCCCGATGACTATCGTAAACTTCAACCACGCTTTGAAAAAATTCTAAAAGATCAGTGAAGCAAGATTTGTTTCACCAAAAACCGTGCTGCGTATTTCTAACCAACTTATGCAATTCTAAGAGTTGGACTATACGATCCCTAATTATTGATTCCAGTAACTTACCTACAACAGACGTTAAACTAATTGGCCTGTAATTTCCCGCCACATCTTTATCGCCTTTCTTAAAGATAGGTGTTACATTTGTTAACTTGAAATTATCTGGTACGCACCCCTCAGAAATAGACGCATTAAAAATCTTTGTTAACGTCAAAACAATGTTTTTTTTAATTATTTTAGTTGTGTGGGATATATGGAATCCGGCCCCGATGATTTACGCATTTTCATTTTATCAATAAAGCGCATTACCTCCCTTTCACTAACCACAACATTATCCAAATTATTACCATTATCAAACGTTATTATGTCTATGATCGTAGGGATATTCGTTACATTTTCTATAGTAAAACCTGACGTAAAAATTCGTTTAGCAAGGCAGCTATTTCCTTGTTTTCAGAAACTAGCTCTCCGTTACCATTTTTCAACGTCCCCAAGACACTTTTTACTGGATTTCTATTGTTGACGAATTGAAAGAATCGCTTGGGGTTTTCTTTACCGTCACGAGATATGGAGATTTAAAATTCTCGTTTAGACTCTTTTATTACACTTTTCGCTTCACGCCTTAGAGATATGTAGTTCTTTCGGAACCACAAATTGTCTTTATCGCACTTATGTAGCCAATAAGCCATATCTCTTCTCTTTATATCTCCTACTCTACAAGTAAACCACAAGGGCTTGTTGTTTACTTTCGCACGCTTAATTTTGTACGGTACACATTCGTCATTTATAGTCCTAAATATTGTTTCAAACGATTCCCTCATTGCTTTTGCTTTGGAAATCACCATTACGATTTGACGTGTGACAATTCATTTCGAAATTTACAAAAGTCTGCGTGTTGGAAGTTAGGAATTTTAATCCAGTTAGCTGGTTTCGAGTGACTTACTGAGAGGAAAAACTCCACTATATTGTGATCGCTATTGTTTAACGGTTCTATTACTTGAAGATCCGTGATTAGCCTATGATCCGTAGTTATTACTAAATCCAAAATACTATCCAACCTCGTAGGTTCCCCAACCTTTTCTATAAGAAAGCTATCCTCGAGAAAATTAACTAAACGATTACCTTCCGCGTCGCCCTGCATTGTATCGTAATTCACATTAGCGCAATTAAAGTCACCCATAACTAAAGCCTGCTCACTACCTATTATTCGCTTTAGTTCATGATATAATACTTCAGCTGTTTGATTATGGGGCCTATATATAACCGCAAGAAGAAGTTTGAAATTGTTCAATTTAAGTTCTGCTATAGTCGAATCTATCGGTTCTGGAAATGTATGCAAACATATATATATATATATATATATATATATATACACACAGGGCGTCCCAAAAAAATGTATACACACTTTAAATGCTTATAAAGGCAGTGTTTATTAAAATACATTTCATTTTCAAAATGTAATAGAATCTACAGACATTATTTAATTGTTTTGTCAACGCCTGTTTTCAAACTGACGTCCGTTCTGGTCCAGGCACTGCTGATAACGCGAAGCAATGGAATCGCAAACATCACGAAACATTTCGTTTGGTATTTGTGTGCATTCTCGTTCAATGGCTGCTCTCAATTCAGCGACTGTTGCAGGTTTTATAGCGTAGACTTTGTCTTTTAAGTATCCCCATAAAAAAAGGTCTAGTGGTGTGAGGTCTGGTGAACGCGGAAGGTATTCTACGAAACCCCTTCGTCCAATCCACATCCACATCGTGCCAAGTACCACTCGCAATACTCCACTCTTCGGTCCGGATCATCTTCATTAATAGCATGGACTAATCTTGGAATGTAACTTTTCCATTGACAGCGCTTCAAAATGCGTTGGACAGACGATTCTGAAATTCCTACCTCACGACTCGCTTGCCGCACAGATTTTCTTGGACTTTGGTGATACGTTTCCAGTACTCTTTCTTGCTTTGTGGGGCTTGTCGATGTCCGTGGTCTTCCGGAACGCTTCTTGTGGACATTCTGAACAGTTCCATCGGCTTCAAACTTATCTCTAATTCGAGTGATGGTAAGTCGCGTTGGTGGATCTGTTTGAAACTCCCTCCTAAACTGTCTTTGCACTTCAACTGCGTTTTCACACTTCCAGTAGCATTTTAGAATGAATTTCCTTTGTTCAAAGCTTAGTCTGACTGCCATTATTAATTCTAATGGATTTAACTTGGAAAGAAAGAAACATCAATTGAGCTATCAGCTGTTAAAGTGTGTATACATTTTTTTGGGACGCCCTGTATATATCGTAAAGAACGACGCTTGTATAGGAGATATTCCGCGCAAGACGAGAGAGAGAGAACGAAACAAATGAAAAAATGAGGTAACCACCCTGGAATCGAACCCGGGATCTTCCGATTGCCCGTCAGATGCGATACCATTACACCATGGGCCTCACTCTTCCAAATGCCGTAATTCTTCTACATACTCGCAGAAACCAATGCCCCAAGGGGGCACCTCCCGCATGCCGTAACATGCGAGTATGTAGAAGAATTACGGCATTTGGAAGAGTGAGGCCCATGGTGTAATGGTATCGCATATGACCGGCAATCGGAAGATCCCGGGTTCGATTCTCGGGTGGTTAACTCATTTTTCATTTGTTTCGTTCTCTCTCTCTCTCGTCTTGCGCGGAATATCTCCTATACAAGCGTCGTTCTTTACGTTATTTACACTGCGTGTTCTTTGCAGTTGAATGTGTATATATATATATATATATATATACACACAGGGTGTTTCTAAAGTAACCATCTATTTTGGTGAAATAGGGGGATTTTAAACAATTGTTATATTGGCATAATGGTATGTGCATTGTTATACAAAATTCATGTATTTATAATATTTCAATTGCTTTAGACGATTTTTTGTTAATTATTTTATTTTATTTTCAGACCCATATCATCGATGATGAATGTGCAAGAACTGGTTTATGTAGTAACATGCAGGATAAAAGGCATGAAGTGCAATGAAATTAGAGAAAAGTTTGAGAGAAGGTTTCGTAAAACAGGCCATAGAGACCAGGCTATTCGCGAATTAGTAAACAAATTTATGAGGACTGGATCTGTGCATGACGAGCGTAGATCTGGACGGCCAAGAAGATCTCACGAAAGAATCGAATCTGTTGAAGAAGCATTCGAAGAGGATCCACAATTATCGATTCGGAGGGCATCCCACAGATTAAAAATTCTACAAACAACGGTTTACAGAATTCTACGTTATGATTTAAAGAAAAAGCCATACCACATTCAAGTGTTCCACAACTTACAAGAAGAAGATTATCCACGAAGAGCAACAATGTGTGCCGAGCTTACAAATATATATATATATATATTTTCATGTTTTAAAGGTTTTTTTTTATAATTCATATTATTTCGCAAAATAGATGGTTACTTTAGAAACACCCTGTGTGTATATATGTATTATATATATATATATATATATATATATATGTATATGTCGCGCATACGTTGTGCGAGTCTCTGCCCGCTTGCGACTTTTTTGGGTTAATGCACTTTGGACAATCCAACGAAGGTGGTCCTTCTTGGGTAAGCTCGGCCTTGGCCGAGAGCATCCGAGTATCAATATAAATAGTTTCTACCAAGTTTGTTTTTTTGTTTTCCGAAGGGATGAATGGAAACACTTCACTTCAAAAATTGGAGTTTTAGTTCACTCATAAATTTTTTTATTTACAAAGTTTATACAGAACGAGGCACTGATAAATAATCAGAAGTTTACAGGGGGAGAGGTTTTACCTCTTACCACAACAGCTCAAGCAGGAGTTTACAGGGGTAGAGGTTCGACCCCATTTCACAATAGTTAAGGTGGGGATTGAAAGCGAGGAGGCTTGTCCTCCTCGAGTAAGAGTTACGGCAGGAATTTAAAATGAGGAGGAGCCACCTCTGGTAACAACGGCTCAGGCAGGAATTATTTTAGTCAGGGAGGTGCAACCTCGGTAACAACGGGCCAGACAGGAATGATTTAATTTACAATACAAGAAATAAATAAGCCTCAATTTTGGGGGAATGCAGTCGAAGGTTAAGCTCCCACTTTAGTGGAGAGCTAAAGAATTCTGACGTTAAGCATAATTTAAGCAAAAAGTTAACAAAAAATACTAATTTTTGTAAGGTATACACTTTTGGGTGGCGACATAATGTCGGGGGCCGACATGTACCGAGTACATTAAGTACATACATTAATTACCGTTAATTACAATTTTAGCAATTTGTTAATTGACATATCTAATACTGAAGTAATCTGAATAGGTAACACAATTTAAATAATGAAGGAGAGTTCTCCGTTGTTTTATAATTTAAAGGGGATTAACGACAATTATATATATTTATAGTTAACAGTGATTACGCCAAATTATGTCAAATATTATTAGAAGAATGGTTGGTTATTATAGTTTGAAAGTCTAATTAGCCAGCGATGAGGAAAGCGGAGAAAAGATACGGTGTACTTTTCATTTGAAAGTACACGGACATTAATGATAACGTAAGACATAAGTAACGGAATTTGAATGACAATTAGGTAGAAGTAGTAAGTACAGATAATGAGAACGTGGATAACTATGTGCCTACGTAGATAATAACCAGTAGCCTGGCAGGGAACAATATGGTATATTATAATAATATAACATCACATCTTAACGTTATAAATTGGTAGCAGAGGCAAGAGAGAAGAGTTCGAATTCAGAGGCTCGCTTTTGACGACGTAATCGGAATTCGAGCCTTCGTCTCAGCAATAATAGACAACTTGCGAGAGGTGAAATAATAAAAAGAAAATAAAACAAAAAGAATACATGTACGTAATCATGATCGTCAATAGACATGTACGACTGCACACAGTAGTGTACACATATCATTCGTCACACAATAGGTTGTGTGCGTAATATAGACACGAGTAAACATAGACTGATAAGTTGATAGAGAATAACTAGACAATGGGTAATAGGTAATAAAATAGGTAATAGGTGATAAAATTAATAAAGGACAACGGTCAAGAAGGAACATGGATGTATGAATGAGTATGGTTGCATAACACCGACAGGACACAACATATAAATAATGACTTATAGATAGTAAAGCTTTTATTAGTATTAAAGAATGTACCATACATTGAATACTAAGGATAGCCTCATACTAAGCACGTGATCGAAACGTGAAGGAAACTAAGTTACTTTATGACGTCAGAGTGACTTACTCTGTACGTACAGCATAAGTCATTATTTGGGAGAAATCAAAGGAGACGAATTAGAGAGGCACAGCTAAGGGGGGACATTCGCTGTTTACAGCGAACTTCTAATGGCACAAACATGGATACTGTTCAACCATAGAAATGGTAAATCGCATTGTGACTATGGTACGCATGGTTGTGACACTGCTCTCCCCTATGAAAAAGGATGTAATGGTGGGTGGAAGTTTATTTACAATATATTAAAAAAATGAAACGGCGACAATTTCGGGTTGGATTAATCAAGGCAATTTAGTGGGAAGAATGATAATTATATTAATAAAATTAAAAAAAAAATCAAGGGAAAATTTTAAAATTACAGCAATAAATTAACAAGGTTGAGGTCTGATTACTAGAACTGTAGTGGAAACTCTAGATCAACAAGGTATAAAGTCCGAAGTTGTCACCTTTAAAAAAAAATTATAAGTATGATTAATTGTGGCAATCATACTACATAAACAATCTTATAAACTAATGAACCATCTAAGTTATTTCTGGCATTTCGACATAATTATTTCAGTTAAAGTTCCAATTACAGGATTGAATCTAATTTAAGTAAAATTTTTAGTTTGTCCAACGTTATAGTAACAAGATTTACGGAACCGTGATAAATTCGGAAAGACTTCCAAGGTTAAGATAATTTTAGGGAAAAAGATACATACATAGTAAATAATGGTTAAAAGGAAAATTCAAAATTTAAGGTTCAGGAATTTTCAATTCATCTGGTGACTACTTGAAATGGAGTTTAATCCATCAGTAATGACAGAGATAAGAGTTTCCGAAGATATCATGATTATACAGTAAAAAACTAATCGTATTCACTATGGTAGATAAAAATTGAATTAAATTTTATTGGTGGACGAAGTCTTCAGCAGTGGGAGCACGGTTGCAGAATGTAAACTTATTTCAAGTCCGAATAAGTTGGTAAAAGATTAAAATTGATTTAAAGAAAAGTAAAATTAATTTATTGAAAACATGAAAATTTATCTAGTTACCGTTTTAGATACTTAGATATTGTTATCCATTAAGAATATCCAGGGAGAAGGAAGATAGAATTACGTAATAGACGATGTATAGACCTTGGGTCGTGTGTATTTGGCACAGAGTGCAAATGCTAGGTGGTTTACCCAAAAATGGGGAAAAGGAATTTATAGTTGAAGTTATACGTGATTGCGTATACGTAGGAAAAAATATGGGTAATACGCGTGTCTAGCTGAGTGGGTATGTACAGTTGTGTGTAGAATATGAAAGTAATTGGTTCATCCCGGGAAGAACTGAATCCTTAGTGGTCAATGGTAAATCATGAAATTTTGAAGAACGGATTAGCTTAGAGGTTGGTTAAAATTAACTTAATAAAACAACAGGCAAGATTATATATTGTAAGCAGCAATTAAGTTTAAATAAATTCAAATAATCCAGAGTAAACATCAATCAGTTAACTGCAATTAAATATACTTTATCGTGATAGCCAATGATTTTAGAATAAGATTTATATGATAAAAATAAGATATGCGTAGTGAATTTCCTTTCCACTAAGTACGCCAATGATTTCAAGAGTGTTTCAGAGTGTGGGTAAGCGTAATTGGGTGAAAGTGTAATCAGTAGGAAAGTGAATTCAAATAGGTGTCGAAAGTAATAAAATTCAATCGGGATTATAGATTTTACGTAATTAACTCAGTTGCACGTATGAAGGTAATTAAAATGAATACGCACTTAAAAAGACTTTAAATTAGTTAAAGTACATTGAGCGGTATTGGGAACTGAATTTAGGCACAGAATTCAATTCGACCAGTAACCTTCATAGCGTTATATTAACAGTATCTCACCATTAATAGTGACCAGCAATATCGGTACAGCAATTGAATTTTATTTGACGAGTTGAAGGGGCATAGATAACAACAGGTTTTAGTGGAATTCATGGTGAGGGTACAGTTATGTAATTAGTAATAAGGAAATGGTGTAACAGAATTATTAGAAGGGGAAAAGGAATGGCATCCTGGTATAGTGTGTCAAAATTGGCTATAATTTTGGGTTGATACCTTAACAACCGATATAAGAACATCTTAATGACAATTACTCAAGACTAATTTGAATAAAAAAAAAATCAAAAATAAAAAGTTGAAAATAGAACTCAATTATGAGCTATTCTGAACTGAACACTTGTAGGTTATAAGTTCCGTATAATTAAGATTAATTTAAAAATTAAAACAAAAAACAACTTAACCTAAATTGAGGGTATGTTCGGTCATACGGGTGAATTTCACGAACATACGAAGCCAGACAAATCAGCTGCATGGTTAGGTTGTCTTGCGATCGGGCATGTGGGTCATTCGGTTAAAGGTTTTCGCAACATGCCAGGAAGCAATGGACTGACCATACGAGCCTTGCTCACTCAAGAGGAGGTGGTGTATCGGGATTAAGAAGAATGACTTTCACTGGTTTCAGAAAAGGATCCAGGAACAGCCAAAGAGAAAGATTTGCAAAGTAGAAGGCAAGAAGGGCGAAAACATGAATTCGCGGAAGAAAAATGAAAATGATCGATGGAACGATCATATTATGGTAGTGAGGAATATTCCGCGCTTGCCCTTCCGCGCGTACAACTTCCGACGGAGGAGTAGGTTCGGGTTCGCTCCCGGCACCTATGGGCTTAGCCTCGGAATTAGGTGTAAATTCCTCTACCTTTGAAAACAGAATCAAGTCATCTTCCTTAAATAGGGATTTAAGCGAAATGACCAAATCGGAACTTAAGGGAAATGAGTTTTCAAATTTATTTGGAATAGCCAGAACACTGGGAACTTCAAGTTCCGGCCTAACTGTCACTGAAGGAGGTGACTCGCTCTCGATGGAGTCACAGGGGTTTACTGTGAAGACATTCGAGTCTTCGTACTCAAAATTATCAAAAGTATGTTGGTTTTCTAGTTCTTCGTTCGTCGGAACTAGAACGGAACAATTGACAATTGATGAAGAATCTTCCCCATCTGGTAGCAGTTCCTTTTTATTTTGAACTGGTTCCAGGGAGTCCGTCGGGCTCTCTGAAACGAGTCTTTCACCCTCAGCTGAAAAGACCGAAGAATAGGGGTGACAAACATATTCGAAAAGTGAGTTCTTTCCTCGAATTAGGCCTGCTTCTCTATCGGCCCAATAAAAATCGTGCGTAATAAGGAAATTCATCCCCAGGAGTAAGTCTCCATCCCAATTCAATTCAGATACGACCACAAATGGGGTCAGATAAGGGACTGAATCAAACTCAATAGGAAGGATGATTTCTCCGGTACTGTATTCTTCCCAGTCATCATCAATGCAGGACAAACGAGAATGCAAATCGAATTTTTCCGTAGCCACCTTGAGTAACTTCTCGCATACATCGTGGTTAATGTAATTCGCCTGACAGCCAGTTTCAACAAGAGCCAAAACTGCTTGGTTGTTAACAGAAGTTTTCATGAAAATTTGTGAGCTCTCGTCAATAAGCTCCATTTCAAAAGTCCAAGAAGGCGTCTCCGAAACATGTGAACATGCTTCGTCTGCATCAGCGATGGTTTCGCACGAGGTTGGGGTATTGGGAGGAAAACCAAAATTTGGAATATCGCAATCAGGGGAATCGGGTGACCAACTGGAGAGACATGATGTCTGCAAGTGACAATACGTCTCTACGTGAGCACTTTGCTCTTTAGGAAAAGATTGCTTGCTACACTGCTCACAACACAAACTAACGGAGTTTAACAAGAAGTCATTGGGACACGATCGATTCATTACTAAACTGTTACTGTCAAAAACTGACTCGCCTACAGGACCTTGTGGGGTAGTCTCCCCAGCTGCTAGTACAGCAGAAAAAGCATCATCTGAAGCAAGATGACGGTCATCATGACCAAAAAAATCAAAAACAGGGTCATCTTTCAGACCACTTAAACGAGGCGGCATTGCCGATTGGCCGTTGGCCGAAGTAAACTCAAAACAATTCGGGTCCTGTGGAGAAAAGTTATCCAAAACATGGTCATCCTGACCATCTAACGCGTCCTCTTTGGGACATGCATGGATATCCGATCCATCTAAACCAAAAACGAGGTATTCTCGACCAAAGTTCACTGAATGAACTATGTCAGTTGAATCAAGGTCCGAATGACTAAAATTACTGACAATTTGAGGAGCAGTGTCTAAATCATCGTACAAGTCGTGGCCATCGGGACCAACACGGTTGTCCTGACCATGGCGAGAAGATAACTTCTGATTTTCAACATCGGTTGCACAGCAATCATCCAAGTTGTCTGAATTCACATTTAACAAAGAATTGGTCACATCCCCATTTACATTACAACAATTATTAACGTAAGTATTACACTTACTTTCAACGGAAGTTTCATCATAAAGACTTCCAACAGAAGTACCTTTATAATTATATAAATCAACAATTTCATTGTTGTCTTTACTGTTTTCAACATTAGCATCACAAACACTGTCACAAGATGCTTCACAAAAATCATCATTAGGAGAGGCTGTGAGTTCTCGCCTCGAAGGAAATTCATTTGATGAACAAGCTGGAACCAACGGTTCAGAGACAACTGAGTCAGAGAAGAAAGTTGGGTCAGGATTACCCAAATCTTCCAAGGGTGACGTTTCATCGTCACTATCCAGGTTCTGCTCGGGTGCCTCGCACCAGAGAAGGAAATAACGTCTTTTATCCCATTTATAGACGAAGCATCCATCCGAAAAGTCGAAATGGAATCCGTAGGGTCGTAGGGATTCTGGGCCAATAATTAAATCAAAATCGGGACAATATTCTGACGGCACTAACGAGACACCTATACTAAAAAAACAATAATCAATCCACAAGTCAAGTTTGGTTTCCGCAAGGACGGGAATAAGGTTACCCTCGGAATCCCGAACGTATGAAACGGATGGCGGTTCCTTAAAGAGAGGACACAGCAATTTATCCGCTAAAGACGCAGGAACAATACTGGACGAACATTTCGGATCAAAACGACCTAAAAGGGTCTCCTCTGGGCAACGGAGTTTGAAACCGATTTCGAGAAAAAAATAATCACTTTCTGGGGATTCCGAATGTACAGAACTCAAAGAGGAAGTGGATTGGGAAGGTGAGTCAGAATAAGGTACACCCAACGCCTTTCTACCCAGACCAGAAGGGTCAACGGAATCACTCTGATTCTCTACCGAAACATTATCGGGAGATGCGTTTTCGCGCATCTCCGAAGGATAATGACATGATCCAGGAATAAAGGAATGAAGGGATAACTGGCGTGTACTGTTGTTTAAACCTTTAACGTCAACGTCCCCTTTGACGGATCCCTGCCTGTCACAGTACTTCGTGATTTCCTGCAGACCTTTATATATATCCTGCCAAAAACGTTTAAATTCTACCCAAGACCATTGATATATTTGCCCATTGGACCCATCGATAAGAAAGGTACGGACGCGCGCGGCGTCACCAAAATTTGGGTCACAAGTGTCAAACGCAAAACCGATTTTATCTGCGTCTGTATTCAGACAACCTCTAAACGAATCGTCAATTTTACCGAACCAATCCTTAAAGGAGGGTTCTACAAATCTATTATTAACGCGACCGCGAAAGTGAGGGACATCAACTGTACGTTTCAGTACGGAGAAGGGAGTTATAAGATTAACAGTAGTGCATGTCAGGGGGGGGTAATGGTTTGGACATCGTTAATCATAACACGTGTCGTTGACACGGAAGTGTGTGTGTAAAACAAAAATAACCATGTAAGAGACAAGCAATAAAAAAAAATAAATGGAACAAAGTCTAAGTATTTTGTATAGTTACGAAATAACGTAGAACAAAATGGGCGACTCTGCGTTTACTTCCGATGCCGTAATCGACGAGTAATTTTCGAATCTCCCAACGCTGAAGTCTCGTTGGCAAGGGTCGAAATTCCGTCAAAATCACACACTAGAAAAAAGGGTTACATTATAATAACAATAACATGAATTTTCACTAAAATTAATGAAAAAGGTTTAAATTGAAAAGAATAAAAAAAAGGAACCTAACCGGGTTCAACTAAATAAAAATGTGAGTTATGGGTATAAATATCAGAATTATGACTGATCGCATTTACGTCCCACAACAAAATCTAAAATGATATTATTTAATATCCTCAATAATAATATACAAAATGTGCAGATAATTTTATAAAATGAATTTAAAAATTCAGATTTATAGTTTGTTGGGAAAAATAAATATGTGAATACTGAATCAATGACAACGTCTGATTAGTACTGTATTTCGTATCACTATCGAACAGTTAATTAAAATCAATTAGTTAAAAAAAATGATTAAGTGTTTATAAAGTCACTTCACTGTTTCACACTAAAAAGGGAAAAATAAAAGTGAATTAATATTACTAAAATTAAAGAAAATGATAATTAAGGAAATGATTTAAAAGTAATAATTAATAATTAAAACTCATCACATAAACGAAGAAAAACGTTTTGGTGAGCTGGTGCCTCGGAGCCTCCACGAAGCTTTGAAGGTCAGCCTCACTCAGCTTAGGTGTGCCGCTCTTGACGTCATCTGATCGCCACGACGGAGCATACAAACGTTGAAGGAAGATTGTAGACAGGAAGACGGTCGAACGGTTGATTGGAGAAAAATACGAACAATGATTCAAAAGTTGATTGAAGAGAAGTTCAAGGGAAATTTTTGTAGTAAATATTTGGGGTTGATTGAAGAGAAAATTTCAAGGAAGGAATTTCCAAGTAACAAAAGTTGATTGAAGGTCAACGATGAGTTGAATTAAATTGAGGTTGCAGATGGTGGGGTTGGAGTCCAAGTTGAAGAGGTTGCGGTCGACGTCTAATGAGTGAATCCATGAAGTGTTTCAAAAATTGTTCAAAGTAGGGACATCCATTGATGGACGACGGTTTTTTTTTTCGGTGGGGGACTGAAACAGTCTCGGTGTTGGAGAACTAAAGCGGTCTCGGTGTTGGGGAACTAAAGCGGTCTCGGTGTTGGGGAACTGAAGCGGTCTCGGTGTTGGGGAACTGAAGCGGTCTCGATGGGAGACCTCCAGTGTCGCGCATACGTTGTGCGAGTCTCTGCCCGCTTGCGACTTTTTTGGGTTAATGCACTTTGGACAATCCAACGAAGGTGGTCCTTCTTGGGTAAGCTCGGCCTTGGCCGAGAGCATCCGAGTATCAATATAAATAGTTTCTACCAAGTTTGTTTTTTTGTTTTCCGAAGGGATGAATGGAAACACTTCACTTCAAAAATTGGAGTTTTAGTTCACTCATAAATTTTTTTATTTACAAAGTTTATACAGAACGAGGCACTGATAAATAATCAGAAGTTTACAGGGGGAGAGGTTTTACCTCTTACCACAACAGCTCAAGCAGGAGTTTACAGGGGTAGAGGTTCGACCCCATTTCACAATAGTTAAGGTGGGGATTGAAAGCGAGGAGGCTTGTCCTCCTCGAGTAAGAGTTACGGCAGGAATTTAAAATGAGGGAGGAGCCACCTCTGGTAACAACGGCTCAGGCAGGAATTATTTTAGTCAGGGAGGTGCAACCTCGGGTAACAACGGGCCAGACAGGAATAATTTAATTTACAATACGAGAAATAAATAAGCCTCAGTTTTGGGGGAATGCAGTCGAAGGTTAAACTCCCACTTTAGTTGGAGAGCTAAAGAATTCTGACGTTAAGCATAATTTAAGCAAAAAGTTAAAAAAAATACTAATTTTTGTAAGGTATACACTTTTTGGTGGCGACATAATGTCGGGGGCCGACATGTACCGAGTACATTAAGTACATACATTAATTACCGTTAATTACAATTTTAGCAATTTGTTAATTGACATATCTAATACTGAAGTAATCTGAATAGGTAACACAATTTAAATAATGAAGGAGAGTTCTCCGTTGTTTTATAATTTAAAGGGGATTAACGACAATTATATATATTTATAGTTAACAGTGATTACGCCAAATTATGTCAAATATTATTAGAAGAATGGGTGGTTATTATAGTTTGAAAGTCTAATTAGCCAGCGATGAGGAAAGCGGAAAAAAGATACGGTGTACTTTTCATTTGAAAGTACACGGACATTAATGATAACGTAATACATAAGTAACGGAATTTGAATGACAATTAGGTAGAAGTAGTAAGTACAGGTAATGAAAACGTGGATAACGATGTGCCTACGTAGATAATAACCAGTAGCCTGGCAGGGAACAATATGGTATATTATAATAATATAACATCACATCTTAACGTTATAAATTGGTAGCAGAGGCAAGAGAGAAGAGTTCGAATTCAGAGGCTCGCTTTTGACGACGTAATCGGAATTCGAGCCTCCGTCTCAGCAATAATAGACAACTTGCGAGAGGTGAAATAATAAAAAGAAAATAAAACAAAAAGAATACATGTACGTAATCATGATCGTCAATAGACATGTACGACTGCACACAGTAGTGTACACATATCATTCGTCACACAATAGGTTGTGTGCGTAATATAGACACGAGTAAACATAGACTGATAAGTTGATAGAGAATAACTAGACAATGGGTAATAGGTAATAAAATAGGTAATAGGTGATAAAATTAATAAAGGACAACGGTCAAGAAGGAACATGGATGTATGAATGAGTATGGTTGCATAACACCGACAGGACACAACATATAAATAATGACTTATAGATAGTAAAGCTTTTATTAGTATTAAAGAATGTACCATACATTGAATACTAAGGATAGCCTCATACTAAGCACGTGATCGAAACGTGAAGGAAACTAAGTTACTTTATGACGTCAGAGTGACTTACTCTGTACGTACAGCATAAGTCATTATTTGGGAGAAATCAAAGGAGACGAATTAGAGAGGCACAGCTAAGGGGGGGACATTCGCTGTTTACAGCGAACTTCTTTCTCATGGCACAAACATGGATACTGTTCAACCATAGAAATGGTAAATCGCATTGCTGTGACACTATGGTAAATCGCATGGTTGTGACATATATATATATATATATATATATATATATATATATATTATATATATTATATATATATATATGTGTGTGTTTGTATATATATAATATATATATATATATATATATATGTATATATGTATATATATATGTGTGTTCAGCAATATTCTGGCAATAGTATCTCTGTTATTAATTGAGCTAGAACATTCATTTTTGCCTAAATTAGAGTTCTGAGTATGCTAATGAAGAAGTTGATGAGGTTTTGGAATAGATTTTCATATTTTATATTTTATATATATTTTTTAATTTTTTGATTTTCTTATTATGCCGAACTTTGGGTGAACTTTTGGCTGGCGATAGAGGTGAGAAAAGTAGTTCGCTTCATAAGGTTTTTAACCATACTTCTAGTGTCGTAAGGTCATTATAACTAGGCTGACCATACGTACCGTTTTGAATGGGACAGTACCGTTTTTTTTATGGGTTCTGTATGGGTTCTGTCACTGAAGAATAATTGTAAGCTCAATAAGTTTATGTACTTACTTTTTCATGAATACAGAATATTACATAACCCCCGTCCCTTTTTTGCCATCCCAATGTTCTGTTTTTGTCTCAAGGAAATATGGTCAGCCTAATTATAACCCAAACCACGCGATAGAGGAAAGGTGAAAATAGTGATATCCATCAAAAACACGTTTTCGTCTGTGGTGGCGCTTAGGTACTTTAAGACGCGTGACCCCTCATATGTATATTTGTATATTTATATATATATGTATATACATTTAACTGCAATGACCGCGCAGTATATTAACGTATAGAAACGACGTAAGTATAGAGGAGTGTTCTGCACACGAGGAAGAGAAATAACAAACAATATATATATATATATATATATATATATATATATATATATTATATATATAAGCAAACAACCACAGGGAAAAGGAAACACGAAGTCCGAGCGCTTTCGTGATATATTCACATTATCTGTTGTTCCTTGATAATGTGAATATATCACGAAAGCGCTCGGACTTCGTGTTTCCTTTTCCCTGTGGTTGTTTGCTTATTAATAAGATCACGTGTTATTCTGTGATTTTAGTTACGAAAGTAACACGTGAAAAATATTTATGATGAATAAAACCACGAAGGAAAGGAAACACAGTATGGTGCTCAAGCGCTTTCGTCTAATGACATCCTCAGGAAAACTGAAGTACATAAAGAGTTGCAGCCTATATATAGGTTACAGAAAATATATACATATATATATATATATATATATATATATATATATATATATATATATATATATATATATAATAAACGGAGAAATAAAATTAAAAATTAAAGGCTAGTGGGAGGGGCATACAAATTTGTAAGGGAAAACTATCGATTTTTGGCACAAGATCAAATGAATTGTTTCCAACCAATTGTTATAAAAAAAAATAATACAAATTTATACTGGAAATCTGCCCGGGTTTTAGCACTCTGCCCTTCTTGTATATAAAAATAAATTGAAAAATAAAAGTTATTACAGTGGCATACAAGTTTACCAAAGATTTAGCGTTCTACCCTTCTTATCTAAATCTGTTCTGAAGGAATTCAAAACAACAGGATCGAGTTGAAAAAGACCTTTGCTTATGTTGAAGTTATTTGTAAGTTGGATAATGGCAGACTCAAGAATATTTCTATTAACAATGTTGCTTGAGTGAAATAAAACTGAAGCATTATTCCAATCAATACAGTGGGATAACTCTGACAAATGGACAAAAAGGGCACTGGACGACTGTCCTGTTCTAATGGAATATTGATGCTGTTTTATACGTGTGTGCAAATCCTTTCCCGTCTGACCTATGTAAAAGGAATCACATTGTTTACAACCAATTTTATAGATAATGCCTGAATTATTGGTAGGGCTATTTTTTACTATGTTTTTCACAATATTTTATATGAAAATACTACATTAATATCCAAAAGTTTTAGTACATTAGCAATGCCTAAAAAGCCCTGGAAAAATGGAAGTACTAAAATATTTTTTGACAAAGTACGAGTGTTATTACTGACACGATAGAAAGTTCGTTTTGCCTTGTTGAGACAAGATTCCATAAACGCAGATGGATAACACAGATCACTTCCAATACCGTTGATTTTTTCTAATTCGGCATCGATGTATTCCGGACTGGCGATCCTAAGGGCACGGAGAAACATTGAAGAAAAAACGGCCTTCTTAGTGGGGGCGTCATGTTCCGAGTAAAAGTGTACGTAGGACAAATTGTTTTTTTTTTCCCGATAGATACTAAACTTAAAACCTGGGCTTTCCCTATGTACACGCACATCCAAAAACGGAATTGAATTGTCTTGTTCCACTTCTAAAGTAAACTTAATGGAGGGGACTTGATCATTTAACTGAAGGAGGAAGTTATCCAGGTCACGATTCATGGGCCAGATACACAGAATATCGTCGACGTACCGCAACCAAGGGATGCCAACCCCCAGGATTCTCGGAATGTAAGTAATCTCGAAAAACTCCATATAAATATTGGAGAGGAGGGGTGACAAGGGGTTGCCCATGGCCATCCCAAAAACTTGTTGACAATACTCGTTATTGAAAGTGAATTTACAGTCTTTGATGCAAAGCTTAATAAGTTCCAAAACAATGTGTGAAGGTAGTGGCAGGTCATACTTATGTAATTCTTGGGAGAGAAAGTCAAGCATATCGTCAATCGGCACTTTTGTAAACAATGAACAAAAGTCAAAACTGATCAATCTATCGTTAGTTTCAGTACGTGCATTATTAAATTTTTCAGTAAGATCCATGGAATTTTTTACATGTGAATCAGAGATAGTTCCGAGAATGAGGGACAAGACTTTGACAAGCCACTTTGAGAGTTTATAAGTAATAGAGCCCACCGAGCTAATAATAGGGCGCATAGGGTTGCCAGGTTTGTGGGTTTTAATAAGACCGTAAAGGTAGGGCAGAGAAGGTGAAGTGGACATGAAAAGCGGAATTAAGTCCTTATGATCTTTGAGAATGCGTTTCAAGCCACTATGAAATGATTTGATGACGTCATCCTGCGGGTTCTTCCTAAGTTTGCTGTATGTGGCGTGGTCCTGGAGAAGTTCGTTCATCTTTCTGATGTAGTCCACTTTGTCCATAATAACTATGGTGTTAGCCTTGTCTGCTTTAGTAATATGGAGCTCCCCATCTTTTTTTAATTGTGAGAGGCTATTGCGAAAACGTTTAGGAAAGTTATCTTCGTAACTACTATTCGCCGCACTATAAACAAGGCCTTTAACTATGTTAAACAAATACTGAGGGAGATTACACTGTTTTTCAAAACAAGCGAGACTGTAACAAATTTGTAAAGCCGAAGGTTTTTTAACAATAAAAAAGGACATACCATATCCAAGGGCACTTTTTGCATTGTCACTAATGTTTTTCGAAGAAAGGTTCAAAACACACTTTGAGCTTGCTTTTTTACTCCACTGACTATTTCGAATGAGACTTAATTTTTCGATCCAAAATGTTACGAAGTGAAGAAGTTCGACGCAACTCGTTGTAAATTTCATCAAATAAAGGTTGGATCCACGGTTGGGGAATAACGGTTACAAAATTACGTTTGGCAATGTTTAAATTTTTGAAGGCGGACCACTCATTTTGTCTGGTGACTTCAATATGTTTCTTTAAAATTAATCTGCTGAAGTTGTTGAACGGATGGTCGACAATTTGTCTGAGGCGAATCGGAAGGAGGGATTTGGGAAGAACTTGCTCCTCTAGACAATTAGTAAGAAACTTTCGTCGGATACGAATTGCATGCCCCTTCATTAATGTAGAAGAAAACATGGACACAAACGGAGACAAGAGAGGGAACAGCAAGCCGAAGGAACGCGTGGTGTTCATTATATGAAAATTATTTCACGAAAGTAACACGTGAAAAATATTTATGATGAATAAAACCACGAAGGAAAGGAAACACAAAATGGTGCTCAAGCGCTTTCGTCTAATGACATCCTCAGGAACACTGAAGTACATAAAGAGTTACAGCCTATATATAGGTTAGAGAAAAAAAAAATATATATATATATACAGGGTGGGGCACGGGAACCAAGTGTTTTTGGAATAATCAGGAAAATGATATTTATTTTTGTAAAGAAAATATATTGGTAGAACAACATTCGTAAGAACATAGCATTTCATGTCATAATAATCATGTACCGAAAATTATATCTGGCATATGATGTCCTTGGCCGTCGACGCATTGTTGAAGGCGTTTACGAAAATTGGCCTCCACTCTTCCCAGCAGGTCTCTGTTGATTTGGATGATTTGTTGACGGATCGCTTCCTTCAATGCATCTAATGTACGGGGCTTGTCCTCGTAGACACGTGACTTGAGGTACCCCCATAGAAAGAAGTCACATGTGGACAAGTCAGGGGACCGAGGGGGCCATGCAATGTCACCAAATCTCGAAATGAGATGGTTGGGAAACAGGGGGCGAAGAACAGCCATTGACGCTCTGGCGGTGTGTGGCGTGGCCCCATCTTGCTGAAACCACAAATGTCGACGAGCAATACGCCTTCTTCGTAACTCAGGGATGAAAAAGGTGTTCACCATCTCAATGTAACGCCCAGATGTTATGGTAACGGTAACCCCATTTTGTTCGAAGAAATAGGGACCGATGACGCCAAACTTTCCCACCGCGCACCAAACTGTAACCTTAGGGCTATGCAGCGGTTTTCTCCTGTTCGAAGATTGTTAACCCAACGTAAGATTGTGTCACGAGCGGGAACAGAGTCATTTCGATGAATGTTGAATCTGCGGCGAAACGCACGCTGAACTGCTGTCACTGATTCGCCACTCCTAACAAAATGATCATACGCGAACATGCGGTGTTCTAACGTCCACTGCTCCATGATGGCACCTGAAAGATAAAGGTGAGTGTTAGTTAAAGTTAAATGCTATGAACCCAGGAATGGAATGCTACCTACCGCACGCCCCTCCCATTCCTAATGGCCGATTACTAGCTATTCAAAAAACACTTGATTCCCGTGCCCCACCCTGTATAATAAACGGAGAAATAAAATTAAAAATTAAAGGATTGTGGGAGGGGCATACAAATTTGCAAGGAAAAACTGTCGATTTTTAGCACAAGATCAAATGAATTGTTTCCAATCAATGTTATAGAAAGAAAAAAAACAAAAAAAACACGATTTTTAGCACAAGATCAAATGAATTGTTTCCAACCAATGTTATAAAAAAAAAATACAAATTTATACTGGAAATCTGCCCGGGTTTTAGCACTCTGCCTTTCTTGTATATAAAAATAAATTGAAAAATAAAAGTTATTAGAGTGGCATTGATTGGAATAATGGCATTGATTGGAATAATGCCTCAGTTTTATTTCACTCTAGCAACATTGTTAATAGAAATATTCTTGAGTCTGCCATTATCCAACTTACAAATAACTTCAACATAAGCAAAGGTCTTTTTCAACTCGATCCTGTTGTTTTGAATTCCTTCAGAACAGATTTAGATAAGAAGGGTAGAACGCTAAATCTTTGGTAAACTTGTATGCCACTGTAATAACTTTTATTTTTCAATTTATTTTTATATACAAGAAGGGCAGAGTGCTAAAACCCGGGCAGATTTCCAGTATAAATTTGTATTTTTTTTATAACATGGGTTGGAAACAATTCATTTGATCTTGTGATAAAAATCGATAGTTCTTCCTTACAAATTTGTATGCCCCTCCCACAATCCTTTAATTTTTAATTTTATTTCTCCGTTTATTGTATATATACTGTATATATTTTTTTTTCTTTTTCTGTAACTTATATATAGGCTGTAACTCTTTATGTACTTCAGTGTTCCTGAGGATGTCATTAGACGAAAGCGCTTGAGCACCATTCTGTGTTTCCTTTCATTCGTGGTTTTATTCATCATATATGTATATATATATATTTATATATATATGTATTGTATATGATACACACAGACCGTGCATGGAACAAGGAACTCTTCTGGGATAATTAAATCCACTATAGTCCGAATAAGTAATGGTAAATGACAAATACCATAGTTTTTCTTTTTCATGATGCAAGCCCGACGTGGGCAACGGGTCTCTCGCAAAGAGGTCCCATAAATATAGCTTCCCTCACCAGCTATCTGCAAAGCAGACAGGATCCAGCATAGTTACCCCTTTTTCTTTGATTTATTCAATCCGACGTGAATGCAACGAGTCTTTTACTTATATTGAGGTTCTAAATGTAGTGGGGCTAGGCTGCTTTAAGCCCTAGGTCCATGTCCCAAAGCTGGATCCTGTCTGCTTTGCAGATAGCTGGTGAGGGAAGCTATATTTATGGGACCTCTTTGCGAGAGACCCGTTGCCCACGTCGGGCTTGCATCATGAAAAAGAAAAACTATGGTATTTGTCATTTACCATTACTTATTCGGACTATAGTGGATTTAATTATCCCAGAAGAGTTCCTTGTTCCATGCACGGTCTGTGTGTATCATAAAAAACTCAGGGAACCATTTTGAGTTCATTCATATATATATATATATATATATATATATATATATATATATATATATATATATATATATGTGTGTGGTGTGTGTGTGTGTATATTATATATAATATATATATATATATACACATTTCAACTGCAAAGAACGCAGTATAATTAACGTAAAGAACGACGCTTGTATAGGAGAACATTCCGCGCAAGATGAGGAGGAAGAACGAACAAATGAAAAAATGAAGTCGTTGTTTACGTTAATTATACTGCGTGTTCTTTGCAGTTGAAATGTATATATAGGTGCGGCATGCGGGAGGTGCCCCCCTCGGTGCATTGGTTTCTGCGCGTATGTAGGAGAATTACGACTTCTGATCGAGTGAGGACCATGGTGTAGTGGTTATCATATCTGACCGGCAATCGGAAGATCCCGGGTTCGATTCCCGGGTGGTTACCTCATTTTTTCATTTGTTCGTTCTCCCTCCTCATCTTGCGCGGAATGTTCTCCTATACAAGCGTCGTTCTTTACGTTATATATATATATATATATATGTATATTTATATATGTATGTATATATATATATATATATGTAAAAATGAACCATAAATAATTTCCATATTCCTATACTATCTTATTCTTCATGTAATTCTTGTATTCATTTATATGGTTCTTGCATCCATTTTAGAAAAAAAGTATCCATTTTAAAAATTCATGTGCTATATGGTTCATATATTTATATAATCCTGTATATTTTTATATATTTAACTTTATATAATGCCTATACTCATATGTATGTACGTGTGACGTCGTGTGTGTATTCAGTTTTACATAAGGACCAAAATCACCCAACGCGAGTTTGGATAAAATTTTTGATTTGATTTCTACTTTGCCAAATAATTGGTGACCTGTTGTTTTTTTAAAATCTCATAATCATTTTTTTAGATTTCGTTTAATAAGGAATCCTGCTTAAGCTTTGCAATGTTCATATTTTCTATACATTCTCTTTCGTTATAAAAGATGAGATCATGTCTTGCCTAAGCATTTAAATTGTACATCTTAAACCTTAAAATTTTACTCATATGCATATTTTAGTGTAAAGATGCATAGTCCGATTTCCACTTTTAGTTAACTTGGCAGATCATGATAACATCAGATCTGAAAAGTCGCGGTTTAAGATAAAAATATGGTTTCATCTTCAAATATTTGGTTTACTCGTTCAAGCCTTACCACAGCTAAAAAATTTACTTTATTTTCGAATATTGTGCAAAAATAATGCAGCCTTTTTAGCATTTAATAATAATGATGTTAGCAGTTTTAGGGTATATAAACCCCAGTAAAAATCTTCCCTTGTAATTCAGAAGCTAATTTAGAGGTTGAGCACTACCTGTACATTTTAGCAGTAAATTACAGTAAAGATAGTCTTTATCTTATCCTTCGAGCCTTGCTCTCTTCAGAAGAACTTAGTCATTAAACTTTCCGGATACGCTATAAGAAGAGTCCGGAATCTTCAGCATTTTTAGTAAGCCTTCCAGAGTCCTCCGAGCCACTATAGAAGAACTCGGAGAGTAATATAGAAGAAAACTACTACAAGTCACACATCCGTTGCTGCCACCTATCTAGAAACCCCGTCGACTTCGAACCAACCCAGGCAATAGACGGAGGGTTAACATATATATATATATATATATATGCGTGTGTGTGTGTGTGTATATTATATATATATATATTATATATATTATATATATATATATATATATATATATGTATACAGTATATATATATATATATATATATATATATATATATACACATTTAACTGCAAACACGCAGTATAATTAACGTAAAGAACGACGCTTGTATAGGAGATATTCCGCGCAAGATGAGAGAGAGAACGAAACAAATGAAAAAATGAGGTAACCACCCGGGAATCGAACCCGGGATCTTCCGATTGCCGGTCAGATATGATAACCATTACACCATGGGCCTCACTCATTCATATGCCGTAATTCTTCTACATACGCGCAGAAACCAATGCCCCAAGGGGGCACCTCCCGCATGCCGTAACATTATATACATTTAACTGCAAACACGCAGTATAATTAACGTAAAGAACGACGCTTGTATAGGAGATATTCCGCGCAAGATGAGAGAGAGAACGAAACAAATGATTGTATAGGACATGGGGCATTGGTTTCTGCGCGTATGTAGAAGAATTACGGCATTTGAATGAGTGAGGCCCATGGTGTAATGGTTATCATATCTGACCGGCAATCGGAAGATCCCGGGTTCGATTCCCGGGTGGTTACCTCATTTTTTCATTTGTTTCGTTCTCTCTCTCATCTTGCGCGGAATATCTCCTATACAAGCGTCGTTCTTTACGTTATATATATATATATATACACAAACTCAGAATGGTTCCCTGAGAACATTATATGTTAAACACAGACCGTGCATGGAACAAAGAACTCTTCTGGGAAAATTAAATCCACTATAGTCCGAATAAGTAATGGTAAATGACAAATACCATAGTTTTTTTCCTTTTTCATGATTTTAGCCCGACGTGGGCAACGGGTCTCTCGCAAAGAGATCCCATAAATATAGCTTCCCTCACCAGCTATCTGCAAAGCAGACAGGATCCAGCTTTGGGACGTGGATCTAGGGTTTAAAGCAAGCCTAGATCCCTACACTCAGAACCTCTATATAAGTAAAAGACTCGTTGCATTCACGTCGTGTTGAATAAATCAAAGAAAAAGGGGGTAACTATTGTATTTTTAGCCAAAAAAAAAACCAAAACTTAAACCTCAACCGGGACATTGAGCGTCCACTTTTCAAGGCACGAAACACGTCCGTTTAGTATACACAAACTCAGAATGGTTCCCTGAGAACATTATATGTTAAACACAGACCGTGCATGGAACACGACGTGAATGCAACGAGTCTTTTACTTATATAGAGGTTCTGAGTGTAGGGATCTAGGCTTGCTTTAAACCCTAGATCCACGTCCCAAAGCTGGATCCTGTCTGCTTTGCAGATAGCTGGTGAGGGAAGCTATATTTATGGGATCTCTTTGCGAGAGACCCGTTGCCCACGTCGGGCTAAAATCATGAAAAAGGAAAAAAACTATGGTATTTGTCATT
>JAJOZX010001083.1:322500-377500 GCA_023014485.1 Bathynomus jamesi
CCTTGGGGCATTGGTTTCTGCGAGTATGTAGAAGAATTACGGCATTTGGAAGAGTGAGGCCCATGGTGTAATGGTATCGCATCTGACCGGCAATCGGAAGATCCCAGGTTCGATTCCCGGGTGGCTACCTCATTTTTTAATTTGTTTCGTTCTCTCTCTCTCGTCTTGCGCGGAATATCTCCTATACAAGCGTCGTTCTTTACGTTATTTATACTGCGTGTTGTTTGCAGTTGAATGTATATATATATATATATATATATATATATTATACACCTTACCTTACCTTATGAACCTTATGTTGTTTCGTGCGTTGGTATATATATATATATATATATATATATATATATATATATATATATATATATATATATATATGGGATCAAGTAAAGATAATCCCTCCCAACAGAAAAAGGAGGGACTATCTTTACTTGATCATTTTTTGGGAGGGATCATCTTTACTTGGTAAAGTTGGTAATACCGCTTTACCGCAATACCGCAATACCGCTTTAATTAAAGTCTTTGGATCAAGTAAAGTTAAGCACCCCTAACCTTTTTTAGTTAGCTTTATAAGGCTAACTAACGAAAATATCACGACCTAACCTAACCAATCGTCAAGGGCGTACAGTTGACCTAACGATTGGTTAGGTTAAGTCGCGATATTTTCGTTAGTTAGCCTTATAAAGCTAACTAAAAAAGGTTGGGGGTGCTTATCTTTACTTGATCCATTGTAATAAATTAATTTTAATAAATTTTGTTTTCAAATAAATCATTTTTTAAAAAAAGATTCTCTTAATTTTTATCCTTATGTCAGACTGCTTCACTTTACTTTACTTTCTGGGAGGGATTATCTTTACTTGGTCATTTTTGGGAGGGATTTGCTTTACTAGTGTGACCTGGGAGGGATTATCTTTACTTGATCCGACGTGCGTAACCTAGTTTCTAGTTTAGGTAGCTTGTCGGAAAGGTTGGATAGAGTTGAGGAAGGGGTTAAGGTGAGTCTGAGAGTAGTAGATGGGGAGGGATTTAGAGAAGTTAAGGTTGGAGCTAGGCCGCGTACGTTAGGTGATAGGAATCCGCCCCTATCGAGGTTTCGAACCCTTTCGCCCATTTCGAAAGGGACGTGAATGAGGGGGAAACTATTTTAATTGGGGACTCTTTAGTGCGCCACATGGACAAAGAGTTCGTTGAACCGCATCCAACCAAGAGGAGGAGGGTCTGTCTCCCAGGGGCCAGGGTTGACAGAGTTAGAGACGAAGTGGATAGGATTGACGTTGCCTCCCGTCACTCGATGTTGGTGACGATGGTAGGAGGCAACGACTCGTATAGGCCCGATACGAGAGTGCCTGACCTTTTGGAGAGATATAGGGGGTTAATTAGGTCCCTGAAGGCGAGGTCAGATAGGTCTTTAGTTCTAGGTATTACCCCTAGGCACGGGTTGGGTCTTAGGATTACGTCAAAAACAATATTTTTGAATAATAAATTAGAAGAGATTTGTGCTGAGGAAAATGTACCCTTCGTAAAGCTGTGGTCCGAATTCAGTGATCCTAGCCTTTTTGTAAAAGATGGGGTGCATTTTAATGAAATAGGTAATGCTAGGCTAGGTAGGTTAATAGACGAAAACGTGCGAAAGCTGTATAGGTCGAAGCCTTCTTTAAACGTTGTGGGTCCGGGGAACGCGGGCCTGTGGTAAAAAATAACTTAAACGTCTTTTATTGTAACGCGCGTAGTATTAGAAATAAATTAAATGAATTTAAGGCGTAATTTATTCCGGCAACTACGATATAGTTGCTATCACTGAAACTTGGTTAAATACCGTGACTCGGGACTTGTTGGGGGAACTTGATATACCGGGTTTCAAACTCTTTACTAATGATAGGTTACATAGGTTTGGTGGCGGCGTTTTGCTGTACATTCGTAATTCCCTTAGGGCTATCGAGGTTAAGTTAGATTTTCCGGCAGCAATTAATGCGATATGTGTTGAAGTTAGGGCGCATAGTATTAGTTTTAATTTTGTTGTTGTTTATAGACCTCCCGTTGAACCCCTCGATACAGATACTAGATTTTACTCACTTCTTGGTAACTTTATTGACAATCGGAATAGTATAATTGTCGGAGACTTTAACTGCCCTAATGTTAATTATGAGACTTTTACTGGTAATGAGGAGGGTTTGAGATTGATTGAGTTTATGGAAGATAATTTTTTACGACAGATGGTTACCGAACCAACGCGCGGTGATAATATTTTAGATTTGGTGATGACGAACGGCGAGAATATAGTCGAAGGTTTAGAAGTAGGCGAGAGTTTAGGATGTAGTGATCATCAAATTATTAGGTTTAAGTTATTGATAGAAAAACCTAAGGATAGTAACGTAATAGAATCCCTGATTTTCGTAGGGCTAATTTTGATAGTTTTTCGGATAGATGAGAGTAGTGGACTGGGATAAGTTATTTATGGGTAATGACACAAATTTGCATTGGGTGGCGTTTAAGGAAAGTTTTAGAAATATTGAAAGGGAGTTCATTCCTCGTAGGCCTAAGCGCGCTAGAAATCGTGGTAGGCCGAAGTGGTGGACTAGGGAAATAGGCGAGTTCATAAACGAGCATAATAGAGCGTATATACTTAGTAAGCGCAATGGCACGGCAGCTAACTTTAATAGATATCTCGAGCTTAGACGTCAAGTTAAAAGATCAGTTAGGAATGCCAAGCGTAATTTAGAGATACTTATAGCTGCAGATAGTAAACATAATCCAAAAAAGTTTTTTGAATAAGTTAATAATCGTAAGCCGATAAAAGATAACATAGGCCCTCTAGTGGATGTTAATGGCGCTTTGGCTTCTGACGCTCAGGCGATGGGGTATTTTCAATAGACGAGTTCATAAACGAGCGTAATAGAGCGTATAGACTTAGTAAGCGCAATGGCACGGCAGCTAACTTTAATAGATATCTCGAGCTTAGACGTCAGGTTAAAAGATCAGTTAGGAATGCCAAGCGTAATTTAAAGATACTTATAGCTGCGGATAGTAAACATAATCCAAAAAAGTTTTTGAATACGTTAATAATCGTCAGCCGATAAAAGATAACATAGGCCCACTAGTCTAGTCGATGTTAATGGCGCTTTGGCTTCTGACGCTCAGGCAATGGCGGGTATTTTCAATAACTTTTTGCGACAGTTTTTACCGTATAAGACGTAAATAATGTCCCCGACGTGGACGATAGCGTTCCATTTAGTAGCGAGACTATTTTGGATGAAATAACTGTTTACGAGGCTGAGATTGCGCATTATAACGATAGGCTAAAAGTTAGCAAGGCTTCAGGCCCTGACGCCTTTTATCCCAGACATTTGAAAGATTTGGAAGACGTTATCGTAGGCCCCTTAACGAAGATTTTTAATCAGTCACTCGAAACGGGGATTATTCCTGAAGACTTCAAATTAGCTAAAGTTACGTCTATTTTTAAAAAAGGCGACCGCGCAGTAGCTAGCAATTATAGGCCCATTAGCTTAACGTCAATTGTCGGTAAACTTTTGGAATCCGTAGTTAGGGATCGTATCATCGATCACTAGAAGGTAGAGATTTGATTAATAGTAGTCAGCATGGGTTTCAACGCCATAGGTCTTGTTTAACTAATTTGTTAGAATTTTATAACGAAATAGTGCGCGAATACGATAGGCATAGAGCAGCTGACGTTATTTATTTAGATTTTAAAAAGGCGTTCGATACAATTCCGCATAGAAGATTAATTGCGAAGGTCAAAGCGCACGGTATACGCGGTCAGGTAGCTAACTGGTTAGAAGAATGGCTTCGTGCTAGGAGACAGAGGGTCGTAGTTAATGGTAGTGAATCGGGGTGGTTAGATGTAGGTAGCGGTGTCCCACAGGGTTCAGTGTTAGACCCATTACTATTCGTAATTTACATTAACGACATAGATGTAGGATTGACTAGCAACGTGTCAAAATTCGCGGACGATACTAAAATAGGCGGTAAGGTTGTTAACGCGGACGATAGTAAAAGGCTCCAAGACGATGTAAATAGGATTATGGAGTGGACGGATAAGTGGCAGATGCAATTTAACGTAGACAAATGTAAAGTTTTGCATATAGGTTCTCGCAACAATAATTACACGTACACGATGGATGATAGGGAGTTAGTGAGCGATAACGAGAAGTAGATTTAGGCGTACGCGTATCTAAGGATTTAAAGGTTAGGAACCAGTGCCTGGAGTCTTGCGCAAAAGCTAATCGGATGTTAGGCTTCATAGCGCGTAATTTCGAATTTAAATCGAAGGATATTATATTGCCCCTTTACAAGTCCCTAGTCAGGTCTCATTTAGAATATGCCGTTCAGTTTTGGTGCCCGTATTTGCGTGAGGATATTGATAGGTTAGAAAGGGTTCAACGTCGTGCCACGAAACTAATTCCGTCATTGCGCAACAAGCCTTATGAAGATAGGATTAAAGAGTTAGACCTGTATTCACTCGAAACTAGGAGATTAAAGGGGGAGCTTATTGAAGTTTTCAAAATCGTTAATAACATCGCTAATGTAAATTTTTACAAATTGTTCACTTTCGATAATAGTAATACTCGTAATAACGGATTTAAGTTGCGTGGCAGACGTTTCATTACTAATATCGCTAAAAACCTCTTTACGTTTAAAGTAATTGATAAATGGAATAATCTTCCCGCGCCCGTCGTGAACTCTACCAGCGTTAATGTGTTTAAGAACCGTCTTGACAGACATTTTAAAAATATTAACGTTGTTTAAAATTTAAAAAAAAACAATTAGCAACAGGAGCTCCGTGGGTGGTGGTCGAGGATGAGTCTGTTGACGATTAATGCCAGCTTGTGACATGGCAGCGTGTGATGCCAGCAATAAAATTATTAAAAAAAAAAAAATTAGACTAACACGAACGTAGATTTAGCTCGTAGCGTAAACTAACCCACTTTTTGTTTAACTTTACTTACTTTTTTTTTCTTATCCTCTCCTTACTCTGCATGTCTGTAACTCTCTTTTCTTGCATGTTTGCAGTTTGCATGGTATGACAGTGAGTTAAGACTGTGTTGCATGGTTTGTAAGCGTTCTTATTTTACTTCCTTTCATCTTTCACCCCTCTCCTATTTTCTCCGACTATTTTTCTGACTTGTCGGCAGTGGCCGGCGGATGATGATGGTTAGTCTTTTTCCTCTTTTTCTGATTGAATGTTAACCCACGAGTGATAGGTGTTCCTCCTTACTTAACCCCTTATTCTCTTCTCTTCTCTTAACCCCCTACTCTTTACTTTTTCTCGGGCTAACCTTAGAGTGGATCTTAGGGTCTTTGTTAGCGTTAGCTTCTGTAGATCTGTAGATTAGTCTCAGAATTTTTGAGGCAACTTTTTCTTTGTGCTGACAATGAACTAGATTTAAATGATGATGGTACACGGATCTGTTCCGATACTTCTGAATTATTCATATTTGATGGTTACATACGAGAGAATATACGACTATCAAATAAAATGGTAAATGAGGCAGTTGACGTTAAATCTATTTATTTGCTAAAGGAGGCTATACTATTATATATATATCATCCGTAATGTCAATGATGGGATGCTGTACCTCATCGTCATTCACGGTTCTGTGGGAGAGAAAAGCAAGGCTGTAGAATATAAGGAACAGCACTCGATATTTGTAATATTTTGAAAATGATCCACTTACGAGTGTGAAGCGTTAGAAATGGACTCTGTAGAAAAACTCAGATTCACGAGCCCATCCATATGTATCATATCTGGACCTACAGGATGTGGCAAAACTGTGTTTATGCTTAAAATCATTAAAGAAAAGGAAGAGATGTTCTCAAAATTTGTGCATAAAGTTATATGGTGCTATTCGATGTACCAATCAATGTTCAACGAGTACCAAGATGATATTTTGTTCCACAAAGGTGTCTATGACGTTAATTCGTTAAAGGGAAATGAACATACAGTCATTGTAATTGACGATCTCATGTTGGAGATGGATAAAACGTTTGCCGAGACATTTACAGTATTCTCTCACCATCTTAACATAAGCGTGTTCTTCATCGACCAGAATCTATTTTTCAAAAATAGGTACATGCGCGATGTGTCGCTAAATACGCAATATCTAGTCTTATTCGAGCAACGTAGAGATGTATCACAAATTGGGGTATTGGCCAATCAAAAATTCCCGAATCAGCGTAAGAAGTTTTTGGAAGTTTATAAAGAAGCTACAAGCACGCATTACGGATATTTGCTTTGCGACTTTCATCCGCGAAACAAGTTTAGGGTGCTTCTAAGAACGAATATATTTCCAGACGAGCCTGAAACGGTGTATATTCCAGAATGACAAAGAGACTAAAGAAATATCGTGAATTAATAAAAATCTATCATCGACTGCCCGGGCAATGCAGCAGATGTTTATTAAAAATATTGATTCCGACTTTTTAAAATGCATCTGTGAAATCTGTCTTAACTTTATAAATTGCAATGTATCAATGAAATCACCTCAGAAGGCTCGCCTATGCCGTTACAAGAACATAATACACGCACTCGCTCGTAAAAGTCAAACTGTATGGAAGAAAAAACAAATTATTGTACAAACAGGAGGGTCATTTCTCCCCATCTTATTTTCAGTTTTGGGTCCTTTACTGACTAGATTAATATAATGAAGAAAGTGGTAGTGATTCACACGAGGTGTACGCTTCACTGCAAAGGAATCCAGACACGGATCTAGATCCCGTAAAAGCAGACTTAAAAGAATGGAAAGCGAATTGCTAGCCCTATTAAACAGTGAAAAAACACCTGATGAGAAAAGAATCTTATACAAGAAGCTCTGCAGAAATTTCTTCACGAGTACGAAAATTATAAGAACCCGACAGAGATTCCTGTGGTTATTAGGCACAGCACGGGGACGATGGACATGGTGACATAGGACCTGTACCCGACGATACAGCTGACCAACCAAAGATTAAGGGTCAGCCACACAACACATCGAGCATGTATTAAAAAGCACCCTCCCACATACATTGAGGAATAAAGGTTTAAGTCTTTATAATCTATTGAATGAGGACCCAGCCATACAATGGACCGATACAGGCGAGATCATTGTGGAAGGATCAAAGGTACAGGGATCGAATATCGTAGACATTGTCCATGATCTGGTGAGAAAGTGGGATAGGCCCTCACCATCAGGATGGAAGCATATTAAAGCAAGACTACAACAAATAAATGTCCCCAAAACATTGATAGGAAATCTGAACAGGTTAAAAGACTTGGAACATGCGACGCACGTGACACAATTGAAGACGCCATCACCCCGCGGTAACACCTTTGAAGAGGAGAAAGAAGAGGTTAAAAACGGTCAACCCTACCCACGTGCCTCTAAAATACGCAAATGGCTAACGTATTAAGTAAACGCTATTATGACATTTCTAACCCAGCCTCCTACGGCGGCGTAGATAGACTGTACAGAAGTGTTTACGGAGTAGGAAAAAAAATGTTGAGAGATTTTTGCGGCTTCATAAGCCGGTGAGAAAAAGGTTTAAAACAGCCAAGACAACGGCTGCCTCGATTGATTCTATTTGGCAAGCAGATTTAACAGACATGCAAAGATATTCTGTGTATAACGATGGTTATACATTCTATTCATAATAGATGTATTCTCTAGATATCTGTGGCTTTCCTCTGAAAAATAAATCACCTGAAACAGTTGCTAAAGCCAAAACGCTAATGTTAAAAGAAAACAGGGTTCCTGGCTATTTTTGTACGGATATGGGAAGGAATTTATAGGCGTGCTTTCAGAACATGTTGACAGAGTTTAATATCAGCTATTACACAACCAATTCTATACATAAGGCTTCTTTAGCTGAAAGAGTTCAACGTACCATAAAGGAACGCATGCACCGCTATTTTACACATAAAAACACATACAGATTTCTAGACATTCTGGAATCATTGGCCTCATCTACAACCGCTCACCATCGCACGATTGGGACAACACCTAACGAAGTTTTAGAAAGAGGTACGCCCCGAGAAGAGATGGATCACCACACCACACTCTGCGCGTTTCAAAATCAATGATTATGTAAGGCTGTCGCGTTCGGGAAATAAATTCGCAAAGGGTTTTGAGCAAGGATGGACACGTGAGATTTTTAAAGTTAGGGCTGTGAGACCTAAAGGTGAAATGATGTATTACGTTGAAGATTTGAATGGGGAAGAAATCTCAGGAGGCTTTTACCGCGAGGAGTTGCAGAAAGTGGCATTTAATTTAGGAAAAAAATGTGTTTAAAATTGAGAAAATTTTAGGAAGCAAAGGTTCAGGAAAGAGAAAAATATACCTGGTGAAATGGCTACGGTACCCAGAAAGCTTCAACACCTATATAAAAGCTCGTCATGGCACGCTTCATCCACCCGTGTAGTTCACAATGCTGTAAATCGGAGCTATCCCTCTTTGAGATGCCCCCAACTCAAGTTTCTATTGAACACCGTGACTTTATTGCAATTAACCTCTTAAACACAATTAGTTCCCCGAGTGCTCCTATAGAATTCGTGATACTCAGCTCAGGCCCTTACTTTTTTATCCAAGCTGTGTGCACATGTACGCTAAGCTACGTATAGCGCATTCTGATGGAACGGACTGCGATGACAAATATGCTGTATACCCTGAAACAAACTTTCTGCACTCCATATTCAACCAGTGTGACGTATATTTAAATCAGGTCAACCTATCGGCAGGTACGGGGTACTATCACTTACGAGCTTATCTGGAAAATGTTCTCAACTTTTCCAAAGCAGCGAAAGCTACCTTTTTAAGTGCCGAGGGATATTATCAAACTAAAGACGAAAGTAGTAAAAAGGACAAATTTAAAAATTCTAAAAAGAAGATATACGAGTGTTTTGGTCGTCTGCATACAGATTTCACATTCCAGGAGAAGTTGCTTGTGAATGGGGTGGATATGAAAATAAATCTCACCCGCACGAGTCCTGAGATCTGCTTAAATCTGGATGCTGATCAAGAAGAGGGAGCAAAACCCGTTGTGGTTCACATTATGGAGACATACCTCCGCGTACGGCGAGTGAAATTAAGTTCACCAAAAACAACTAGAAATTGAGAAATATTACTAAACGCTACAGTGAAATACCCTATTAACAGAGTACTAATCAAACTATATACGGTGCCTGCAGGGTTGGCATCGAAGCTGATAGAAAACATCGCCATGGGAAATCTTCCTAAAAGGATATTAATCGGAATGCAGAACCATACTTCGGTGAATGGAAAATATAAAAAGAGTGCCTTTAAATTCGAGAATTTCGGACTTAAAAATATAACTCTATAAGTTAATGGCATTGCGTTGGGAGGAACATTGAATACGGACTATTCATCAGACGCTGTGTTACCTCTTTGCGCAAGAGCCTATAGTAATCTGCCCCATATTGCAGGTGATTGTGACGAGCTCGGTAATGGGGTACCGCAGAAAGAATTAATTGGTGAATTTAACCTTTATCCGTTTGACATTACACCTGACTTATTTTCCATTCACCGAAGTATGGTTCTGCATTCCGATTAATATAGGGTGTCCGAGAATTATCTGTACAATTTTTGGCTGTTATTAAAAGTCAACCATGAAGTGTAGAAATTCCAGTTTTGTCCCATTTTACAGAGAATCTCATTAAGTTTTTTCTGATACCACGTTTTGACAAGTTTTTTAGAAATGTACGTGGGTGACAGACATTGATGATTTAAAAGCAAGAATCACAGCTGCTATTGAGCGAATTGATGTGGATATGCTGCAGCGTACATGGCAACATTTGGAGTATCGATTGGATGTTTTGCGAATCACTAATGGTGCACATATCGAATGTTTGTAACAACGTTACTTTAATAAAAGAAATTTTGAAAATACAGATTCTAAATAATCTTGTTTAAGAATTTTACGTGTGTTATCAAGAATTTTATTAAAAGATGAAATTGTACAGATAATGTTCGGACACACTGGAATTTCTAAAAAACTTGTCAAAACTTGGTATCAGAAAAAACTTAATGAGATTCTCTGTAAAATGGGACAACACTAGAATTTCTACACTTCATGGTTGACTTTTAATAACAGCCAAAAATTGTACAGATAATTCTCGGACACCCTGTATATATATATATATATATATATATATATATATATATTATATATATATGTGTGTGTGTGTGTGTGTGTATCAGAAACTGATAGGCCTAATTTAAGACTCAAATAGAATAATATTAGAAAATAATGGAAAAAATGCAAATTAAGCACTTTATGACGAAAAAGGCACTTTTTCCTGTAAACGCAAAAATAGGCCAAAAAAGGCATTTATTGCATTTCGCCTGAACAACCGGGCTCTAGTAATAACAAATAACTTTCCTTCCTTTCGTATCTGCTCCATTTGTTCTCTCGCAAAACTTTTACAGGAAACGAACGAAAAAGTTTCAAAGCATTTTTGTCTACGTTTTTACTATTTTTTCTTTTAAATCTTCTTCGACGGATTTGTTTGGCAAGTAATTAGCAAAGCTTTTATGATTCTTAAACTCCAGAGATTCGACGAAATAAAGCGTATCTGAAAAGGAAAGAAAAAGAAAAATATTTCTTTTTAAGTTCCCCATTAAAGTAAATAGAAAAATAAAAATCAAAGTTAACGTCGTCAGTCTTCAATTGAATTTATTACATTCAAATGTGAAATTACTCTGAATAAATTTCGGAGGCTGCGACGTTACTACAAAAAAAAATATTCTAAAAATATTTAACGATTTAATTGTATGTCTAAAAATCGATTTAAATAATTTTTTTATGCATAAAGGAGAGGGCCAAGGGCGAACGCCCGCAAAAGCGCCCCCGCACCTTACAACAGAAAGAGAGCCAAATCAAGGTCCAAGGTTTTCGAAATACCTAGACACTGCGCTTGAAAGATGAGAGATCATAGACAGGGGAAAAAATGGATTGAGGTAGATTCTTCCAAAGGAGACCAGCTGAGTAGATGAAAGACTGGAAATAGCGATTAACCCTTGCGTTAGAGTTGGACAGAAAGGAGATGAGAAAGTGTAGAAGTCTGGTGCAGCGTGTTCTCCTTAAAGGAGGAGGCATGCAGTTAGAGAGTTCAGAAGAGCAGTGTCCGTTATAATAGCGATAGTAAAGAGAGAGTGAGGCAACATTGCGGCGAAGAGAGAGGGATTGAAGTCAGTGAGTAAGAGCTGGTGGGAATTAATGGGACGAAAAGTCTTTGATTCCACCCGGTCAAGTACGACTGTATGGGTTGAGCCACCCTATATATGAGAAGCATACTCCATACATGGGCGGACAAGACCACTGTACAGAGACAGCAATTGAGAAGGGGTGATGAAACTGCAAAGCCGGTACTGCACACCTAACCTCTTGGAAGCTGTTTTTGGAAAAAGAGTATATGTGATCTTTCCAGGAAAAATCAGAAGAAAAGGAAAAGCCAAGAATGTTAAGAGAAGAGGAAGGATTGAGTTATGTGTTGTTGAAGGTAAGGGAATAGTCATGTGGAAGATTGTGACGAGTAGACAGATGGAGGAACTGAGTTTCTGAGGCAATCAGAGATGGCAGAAAGATCAGAGGTCGGGTGTACCATAGCAGTCCTCCGCGGAGCATAGAGTGACTGCTGTGAGGAACGCTTTGGGAAGCGGGTGGAGAAGTGAAGAGTGGAATCTTCGGCATAGGAGTGAATAGGACAGGAAGTGCGAATTAAAAGATCATAAATAAATAAAAGGAAAAGAGTGGGTAACAGGACAGAACCCTGAGGACCAGTGTTAATACTGCAGCTTCAGGAGAAGAATAGCGGCCATCTCAACCAAAACTATAGATCGGCCAGAAAAGAAATTTGAGATCAAGGCACAGATAGAAGGATAGAAACTGAAGGATGGCAGTTTCGAAATTAAAGATTTGTGCCAGACTCTATCAAAAGCTTTGGTATGTCTAGCGCAATAGCAAAAGATTCACCTAAATCCCGAAAGGAGGATGACTAAGGGTCAGGGAGATATGTAAAAAGATCGCAGTAGAGCGTCCCCTGCGAAACTTATACTGACGATCTGAAAGAAGATTTTCAGCTTTCAGGCTGAATGAAAGCGAACTTCTAGTAGAAAGGAAACGTACCAGATGTGAGACAAAGACGAAAGAGTTTGCCTAAACAGGGTGTCAGCACAGAATCACAGTTCTTAAGAACAACAGGAGAAACACCATCAGGACCATACGCCTTCCTAGCGTTAAGCCCAGATAGAGCAGCAAAAACATCCTTAGAAGAGATTCTAATTTCAGACATAATAAAGTCAGAAGAGGGAGGAGATGGGGGAACAGCACCGGAATCGTCCAGGGTTGACTTGTAAGCGAAAGTTTGAGCGAAGAGTTCAGCTTTGTCAGGAGAAGAGACAGTAACTGAGCCATCGGAATGGAAAAGGGGAGGGAAAGGAGAGGAAGTAAAGTTGTTGAAGAGGTTCTTAGCTAGATGCCAGAAAGAGCGAGAAGAATTAGAATTGGATAGATTTTCACATTTTTGTCGGATGAAGGAATTTTTGGCGAGTCGAAGAACAGATTTTGCAGATTCCGGGCAGAAATATAAGCTGAGTGAGAATCAGGAGTTTGATTGAGACGGTACCTTTCAAAGGCTCCTTTCTGATGCGGATAGCATTAGAACAAGTAAAGTTAAACCAAGGTTTTTTTGCATTAGTAGTAGGAAAAGAATATGGAATGTACGCCTCCATGCCTGAGAGAATCATCTCTGTGATGCTCTTAGCAAACTCGGAAGGGGCCCGGCCACGGAAGCAGCAATCATCCCATGGGAAATGACAGAAGTACTGCCAAAGGGCCTCCCAATCAGCTGCGCCGAAGTGCCAATGGCACCTCCTCTTGGAAGGATCCAAAGGTCGAATTGGAGCTATAAGACAGGAGACAGATATAAGATTGTGAACGGAGGAGTTCAACGGAGAAAAGAGTTTGACAGAGTATTAAGGATAAGAGGTAAGAAATCAATCCGGATTGTTGGGCCTATCCCGAAGGCGATCGGGGATACGAGTAAGGTGTTGTACAATCTACTCCAGGTCATTTAGGATAGAAAATTTGTAAGCTAGTTCACCAGGGATGAAAGCGGAATGGGAGGAAAGGCAAAGGTGGTGGTCAACATTGAAATCTAAAATGAAGATTTCAGCAAAGGGACAGTGGGAAAGAATGTATTCTACTTTGGAAGTGAAGTATTCAAAGAATTTTGGATAGTTAGTAGAATTAGGGGAAAGGTAAACAGCACAGATGAATTTAGTTTGAGATTGGCATGTAAGCCGTAGCCAGAGGGTATAGAATTGAGAAGATTCGAGTTCGAGAATACGAGAACAAGTTAGGTCATTGCCTACATGTACGCAACATTCACCTTTAGAGTGAAATTGAGTATAGAGAAAGTAAAAGGGTAGAGAAGAGGGGTTGCTATCAGTCGTCCCAGACACCTGAGTTTCAGTGAAGAAAAGAAGATGAGGTTTAGAGGAGGAGAGATGGTGTTCAACAGATTGAAAATTTGAGAAAAGGCCACGAATGTTGCAGAAGTTTAAGAAAAGTGAATCAGACAGGCCCAGAACATCTCGAGTGACCGGTAACAGATCCAGTCCCGTTGCTGTGATCTGCATTCCCGGTATCGGCAGCGGGGGAGCCAGAGGTAGGGACATTTATGGTCCCTTCCACAGGGGACTCCGAGGTTCTTGAAGTTGATGCCAATTTTTTTTTATTTTGAAAAGATTGTAGTGTGTAAGACGCATGTGTATATAGTGATATATGTAGTGAGGAATAGGGAGAGAAATGTGTATTTGAGAGCATGCTTGACTGCTCACTGGGTAGATGAGACACGGAATAAGATCAGCTAAGGAGAACAGTGACAGGAGAAACGGGAGTTCCAGCAGTCCCTGTCTATTGTCTAACGTCCCCCCGGAGTACTTCCCTGGTCGATTGGTGTCTACAGTCTCCTCCTCCTAAAACATCAGCATTCCAAAGTGCTGTTGCGGATGCGAATACGGAGGTCACATACATCACCAATATATATATATATATATATACAGGGCCGGATCTAGAAGTTGCGAGGCCCTAGGCAGATCTAGAAATTGCGAGGCCCTAGGCCTATATACAGGGTGTCCCAGAATTAACTATCTATTTCAATGAAATCGGACAAATTTAATAAAAACTGACATAATTTTGTGTTTATTACTAAATTATGATACAAAAACAAATAGATTTATAAATCATAAGTCAAAACTTTATTGAGAAGTTTCAACATGTGCACCGTCTGTATCTCTGCAAATTTCAAATCTATCCTCAGCGCTGCGAAACACATTTTGAAGCATTTCAGGTGTTATCTCCCGCACTGCCAACTGGATGCGTTCTTTAAGTTCAGCTAAACTATTGATCTTTTGGCGATAAACCTTTGTTTTTATGAAACCCCATGCAAAGAAATCCAGGGGTGTCAAATCCGGAGAACGCGGAGGCCAAGGTCGAGGTCCTCCACGTCCAATCCACCGATTCGGAAGGCGTCTGTTGAGGTATTCTCGAACAATTAGAGCATAATGACATGGTGCTCCATCTTGTTGAAACACAACATTATCAAGAATGCCATCATCAAGAAGCTGTGGTTCGAGAAACTGCTGAAGCATATCAAGGTAGACGGTACCTGTTACAGTTGCCTCCGCAAAGAAGAATGGGCCATAAATTTTGGATTTGGTCATTCCAAGCCACACGTTAACTTTTGGAGAGTCTCTTTGCCATTCTATGACTTCAGACGGTCTTTCATTGGACCAGATAATGAAAAAATTATGAAAATAAAATTATGAAAAAAATTTAGAAATTTATACATTTTTAACACATATTAAACATGATAAACATAAATAAAAGTGTGTTTTTAAAAAATTTGTCCGATTTCATTGAAATAGATAGTTAATTCTGGGACACCCTGTATATGAAAATATGGACTTAATTATCGGTACTATACCAGCAATATTAAAATCCCGCATAGACAGAACTATGCCAGCACTTAAAAATTAAACCAAACCAAAATAATCACGCATGGAAATTGTATAAGAAATATAAATAAACCATACAAATAAGTATAAATTATAATATGAATCAAGATTTGTATCGAAAATATAAGACAATGATTTCTAAGATTTATATAATATTATAGGTAATGACTTTCCATAGTATACAAACGTTTTTCGTATGTGATGTATAAGAGATGTTGACATTTCATTTTTTATAATAGTGAGCGATCGACTAATCAGGCTAAATATTAATGCTTTAATATTTGGTTCAGATGCTCCTTGAATATTATAGCAATGCTTTTCTACTTTTCTTCGAGCTAAACTCTTCAATTAATTGAGAATAATCTAATGAATTTGTTATATCGTTTTCTATTGATAACATAGCTAATGATTGCAATCTCGCTTGAGACATGGTGGAACGCAAATATGTTTTAATAAGTTTGAGACGCGAGAAACTTCTTTCAGCCGAAGCAACAGTAACTGGGATGGTTAATACTATTCGAAGTTCAACATAAACATTAGGATAAATCTCACTTAGTTGTTTTTGGACTATATAAACAAGGGTATTTCCGAGATCTGTTTTCTCAGGTATAAACCTGCAAAGTACTTTAAGTTCTTCATAGAGTTCTAAGTCATTAATATCACTTGAACAGAACGCGCAAAACGGCTTGAGCGAGGCCCCCTTTGGCGCGAGGCCCTAGGCCGCCTAGTTCGCCTATAGCTAAATCCGGGACTGTATATATATATATATATATATATATATATATATATATATATATATATATATATATACCCAATCGCCTCTCACCCGCATTGAGTCGCGTCAGGAGCAGGCAGGAAGCGCCTGAATCACACATTTACTTCATCTCTCATGACCAATGTTCCCTCTAATTTTTTTTAGTCCGTGTGCGCAAGAAAGTTTCGTTGTGCATACATTTAGATTCATGGTGAAAAATTGTGCAAACTTTTCTCAGCGTAATTATCTTCAAAATTAAATATATATAAATATTAAATACTTAATAAATATTATTTCCATAAGGTGATAGCTCGATCATTACGGTACTATTAAATGGATATTAAAAAACTGTTTACGATATTATATATTCTTAAAAAAGAAAACATTTTATCCATTCTAAAAATATGAATAAAATAAAAAATAGTAAAATAAAATTCAACAAAATAAAGAAATAAAATAAAAATAACATTAATTGAAAATGACTATTTTAGTTATCATTTCTCAAAATAATTTTTAGCATTTAGCAATTTAAAATAGACTATCAAGATTAATACATGATTTTATCCATTCACAAAATAGGAATAAAATAAAAAATAATAAAATTCAATAAAATAAAATATAATCAAAATAACATTAAATGAAAGTGCTTTTCATTTAAGTATGATTATGATTTCTCCCTACGATCTTTAGCATTTGCCCATTCCAAATAAACTCTATGAAGATTAATACATTCAGGTAACTTTTAATTCGCATGAGCATGTCCAAATGATTTTCTTTCAAGCGGTTTCTTAATTTGTTCTTTATAGAATTCATTAAACTGAAGCCACGCTCACAGTCCACACTAGATGCTAGGAAAGTTCTCCCAATATCCATCAACTTAGCAAAGTCACAAAATTGTTCATTTTGGAGGACGAATGTCACCATATCATCAAAGTTTTTAACCAGCTTACTTTTTATTTTCTCGCATACAACAAATTTAAAATCATTGTACTGTTCGATTATGGTAGAACTTTCGCCAAGAAAATCTGCATATTTTGCGCATAAAGCTTTAACATGCTCAATGCCAAAGTCAAAGTCTTTCTGTGAAATAGCCGAACAATCAAAGGCAGACCATTCTTTTACTTCATTTTCAGGAAACCTGCCTTCCAAATAGGAACAAAGTTTTTCTGTGAAAGTTAACCTTGTGTGACGGTATATTTTTTAAATTACTTCATTTATTGTCGTGACTCATGATACGCTTGAGCCTGTGCGCATTTTATTTTGCTGTGTGCGCGGGTTTCACAACGCGTGTGCGCGCGCACACGCGCACACCTTAGAGGGAACATTGCTCATGACACTAATGCACCTGCCTCATGGCAACTTTATCCACAGCCCAGCCCCACATATTGCCAGCCCCACATATTGCCACCCCGTCGCCCCCCCATAATTCGCTCTACTTTTCTCTATCCAGCGCGCGTCTTTCACCCTCCCAGACGTCCAAGCCCGCTGACCCAAAGTTTTCTTCACCCCATCCATCCATCTCTTCCTCGGTCTACCTCTTCCCATTTCCCCCTCCGCTCCGATACGTAAATCCTCTTTACCATCCTCTCCTCACTCATCCTTCTCACTCATCCTCCTCACTCATCACACATCCTTAAACCATTTTAACACCCCCTATCTCCTCTCTCCAGAAGACTGCTTCGAATCCCACATCTCTCACAGATAACAGTGTTTCTCACATGATCCACCCGCATTTGTCACTCAAGCCTTAAATCGATACAACACTGTTGCCACTACTATACCTTCATACATACCCATCTTCGCACCCATAGACACTGATCTCTCCTTCCAAACACTTCTTAGGGCACACAGTACCTTTGCCCACTTCTTCCAAACACTTCTTAGGACACCCAGTACCTTTGCCACTTCTTCCACCCCGTGACTCAACTCCATCTCCAAAGGACCATTCCTCGCCACATCCACCCGTAATTACCTGAAACATGCCACTTCTTTCATTTCCTCACCATACAAACTTACACTCAGTCGCTCAGGAACCTTCCTTTTACAGCACTACGTAATAGGGTGCATCGAAAAAATCAATTTTTATAATTTAATGAATGGCGGGTGCGCAAAACATGTGAATGATCTCTACGAACCTATATTCTAAGTTTCATTAGCCTACGACATGGGTAAGTGCCTGCGAGATGACTTTGAAATTAAGAAACAAAAAATCGCTGAAAAAGGGGAATATTTTTCAGTTATCCTCCCGTTTTCAGCGAATAGCAAAATAAAATTGGCATATATTGATGTTTTGTTTAAATGGAAACTTTTTCGTAATTAAATTATCTTTAAAATGAAATGTTTACTTGTGTGGTGTAACATTTAGCCACTTTTTTCAAATAATAAATCAGAAAAAATGTTGGCCAGAGCTTACCACGAGGAGGTAGTTACACATGAAGCTCCACCCTCCCTCCCTCCTTCTTATAGTAACTAACTAAATTGCCTAATCTTTCTTTGTGTTAAATGATGGCATTATATCTCTTTAATTTAAAGTTGAAAAATAAACTATGAATAACAATTCATAGTTGTTTATCGCAATAGGCATACAATTACACATTTGGTTTTGCATATGTTATGTCTCAGCAGTGCTGATTGCTGAGTCATCGTATCACAATGGCGCCATGCTGCAGTCGGCCAACAGCATTTGCTTTGTACGGACGTGTTTCAAAAGTGTGAGCATTGTGATCTTATTATTCACGCAATATTCGAGTATTGAACTATTGTATACTTAAATTACTATAATATTATTTTCAACTAAATAATATGACGCCTTCTAACGAAAAAAGAAAAACAAGAACAAAGTCATGTTAAAGTGTTCGGAGAACCCTGTACCTTGAAAACATATTTGTTGCCAACTGAAGCTGATGTAATGAAACATTATTTTTTTTTAAAGGAATCTAATAACGATAATAAACAGGTTGTAAAGGATACCAGCAATGAAATTGTATCAATTTGGAGTAAAGCTTCTTTGTCTGTGATATCATCAAGAAGAATTGAGCAAAAAATCATGGACTATAAAAATAAATATCAGCTGCTAAATAAATCACAGAACACAAAAATATATGTAGAAAAACTAGAAAAGTTTAAAACTGAGGCAAAGGAAATGTTATTTGATATCTGTACGTGTAAATGCGAAGATCTGAACAATTGCAGTTGTGAAAAAGGCAGGACGGTACCCGGAGAAGAAAGAAAGTTTCTTGCGGATCAAAGAACTAAAACAAACATGGCTATTGGGGGAGTGGACATGGACAAAACTAGACGCTTGAGGGAAAATGCTAAAAGAAAGAATGAACAGTTGATGAGGGAAAACAGTAATACCGATCGCAGAGATGATTCCACACGTAAAAAAGAATCGGCAAGAGGAAGAATCTTGCTGTTCTACAATCATACCACAAAAAGATAGACTTTCGTCTCAAATGAGAACGTCTTCGCCTAGCTTAGTTAGAGAGGCAGATAGATATAATATATCGGACAGATCAGCAGCAGCTCTTGCAACAGCAGTGTTGCAAGATTGTGGAATTATGAGAAAGGAAAATGTCTAGCGTAATTGATAAATCGAAAGTGAGGAGAGAAAGAGAAAAGTATAGAAGCAGCCTACACAGTGAATAGATTGGATTTCTCGAAGGTCTTTACTTTGATGGTAGAAAAGATAGTACTTTAGTTCAATAAAAAAAAGGGAATAAATTTTTCCCGAAAATGACTTCCGAAGAACATATAGTTTTATTACAGGAACCGAATTCCAAATACTTGGGTCACATTTCTCCAATTTCAGGAGATTCAGATAGCATACACAGAGGAATTTTGAACTTTTTAATTGATCGAGAAATTAGTACTGACGCTTTGCTATGTATTGGATGTGAAGGAACAAAGGTAAACACTGGAATAAAGGGAGGTGTAATAAAATATCTTGAGGTAAGCCTAGGAAGACCTTTACATTGGTTCATTTGCCTTTTCCATTGTAATGAACTTTTACTTCGCCATTTGTTTACGCACATTGATGGCTTATCATCAGGTCCGAGAAGTTATTCCGAATTTATTGGCAAAGCGATAGAAACATGCGAATCACTTCCAGTTTGCTATTTTGAGCCTATTGATCTACCTGCACTTCCAAATATAGAAAGGTGCGATGATTTAAGCACAGACCAAAGGTTGTTGTACGATCTCAGTATAGCAGTTTCAAACGGTTATTGTCCAGACGAACTAGCAAATCGTCGACTTGGTCCAGTATCGCATGCACGCTGGCTAACTACTGCCGAAAGAATTCTACGTCTGTATATTGGAACAGAAATTCCTTCTCCGAATCTTCAAACATTGGCAACATTCGTAATTAAAGTATATTGTCCAATGTGGTTCTATATTAAATGTTTCCCATCATGCATTAACGGACCTCAGCATATTTACAGAATGATAACGCTGTCAAGCTATCTTCCAGCAAGTCAACGAAAAATAATCGAGGATGCTATCCAACGGAATGGGTACTTTGCCCATTCAGAAAATATACTTCTGGCAATGATGGGCGATGAACGAGCTCATATAAGAGAACTAGGAATTAGAAGAGTGCTTTCAGCGAGAAATCAAAATGATCATAACATGCAAGTAAGAACCTTCAAGATTCCTATGATAAACTTTCAAGCCAATGATTATATTGATTTGATTGACTGGCGTAATATACAGAAGACCGAACCACCTACCACCAGACAAATTAAAACGAATGACTTAGAATCAATGGTTCACTTCAAGGATTTTTCAAAGTTTGACTACATTCGTTTCCCATGCCAATCACAAAATGTAGAACGTCATATTAAGTTGGTGACAGAGGCCTCTAAAAACGTTTCTGGATATTCCCGAAGAGATGGCTTCATTAAAGCAACTTTAAAATCAAGAGATATAATGCCATCAATTAACACAAAGAAAGATTATGCAATTTAGTTAGTTACTATAAGGAGGAGGGAGGGAAGGTGGAGCTTAATGTGTAACTACCTCCTCGTGGTAAGCTCTGGGCAACATTTTTTTCTGATTTTTTATTGGAAAAAAGTGGCTAAATGTTACACCACACGAGTAAACATTTCATTTTAAAGATAATTTAATTACGAAAAAGTTTCCATTTAGACAAAACATCAATATATGCCAAATTTATTTTGCTATTCGCTGAAAACGGGAGGATAACTGAAAAATACTCTCCTTTTTCAGCGATTTTTTGTTTCATAATTTCAAAGTCATCTCGCAGGCACTTACCCATGTCGTAGGCTAATGAAACTTAGAATATAGGTTCGTAGAGATCATTCACATGTTTTGAGCACCCGTCATTCATTAAATTATAAAAATTGATTTTTTCGATGCACCTTACTACATAACTTTACTCTTATTCATATTTGTTCTTGCGCTTCCTTCTTTCACACACCCTGCCGAACTCAGTTACCAGTCTCTGTAGCTTTTCTCTCGAGTCCGCCACCAGAACCGTACCATCCACATACAACAACTGATTCACTTCCCAAGAACCATCCCCGCAACATGCTTCACCCACGCTCCCCTCCCCATGACCCTTGCATTCATCTCTTTCACCACTCCTTCTATAATCACATTAAATAACCATGGAAAACTCACACAACCCTGCCGATCCACTTTCACCGGAAACCACTCACTCTCCTCTCTTCCCGCGCACATACACATACACACACACACACGCATTAGGGTGTATCATGCTAAGGTCGAATATTGAGAAACTTGGAATTTCAAGATTGACAGTATGTATTCCTATGTAAAATTAAATTTTAAGAGGGGTTCGTCTTAGGCAACTTTTGCGAAAAATCGCATTTAAGTGTTCACAATCGCACTTTTTTGTGGGATTTTTGGCCAATTTCAAAGAATTGGTAGCCTCAAATGACCTCCATATGTTCCATACTGTTCACATACACCCTTAAGCATTTCTAGGGGCAGGCTTGGACCCATTTAAGATCAGCCAAAGTGGTTCATAACCCATAAAATAACCAAAATCACCCAAAATGGCCAAAAATAAGGAATTGTATGATTTTTAGTCTCCTATACACCACATTTCGCGGCTGTTCTCTTAATCACGCAGAATCTTTTTGTTCTTCTTTCTTGGTCTTGCATTTTCTCTTTTTTAGAAACGTCTCCACCAATTTTTATTTATTTTCTTTTCGGCATCACTGAGTGTGATGGCACCTGCCCCCACCTTTCCGCAAGCTGCTGTGACGTTCAACCTTTTTTTTGCAATTGCAATTCTTCTTTAATATTTGTATAAGTCCCTCCTCCACCCCCAGCTTGTAATAATATGCTGGTCAACTGACTGTTTTGAGATTTTTCCTTCTGAAAGCATCTTGATTTGTTTAGCAGGTCTTGTAGAGATCTAAAGCATGTTCATAATGTCTTGCTTTGACTTGAAAACTGGCAACAATTCTCTGTGGTCGATCATAGCACTAACAAAACCATCTCTTCTCTCTTGCCCATACACCTCATGAGCTACAGCTGAAATTTCCTGGACTGCTCTTTCACAGCTTTGAGTGTGAACTGAGAAGTTCTCAACTTCCAGTGGAGACCTGAGAAGCTCCTCAACTTCTCTTCCCGACATCTTACAAGTGAAGAGTGGCTCATATACCGTAGTTTCTCCTTATCCCAATTAATCAGAGTAATTGGAGAAGTGGCATCAAAATTCAGTTTAGGGTTTCTATGAGTTCTTAGACTCATGTCTCCATACTCAAACTTACCTCTGATCTTCTTGATCATCTCAACCCCCCATGCCCTCCCCTCCTCATCCTCACTGCACAGGAGAGGGGCAATGACGTTCTCACTGTGAGTATGATATGCTCCACGAACTATCACATGAGTGATTATGTTCCTGACTTCAGAGGTCTGGCTTCTCAGCAGTCCCAGAGCGGTCACAATATGGTGAGGTCCATACCTCATGTGGTGCTGCACCTTGATCTCAAAATACATCTTAAAGTAGAAGTCCAGGCAGAACTTCAGCAGCACCTCCAGCTTCTTCAACACCTCCCCCTTCAGACCATGCTGCCTCATCCACAGCATCAATAGGGCCTCACCTGTAGTCAGCCAGCGTGACTGATTCAGTGGGCCACACTTCAGACCACCAACTTCCTTGCTCAAATCTCCTGTCTTAAGAGCTTTGATCAGTAGGTAGCAGTTCTTCTGCTCAGTGCTAAGGTTCTGTACAATGTCTTCTGGCAGTTGAATTATATCTTCTTCTCCTGGCAGAGCCTTGAAGGTAAAGTTGACTGGTATGTCATTGATCTTCTCCAAAAGTTTTCCTATTGGGCCACTGAACCCAGACTTGTGCGTGTAGGGACCATCAAGCTTGATGATCATGTGCCTGAGGCTGAGTTCATTAATATGCAACTGACATATCAGCCAGTGACACTTGTGACCTAGCAGTCTCTCCAAGTGAGTGATGGCTCCTCCATCAGGTCCTGTGTTTGTGTTGGTGGAGTCACCACCAAGGACCACAATAGTATCTTTAGCACCATGAGCACTAATCCACTCAAATAGAGCCTGAGCTATCTTTAGTGCAGGTTTCTCATTTCCTTCAGGTTCTTCTGGTATACACTGGAAGAGATACTTCCCCTCAGGTTCCCAGGTAACACTACAGTGCTCTTCATTTTTAATATCAGGATGGAAGCGGCCAGTTTCTTCATTGTACCTCATGATCTTTGTCTTCTTATCTTGTTTTCCATCAAAGAAAATTCCCTTGATCTCCTCTCCCTCTGTCCTTTTCTCCAGGGCCTCCACCGAGGCACCTATTACAGACTCCTTGCCCCTCCACATCTTCATCTTGTCAACAGCTAGATATGCCTTATCAGCAGAGAGATGGCCAACTTTGATGAGATCTTGCAAGAAACCAGCTGCAATGGCTGCTGCAGGAGTGTTTGCTACCTTGAACCGGACTGCAGCCGCAGCAGTGCTTGAGATATCCATGTAGTTCCTCCTGGCAGAGGTGGAGACTTTGCCAGTGTTGACACTGAAGCTTGTGCCTGGTGCAGTACTGGAAAAATCTGTGTCAGCAGTAGGAGCTGCTCTCTCTGCCTGGAGACTCTTGCAAGGAAGTCACCTCATCTTCATCATCATCACCATCATGAGCTCTAAGCAGTAGCTCCTTTTCTTCTTCCTCTTTACTGTTTCTCTTCTCAGCTACCTTCTGTTCTTTCTCCTTTCTCTTAGCAGCCTTCACCTGCTTCACTGTTTCCTTCACATCAACAGATGCCATCCGGAAGCCAGAAACTTCTGAGGTTTTAATCCTCTGGTAATGGAGCCACTCTAGCTCTAGCTTTAGAATCTTCTGAGGCAGAGGACAGTCACAGTTGACATGAACTCTCGCAGCACAGCCAGAGCAGCCAGATGCTTCAGTTCCACAGAGAATGATACTCCACCTGACAAGAATCTTCCTGGCAATGGATCTCTCTTGAATGATCATAGGAGGAGTGAACTTGGCATTGCTTTTGCGCCACTGTGCCAGTACCAGTGATGCCAAGTCATTAGCCAAATCTTGCAGAGGGTACTGAGCTCTCTTCATATCATCAAGAAGCAGCTTCTCTTCAGTTGAGCATGATACACCCTAACACACATGCTCTGCTCCCTCTGTAAGAACTTTTCACCGCGTCCAACAACGACCCATGCACCCTATGGTGCAGGGGATATAAAGGATGTGCACATTTCTTCTGGGTGTTGTAAACTTTATACTTGGGGTGTGACAGCCCTCCAGTCCCGAGTCGTGGGATTCTAGAGAAATTGGCTGCCAGATCCTTTAGGTTCCCTCTCTCTTTCGGGAGGGCGGGTGAAGTCTGTTGTACAATCCTGTCCCGTGGGTTACTAGGACCCAATCCCATTCCTACTCTGTCATTTTAGCCTAGGTTAAGGGTGCACTACTCTGAATGACTGAAAAAAAAACTTTTCTTTAGTATTAAGTCTTTTCTCTACTTTTACTGTAAGAACCCTACTGCTACCTCATGCGTGGGAAGAGAGGGCTTGGAACCTTTATATATAGCACCATTTGACGCTCGTAGGTCGTGAGAGACTGGGATGGAGGGGTTCCAGGCGTAGGAGCGCGATGAATGAAGTGTGGCTAGTGCCCCGTTAAGCCCATTCCTAACGCGTAATGGCCTGACCAGCCCCCTGCGACCGTTGATGGTGCTTGGCTGTACCGCTCTTAGGTGAGAGAGCTTTACTGAACAGCTGGCTGCCAAGCCAGCGGAAAATCTCGGGCGTAGCTGCTGGGTCTGGTGAGATATCCCTTGAACACTGGATTCTAAGAGACTGGCCGCTTGTGAGTGACTAGTAAGACTTAGTAAGGGGTTGCATCTCGCTGTCGCTCCTGGCGGGAAATCCGTGACGCCTGCGTCGCGAGTGTCTGTCAGTTGGTAGCTACGACACGTTTGGGACTGTCCGGCCCTGGGGAGCTGCTTGGCGTCGATCTGAATGTGGCAGGGACGAACTATTGATTAATCTTGGTGTACAGACCTCCGCATCTCCTCTCTGAGGAGGATACAGCCCTGTACACCGAACTCCGTAGCCTGCTAGGGGACAGGGTGTGTATAGTTTTAGGAGACTTCAACTGTCGCGGCATAAACTGGGAAGGCAGGACTGCTGCTGCCGAAGGGAGGAGGCTAGTTGAATTTGCTGATGAGAACTTCTTCACTCAGTGGGTCAATGGGCCTACACGAGGCGAAAGCGTTCTAAACTTAGTATTCATGACCGAAGACAACCTCATCACTGGCCTCACCATTGACGAATCGTTGGGCGGGAGTGATCACAGTCTGATTAGGCAAGGGCGTACCTAAAGTATTTGGCACCCGGGGCGGATCCTTCCTTTGGCACCCCTCATAAATAATTTTAAAATTTAAACAGAAAAATATATTATGTTTGCAAGTAGATTTTTAAACAGTACAGTACTGTTATAAGCAAATTGGAAATAAGAAAAATGCAGGACATTAAAAATTCAGTGAACAGGTAATACTGCATTGTATTTTATACAAAAAACACAGGAAATCCAGTCTCAACGCTCAGCCTATTCTTCAAAAGTAAATAGAGAGGATTCACACTCTCTGCTTTCGAGCCTTAATTTCTGCAAATTGATCAATGACCTCATCATTCACCGTCTTTGAATATTCATGTTCAGTTGAAAGTAAAACCAGATTTGTCAATCTTGTCTGACTCATGGTCGACCGAAAGAATTATCAATTTCAATTTGGAAAAACTTCTTTCACATGAAGCAATCGACAGGTAGACAGTCAAAAAAAATCCCAAACACTGACAAGCTTCGCAAAGATTCACAAAAATCCCATTTCACAATAAACTCCAGAAAGTGCAATGCTCTCCATTTCTTTGCCTCTTCAACGCTGATTTTGACAGCTTCTAAATGCCTCCGAAGTCGTCCAATTTCCACACTGATATCTTCATCAGAGGATTCATCGAAAATCTGAGTCAAATATGGAATATACTTCCGAAGTTCTTTTTCTGTTGCAACAACCAAAATGTTTGGCTGAATAACAGCGAAGTTGACAGAATTTGATCCATTGACTTAAAACGAATCTCCAATTCTTGATGAAAGCGATCAAGCCATTCAAACATAGCCCTTTTTACTTCCTCCGGCAATGTGAGACCAGCATCCTTTGCCATCTCTCCTGGCATCCTTTTTCGGAACTTTACTCTCCCTCTTCTCTCCATAGAAATGTTCATTTCCTCACACTTTGTACTTGCATAATGAATGGCCCTCTCCACAATTTCATTGCGCTGATCTTCAAGAAACAGTTTTAGAGCTTGGAGCTTCACAATGCACTTTTCAAGGCTGGTTCCAACTGTTTGCAAATACTTTTGTGTGAGATTAATTTCTTCCAGGACTTCACACCAGAAAGAAAGATAACTCAAAAAAGAGAAATCACATAGAGCAGACAGCAAAATCTGAGCTGATCCTCTTGTGTCCACATTTTCTTTAGGATCGCACAGTACTTCAAGGGTTGAGGTCAGCTTTTAAAAATATGCCTTCACTGGTTTCACAGCGTTATAATGAGCACTCCATCTTGTCTGGGAAAGTCTTTTGACTGTCATGCCTACATTCTCCATCAGCACTTCCCATCGATGTGTTGAGACTGAAAAGAAGGAATAGACTATCTCCAAGGTTCCAAGAAAAGTCACACATGAAGAAACGCTTCCAAATGAGTGCACTCCGCAAAGGTTCAGAGAATGATTTGCATAAGGCACAAACAAAGCCTTGGGATTAATCTCTCTGATCTTTGACTGAACACCACCATAAATCCCAGCCATAGTTGCAGCGTTGTCATATCCTTGACCACGGCACAGGTTTATGTCCAGTCCATCTCTCTCCAGATGTCTCAGGATATCCCCTGTGAGCTCAGCAGCAGTCTTTCCGGCAATAGGGAAGAAGCCCAAGAATGATTCCTTTACTTCAACTTTGTCACATTCAATATGGACGTATCTGTTCACTTCACACATCTGATCAGTGTGGGACACATCAGGAGTGCTGTTAAAAAGAATCCCAAAATACTTTGCTTTCTTGATTTCGGACACTATTTTCCCTTTGACGTAATTCCCCAAAAGGCAAATGAACTCATTCTGAATCTTTGGAGGTAAATACGAAGCCACTCTCCTCCCAGATGGAATAGAATGCTTAATCCTTACAAAATGTTCTTTCAAAACTGGATCATAATTTTACGGCAACTCTACCAATTCCATGAAGTTTCCTTTGTTTGCTGATGACATGTCCTCTTTGTGACCACGAAAAGGGATTCTGGTGAGCCAGAAACAAAGTTACGTCCAAGAGGCGACGTAAAATATCACTCCATTTCTTTCTCTCCTTGTCCATTGTTGCTTGATGAACTTGATCAATGGTTTTTTGAAGCTTCAACCCTGCTCCCAAGGTCTTCCATTTCTCCAGGCATGAGAGATGCTACTCAGAAGCCTCATGGTCAGACACCTTTGGGTTTAGCTTCCACCATGCTTGAAACCCAGTGACAAAGCTGGATGAGCAAACAGTCTGCAGCAAAAACAAAACAAACTTTCTTTTGATGGAGAGTAAACCATCCATGTTCTCCAAACTTTCTCGCCATTTGGCAGAGCCTTATAGAACCATGCAGTGGTCAACTGTCGACTTTTCCCTTTGGATTTCTCTCCTTGTCTTTGAACTGCACTGAAAGGTCCATCCCTGTTTGGGAAGGGTTCACTTCCACTCTTAATAAGATCAACTCTCAAGTCATTTGGAACCGGGATTGGCCAAGCAACGACATCAGAATAAATTGAAAATCTATCCGTCTCCTCTTCTTCATCAGAGTCTTCCTCCTGTTGGTGTGGACTTCTGTTGGAGTCTCCTTCCTCTTCATCAGTTTCACTGCTTTTAGAAGATGAATTGCCATCCTCCAATCCTTGCTCTCTCTCATTTGAATCCTATTCAGATTCACCAGGCTGAATATCTTCAGGACTTTCTCCTATTGCACCTGATGTTGAAGGCGTCACATACTTCAAAATTGATCCGGACAGTGCCTGAGCCACCTCTTCTCTGGCCTTCTTCATTTTTCTTTGTTGGAATTCACTGGGTCGATTTCGCTTCATAGTGGATGTTTTCTGCAAAATTTTAAAATCAAAAGGTATAAAGCATGAATATGCATAACAAGCATAAACTATTATGACTTGAAATACATTAACTGAACAAATTGTCTGTGATTATTATAATAATAATAATAATTATTATTATTATTATATTATTATTATTATCGTAAGATCTATCGTAAGATCACCACATAGTCATCATAAAAAACTCACTCAGTCATACACATTATCGTTACTTCAGTAGTCATGGTTGTAGGAAAAAAGTCAAGTCTAAAGTTTAGTGCAAAGTGTGACTTTCCTGTCTTTTTAATGATAACCAGTAGTCACAGGGACCACCATTCATAAACATGAGTTTCTATAACATTACGACGATGCATTTATTATAACATCACGACGATGCATTTATAAACACTTAAACATCACTATGATACCACATTGTCAAAAATTACGGGACACTGGTATAAGTACCATGATATTGTTATAAACACCAGCACTTTATGCTTTATCATAATTATTTAATGAAACATACCTCATGTATGTGGAGTCACAGTGTCAAGTGAACAAGTCTTGGAATGTCAGTTGCAGCCAGCTGGCTATGCTCAACAAACTGATGATTAAAACGTCAACAAACGTTCGCCTTTCGATGTAATTTTTATCAAATATTTAATTTTTCGTTTGTAAATTTTCTATTGTCAATAAAAATAAAAATTTATTTTATAGTGGAAATTAACATTAAGCTGTTGTAATAGTTTGAACATTTTTAATTTTTTTTCTTACTTTGGCGAATTTTTCATTTGGTTTGAAAACTTGTACTGGTATTTCAACTCTCCCGATGGCACCCCTCTCCTGGCTGTCACCAGGGGCAGACCGCCCCCCTCGCACCCCCCTTAGTACGCCACTGTGATTAGGTTCTGTGTCTGCGTCCCTCGGGTAAAGTGTAGTAACTCGAGAGGCAGTAAGCTCGATCTACGGCGGGCGGACTTTGTTGGCCTCCGGGATAGCGTAGATGAGATGGGGTTAGAGGTCGGAGAGGATGTTTAGGGAGCGTGGAGTGCATTCCGGGACCAGTTTATGGTGCTGCAGTCTGATGCCATACCCTCAAACCCGAAGTGGTTCAGTCGGGACATCGCTTCGGCTATCCGAAATATGAAAGCTGCGTATAGGAGAGCGAAGGCCAATCGTTCCCATGAGAACACTGAGTCGAATATCCACCTGTGCAGAGAAGTGAAGGCGAAGGTTAGGCTAGCTAAATGTAACGAAGAACTCAGGGTGGCAAGCCTCTGCAAGGGGAACCCTAAGGAGTTCTTCAGTTATGTTAATAGTAGAAAGCCCATTAGAAGCATGATAGGCCCGTTAAAGGACCCTAGCGGCGCGCCGCGGACCTCCTACACGGACATCACTAATGTGCTAAATGAGTACTTTGCGGGAGTGTTCACCAGGGAGGACACCGAGTCATCCCCGAGCCAGGCGTCAGGCACGAAAGTGCTGGCCTGGATAGTGTTCGGTGTCCCGCGACAGTCGTTGCCGATAGAATAGACAAACTGAGCGCTTTAATGTTCCTGGCCAAGACCAGTTCCTCTCCAGAGTGTTGCGGAAGTGCGCGACCAGGTGGCTCCCCACCTGGCTACAGTCTTCAACAAATCGTTGGAGACGGGACAGGTGCCTGGTGACTGGAGGGAAGCCAACGTGACCCCTTTCTTTAAGAAAGGGGATCACGAAAGTCCATGGACCTATCGTCCCATTAGTCTCACTTCGGTCGTAGGTAAATTATTAGAGGGGATAATAGCGGATAGGATCGTTGACCATTTGGATTCCTACAAGCAGCTTGGGGACTTCCAACATGGGTTTAGACGGCATAGGTCGTGTCTCACCAACCTGCTTGTGTTTTTGCACGTCATGTGGAATGAGTATGATAAGAGGAGGGCGATTGATATACTTTATCTTGACTTTCAGAAGGCCTTTTGAGAAGGTTCCTCACCGCCGGCTAATGGCGAAAGTCCGCGCGCTGGGTATCAGTGGGGAAGTAGGTAGCTGGATTGAAAACTGGCTAAAGAATAGGCAGCAGAGGGTTGTAATTAAGGGGGCTAGCTCGGGTTGGGCCTCGGTCACTAGCGGGGTTCCACAGGGTTCCGGTTTGGGGCCACTGTTGTTTATCATTTACATAAATGATATCGACGGTGGCATCGTCAGTAGGATCCCCAAATTCGCTAATGATACTAAGCTTGGGGCCAATGTTGGGACGCCAGAGACGATCGAACAACTGCGTGCGGACCTACGTAGGATAGGAGAGTGGTCCGAAAAATGGCAAATGCAGTTTAACTTGGGTAAATGCAAGGTGATGCACATTGGCTACGTCAATCCCAAGTCGGACTACCCGATGTTGGGGAGTAATATCGAGGCCAGTGATTTGGAAAAGGACTTGGGTGTGCTGATTAGCAGTGACCTTAAGTTTACGAAACAGTGCGTAGAGGTGGAAAAGAAAGCCCAGAAGCTGTTCGGTTATATGAGGAGGCAATTTCGATTTCGGAACAAGGAGAGTGTGCTCTCTCTTTACAATTCCCTGGTTCGGCCGTACTTGGAGTATGCTCTGCATTTCTGGTCGCCCACCCTCAGGAAAGATATTGAGAGGATGGAGCGAGTGCAGGCGAGGGCCACAAAGTTAATCCCTTCTGTTAGGCATATGGGCTATAATCGACGTTTAGGCGCGCTGAATTTGTTTTCGCTAGAAACTCGGAGGTTGCGTGGTCAACTCATCGAGGTTTGCAAGCTCTTACGCGGGTTCAATGATGTCGATTTTAGAAGCCTGTTTAGTTTAAATGATAACCCAACTCGCAACAATGGTTGGAAGTTGGAGTTAAAACGGTTTAGCATTTGTGTGTGTGGGAATTACTTTACCTATAAGATGTGACACGTGGAACAGGTTACCTTCAGAATTTGTGAACAGTTCCTCTGTGGATCAGTTCAAGAAAAGGTTAGACCGAATCTTGCACACTATTTGAGGGTGACAGAATTTTTCCCTGGCACCTGTTGCCATTGGTACCTCCTCGGGAAGGGCCGTAAGGCCTTTCGAAGTACTTCTTTTCCTTGTAACTCCTTGTCTCTCTCTCTCTCTCGTGCATTCACATATAAATACATATATATCACAATAAAACAAATAAGCAAAACTGTCTTAAACTTCATTCTCGTGCCACAAAGGAAAACGGACGGATTTTTACACGAATACTATGATATTTTTAGATTTAAAACGGCGCATAAAAAAGTTAAGGATCTTTTCTCAATGAATCTTACTAGCTTTAGCCCTAGCTAGCAATTATTTACGAGTACATTACTTTAATTAGCATTTCTCTAAATATGAAAATCTATCCAATTCTAATTCTTCTCGCCCTTTCTGGCATCTAGCTAAGAACATCTTCCACCACTTTACTTCCTTTTCTTTCCCTCCTCTTTTTCATTCCGACGGCACATTTGCCGTCTCTTCCCCTGACAAAGCTGACCTCTTCGCTCAAAATTTCGCTTACATTTCAACCCTGGACGAATCCGATGCTGTTCCTACATCTCCTCCCCCCTCTGACTTTATTATGTCTGAAATAAGAATCCTTCCAAAGATGTTTTTTCTGCCATATCTGGGCTCAACTCTACGAAGGTTATGATGGTGTTCCTCCTGTTGTTCTTGAAAACTGTGCTTCTGTGCTAACACCCTGTCTAGGCAAACTTTTTCGTCTTTGTCTTTCATCTGGTACGTTTCCTTCCCGCTGGAAGTTCGCTTTCATTCAGCCTGTCGCAAAGAAGGGTGACCGCTCTCAACCCTCCAACTATCGTCCAATTGCTTTGATTTCTTGCCTTTCTAAAGTTTTTTAATCTATCTTTAATATGAAGATTCTTAAATACCTCTCTTCTCACAATCTTCTTTCAGATCGTCAGTATGGATTCCGCAAGTGACGGTCTACTGGCGATCTTCTTGCATATCTATTTGACTCTTGGTGATCCTCCTTTTGGGATTTCGGAGAAACTTTTGTTCTTGCGCTGGACATATCATAAGCTTTTGATAGAATCTTGCACAAATTTTTTATTTTGAAACTGCCCTCCTTCGGTTTCTATCCTTCTATCTTTGCGTTCATCTCTAATTTCCTTTCTGGCCGATCTATAGCTGCAGTTGTAGATGACCACTGTTCTTCTCCTAAAGCTATTAACAGTAGTGTTCATCAGGGTTCTGTCCTGTCACCCCGTCTTTGCCTTTTATTTATTAATGATCTTTTAATTCGCACTTCCTGTCTTATTCACTCCTGTGCCACTGATTCTACTCTTCACTTCTCCACCCGCTTCCCAAAGCGTCCCTCACAGCAGTCACTTCATGATTCACGTAGGACGGCTATGTGACAACTGACCTCTGATCTTTCTGCTATATCTGATCGGGGCAGAGAAAACCTTGTGGCTTTCAATGCCTCAAAAACTCGGTTCCTCCATCTGTCTACTCGTCACAAACTTCCACACGACTATCCCCTTCCCTTCAACAACACAGAATTCAATCCTTTCTCTTCTCTTAACATTCTTTGCTTTTCCTTTTCTCGTGATCTTTCCTGGAAAGATCACATATTCTCTTTGTAAAACAGCTTCTAAGAGTTTAGGTGTGCTGTACCGCCTCTGCGGTTTCTTCATCCCTTCTCAGTTGCTGTCTCTGTACAGGGGTCTTGTTCGCCCCTGTATGGAGTATGCTTCTCATGTGTGGGGTGGTTGAACCCACACAGCGGTACTTGACCGGGTGGAATGAAAGGCTTTTCGTCTCATCAATTCCCCGCCTCTTACTGATTGTCTTCAGTCTCTCTCTTTTCGGCGCAATGTTGCTTCACTCTCTCTTTACTATCGCTATCATAGAGGACATTGCTCTTCTGAACTTTCTAACTGCATGCCTCCTCCTTTAAGGAGAGCACGCAGTACCAAACTTTCTATACTTTCTCATTCGTTTTCTGTCCAACTATCTAATGCAAGGGTTAATCAGTATTTTCAGTCCTTCATCTACTCAACCGGTCAACTCTGGAACAATCTTCCTCAATCCATCTTTCCTCCTGCCTATGACCTCCCATCTTTCAAACGCAGAGTGTCTAGGCATCTCGATAACCTTGGACCCTGATTTTGGCTCTCTTCTTCTTCTATGGGAGCGGCGCTTTGCGGGTATTTGCCCTTGGCCCCTCTTTCCTTCTTGCGTAAAAAAGATTGACAGCTGTATTATAATTTTCAAAAAAATGTTACTATGTTTACTTCAGGGCCTAAGTTTTTCATTTCCGGATTCGTTTTTCTTGCACAATCCAATCGTTGTATTTGCTGTAATTACTTACATTGCGTCTGTTCATGGATAGGATACAGTTAAGCCCAAAAATCTATAATGTGCTATAATGATAATAATAATAAAAACATTTCGACAAAAAAGGTAATAAATTCGTTTGAAGATTTAGCGAACAAAACTAAAGCAAACAATCTTCATGTTAGACTCAGCAGTTACATGCATTATAGGTTAAGAGATAGAAGGTTAAGAGATAGTTATCTGGAACAAATTATGTATGCCAGTGTAACACCACACATATTGAGCATACAACAGTCTACAACAGCTTTTCTCAAAGTGTGCTCCTCGGAGCCCTGGGGCTCCCCGAGACCCTTTCAGGGGCTCCACGAGGTCAAAACTATTTTCATAATATAAATCCTGCAATGAAACAGTGAACTGAGTGAGTGATTGAGAGTGAAAACAGTCAAATAACGTCTTAGTACGTTTTGAACTGAGTGAGAGACTGAGAGTGAAAACAGGCAAATAACGTCTTTGTACGTTTTGAGCCTTTGAGGAGAAAGGTTGTGTCTTCGAGTTCTAAGATTTCTTTCTGTGACTCATGGAAGGGAGGAATCTACTCCTAAGAAACTGCGCAAAACTGTAAATAAGAAATGAAAATATGACGGAAGCTATCTTTCTCTCGGCTTTACAGATGTTAATAATTTACCTTATTGTGTCTTATGCAACAGAGCATTTTCAAATAGTACTATGGTGCCCGCTAAGATGCGGCGTCATTTTGAGACCAACCATTCAGAGTTTAAAGAAAAAGGAACTGAATATTTTAAACGTAGGCGTGATCAGCTCTTTAAAAGCCAAATCTTATTTGTTACAGCTTTTCAAACTAGAAATGAAAAAGCCACTGAGGCATCTTACAGGGTAAGTTATCGTATTGCACTGGCTGGAGAAGCGCACACAATAGCTGAGACACTTATAAAGCCTTGTACAGTTTACATTGTTGAATGCATGCTGGCTGAAAAGTCGGCAAAAGAAATCACGGCAGTGCCACTTTCCAACGATACAGTAGCTCGTCAAATTAAAGATTTAGCTGCTAACATGAAGACTGAGCTAATATCTCGTCTGCAGAATTGTATTTTTGCCTTACAAATGGATGAATCTACAGACGTGGCTGGACTTGCTGTTTTGCCTGTGTTCGTCCGGTATCATCACCAACTAACCCTCGAAGAAGATCTTCTTTCTTTTGAATGCTTGACAACAAACACAACTCAATGTTGTGAATAACTTTTTTGAATCGCATGGTTTATCCTGGAACAACTGTGTTGACATTTGCACTGATGGTGCAAAATCAATGGTAGGTAAAACTGCTGGCGCCGTAGCACAAATCAAGGCAGTGGCACCAAACTGTACTAGTAGTCATTGTATTCTTCACTGCCACGCGCTCGCAGTAAAAAAAATGCCAGTTTCACTTAAGAATGTCCTTGATGAAGCTGTAAAAATTATTAATTTTATTAAATCTCAACCCCTGAGTACACGGCTTTTTAATATTCTGTGTGACGAAATGGGAAGTACTCATAAAGCGTTACTGCTGCACACCGAAGTGCGATGGTTGTCTCGAGGGAAAGCACTTGTGCGATTGTTTGAGGTGCGAGCTGAACTAGCCGCTTTTTTCATGGAACACCAGTTTTACTTGAAAGAACGACTGACAGACAAACTATGGTTATTCCGACTTGGGTATTTGGCACACATTTTCACGAAAATGAACGAAGTGAGCCTGTCACTCCAAAGAAAACAACTAACAGTATTTGTTGCCAATGATAAAATTCGAGCTTTTAAGCGAAAATTAGAATTTTGGATAACTTGTATCTGCCACCGTGGGCTTGACAGCTCCTCAATACTTAAAAACTTTTTTGATGAGATCGGTGGTGATATTAACGAATGTGATTTTTTGATATTGTATAATGAAATTTGTGAAGATTTGGAAAATCTGCATAACTCGGTGAAGCAATATTTTCCAAATGACCAAGACATAATGTTACAAAATCATACATGGGTAAAAGATCCATTCAAAGTGCAGGATAGACCAATCGATTTTAATGTAACGGAGTACGAAAAGTTCATTGATATGGTTTCAGATTCCACATTGCAACTAACCTTTGAGAAACTACCACCTGTGGAGTTTTGGTGCAGTATCAAAGAAGAATATCCACAATTATCTGAAAAAGCTGTTAAAATACTCCTCCCTTTTCCAACTACATATCTGTGTGAGGCCGAATTTTCTTTATATGCTTCAACCAAAACAAAATATCGCAACAGATTGAATGCAGAAGCAGATATACGAATCCAGCTGTCTTCTATTAAGCCAGACATCAAAGAGCTTTGCAAAAATGTAAAACAATGCCACCCTTCTCACTAAAAATAACAATTTTGTTTTGTTTTGGAAAAAATAGTTATTTTTCATAAAAAATATGTTATGTTTAACAAGTAATGGATTTATTGTTGTTATTTTTATTTATCAAATTATTTATGATTAAAATTAAATGAATTAATAAATACATATTTACAAAATTTCTCAAAGTTTTAATTTGTAATACGATAAACATCGATAGGTAGAACCCACATAAACAAAAGCTCTTTAGGGCTCCGCAATAATTTTTAGGAGTGTAAAGGGCTCCGGAGACCAAAAGTTTGAGAACCGCTGGTCTACAACAATGCCACCAGATTTGAGCTCTATAAAAAATATATCAGTTACCGGTCCACTAATTATGGCTTCTATTATCTTATTGACAGGCTTACCAAGCCTGGTGATAAATCTAAATACGAAATTATGTATCACACTTGTACAGCTGGGCATCTTATTATTACTACAATTAGTATTATGACTGTTATTATTTTCATCGCTATTTTCAACTTGAGTAAACTACAAATTTTTTGTTATACATTTCTTCACCAAGAAATTCTAGTTGACAAGATCAAGCGCGTTAGATTCACATGCCTAAAGTTTCACATTTTAATATATATGTAGAGATCGACCAGAAATTCCTTTCCTCGCCGGAGAGCGACCCGCTGTTCCCTCAAGGCTCCGGTTGAGCATACACGAAGTCTATCATCCAGTAAGGCCCTCTTCAATTTCATCCCGCAAGAAGAAACATCACTGCTGCAGGGGATTCCGCTGGCCCCTTTTCAACAAGTTTCAACCGGCCTTTAACACTCATCCTCTCGCCGGTAAGGCCAGTCCGCCTTCAGATCCATCTACATCGAAGCCCAGGTCTGTAAACCTTTTCGTAGGTCAAATGCCTATTTGGCCTACCCTTCTGTCTTCGTGTTAAGCAACTCCCGCGTAGCCTACATAGTGTAACCTCATCCTGACGAATAGGCTATCTTCAAAGTGTTCCCAAGCAACCGGCTAACTAACTCTCTCATTACGACTGCGGTAGGCCTGTTCAATGATTTTAGTATTCAATTACCTTGCCGTATTTGTATCCACTTTTTTATGTGCTCATTTAAGCATTTTATGTTTACTTACCTAATCCATTTACTGCACCAACACCTTATATTCATTACCTCAGTTATTGTTGCCTTGATAATAAAAACACACTCTAATAGACAGAGTTTATTTCCACAGCAGTTTCGATGCCCACTGGCATCCTTTTCGGGTGGATACAGAAAAACGAATAAACCAAAAACAAGAGGGAAAACACCCTAGGGACCATTAAGAAATTCGCACCTAGGTTAGATCCCGTTCTCCCGACACCATTTTATTAAAGGGTTCCGCTTATAAGTACATTCGCACAAATTTCAAACTATCTTCTTGTTCTATACATACAGATTCTATTATTTTTTTACATAATTATTACAATTATTATTACATTTATTACATTTATTATTGTATTATTATTTATTGCAGAAATTATAAACATATTATTACATTGATTACACTGGTATGCATCAATTTTGCTGTCAAGGGTTTTGTAAGTGATTCTTATAGAGTTTTCCTGCTGATTTCGAATCTGCAATCCATTTTTCTCAATCAGCTCAGGTTATCCGGCTATGGCCTCATAAGTAAAATAGAATTTTTCGTGATTTTGTCAAAGCGGAATTGGAACAGTAACATCTATCATCACTTGTTTCACTTGTATAATATCTTTTTTTACTTTTCAGGCATATAGATAAAATATTTCATAATGAATAGAGCGTGTAAAAATGATCCCAATAGATTCTGCTACATATGTGGGACGGTTACCATGCCAAATAACCAGTCCCAAATCACTAAATTTGTGAAGACAATGTATAGAGCATACTTTGGAATTAAGCTAGGGGACCAGGACAAAAATTTCGCCCCTCCTATGTGCTGCAAGACGTGCATTGAAAATTTGAGAAGATGGAGCAAAGGCAGAGCGAAATCTTTGCCTTTTGGAATTCCCATGATTTGGAGAGATGGAAAGGATCACGTGACAGATTGCTATTTCTGCATGACAAACCTCCAAGGTGGGCTTATAAATTTATTTTTCTTAAATATTTTGAAATCCTCGTATGAAACTTGACATAATATTCACCATAATGTAATATTCACCATATATAGCATAATATTCACCATAATGGTAATCATACATTTACATATACATATTGTTATAGAAAATACATTTACACATACATATTGTTATACAAGTTACATTTACATATACAATGATTGTATATTTCTTTCTTTTTCATTCATATTGTCCCCGAAGGGACAATATGAATGAAAAAGAAAGAAAATATACAGACTCCATCGACCTATTTCATATCTTACAGACCGCAGCCTTCCCTCACGAGCCGCCACTGTCTGAATGCTTCTTCTATTTCATATGCAAGTTTTATATCCATGTTTCTGTGTTTCTATTTTCAGGAGTTAACAAGAAGAATAAACACATTGTTGTATACCCTGACATTCCTTCTGCTATGAGACCTGTACCCCATGGTCCTGGAATTCCAATACCCGACCCACCTCAAACCCTGGACTTCGATGATTCTGATGATGAATCAATGACCAATGCCAATGACCAGTCCCAGTCGTATATACCTCAAAATACCGCTTCAAATGAGCCGAGGCATCTCAACCAGGCCAAACTTAATGATCTTACCAGGGATTTAGGACTTTCCAAATTAGCTGCCGAGATCTTGGGCTCACGACTTCGAGAGGACAACTTGCTGGCTCCGGGAACAACATTCTCCTGGTATAGGAAACGAGAGGAAGAATTCCGCAAGTTTTTTGCAGTGCACGAAAATACCTCTTCCTTAGTGTACTGCTGCAATGTTGAGGGGCTAATCGAATCCTTGGGCCTGCCATATAACGCATCAGAATGGAGGCTATTTATAGACTCGTCTAAACGAAGTTTGAAAGCAGTACTTCTCAACATTGGGAATAGGGTTGCATCATTCCCTGTAGCACATTCCGTACAACTTACTGAGAGCTACGATAACATGAAAATTTTACTGGATGCTCTCGTATACGACCAACATAACTGGAGGATCTGTGGAGATTTGAAGGTAATACTAATATCATAAGTAAACTATTGCTATTGACTATGTTGTTTTTCCAAAGGTTATTTGAGTGCGTATAAGAACACTTAACTTCCCCACAGAAGTGATACAGTCCAATGCATAGATTTTTTTATCTGGTAGAACAAATTCTCTAAATTCTTTAAATATTTTCATTTTTTTTCAGATTGTGGCATTTGTATTGGGAATGCAAGGGGGATACACGAAATACCCATGTTTCCTCTGCAAATGGGATAGCCGAGCGGGTGAGAAGCACTATGCACAGCGTGAATGGGCATCCAGAGAGAATTTTGAACCTGGGTCGCATAATGTCGTTTCAGTGCCCCTTGTACCACCAACCAACAAAAATTTTGCTCCCACCATTTCATATTAAGCTGGGCTTGATGAAAAATTTCATCAAATCAATGAATAAGGAGGGTTCAGCATTCCGATATCTCGAGAGTAAATTTCCTCATATATCTGATGCTAAACTAAATGCTGGGGTTTTGATGGTCCTCAAATTCGAACTTTGATCAAGGATACTCAGTTCGAAAACGCAATGACTCCAACTGAGAAGAATGCCTGGCAGGCATTCAAATCAGTTGTCACTGATTTTCTTGGCAAGCGTAGAAGTCCAGAATACGAGTCCGTTGTCGAAAACTTGATGGAAGCTTTCAAAGCTCATGGGTCGCGCATGTCCATAAAAATGCACTTTTTGTGGTTCCACTTGGACTATTTTCCTGAAAATTGCGGGGATTATAGTGAGGAACGGGGTGGACGATTTCACCAAGATATCAAAATAATGGAAGAGAGGTACAAGGGAAACTGGGATATCAATATGCTGGCGGACTATTGCTGGTGTTTGAAGCGAGACGTGCCCGAAGAAAAACACAGACGGAAAGCCAAAAAAACTTCATTCCTTCCTCAATAAACTTTTTTCCATATTCATTGTATGAATAAAAGTATTTATTCACACAATGTTTTCATTTTTCACGAGTGTTCTTATAATATTACTCGTATCTACAGTGTTTAAGCTAAAAAAATCAATAAATTTGGGGATAAAATTGGACTTATAATAAATGGCCAATAGAGAAAAAACCTGACCTGATTGAGGAAAACCAATGTCATTTTCGAATTCAGCATGGTCGATTTATATAATATGAGTTGAAAAAACCCTCCCAGCAGACAAAAAAATTTCATATGCATACCAGTGTTATTACATTGTGTCTATTATACAGAAATTAGAAACCGAAAAACGAATGAAAAAGGCGAGAAGGACAATATGTCCCAGGAATCTAATTTGGTTTCGTTATGTAGATGATATTTTCTCATTTTGGCCTGACCACTGGAAGAACTTTGACACTTTCTTTCAGTCATTAAATAATCTTGTTCCCTCTATTAAATTTAAATATGAATGGGAGAACGACAAACAATTACCTTTTCTAGACGTTTTGGTCTTTAACGAAAGCGGAAAGGCCAATTTCACGGTCTATAGAAAACCTACTCATTGTAATTCATACATTCATTACACTGCCCAACAAAAAAAACATTTTTGCTGCTGATTTAATTCTAAGACCTGTTTCTGGATAATATTGATGTGCTGATTTCAAAAATCACCTTAGATTTTGTCCATCTAATCATGTTTTCGTGCAATGCAATATGCCTATTTTGGGTGATCCATGAAGGGCGCTTATTAAAAGTGATGATTTTTGAGACCTGTTAACAGCTGTTTTGCTGTTAAAATTTTATCTGTGGAATACGCAAATCTGTGCATTAAATCTAAAGGTCATGTACAACATGTACGCAGTTCAGTAACTCAATGACCGAAACGGAGGCAAGAGCTTGGAATGCTTTTGTGGCAGTAGTTAAGAACTTCCTAGGAAACAAAAAGTCTGAAAATTATAAAGATCTTGTAAAGGATTTACTTGTAAACTTTCAGCAGTTGGGTTGCAACTTGAGCATTAAAGTTCACTATCTCAACAGTCATCTGGATAAATTTCCAGAAAATCTTGATGTTAGTGAAGAGCAAGGTGAAAAGTTCCACCAAGATATCAAAGTGATGGAGAACGATACCAAGGAAGATGGGATACCCATATGATGGCTGACTACTGCTGGAGCCTGCAAAGAGATTGTCTTGACATCTCTCATTCTAGGAAGTCCTATAAGAGAAAATTTATCAGCACTGAAAAGTAAGAAAACAAGAAAAAGACAATGTTAAGAAAACTGGTCCCGTGCTTGCTTTAATATGGATTCATTTTTTGCTTATTTAAACACTTTTAATCACTTTGTGTCAATATTACCATTGTATATTAAAGTTCACTCCCTGCACAATTGTTTACTCTTCCATGCTGATTCTGAGTATGTAAAAACTTATTTTTTGAAAAGAAAAAAAATTGTGCATAACCCTGCGAAAATGCGATATGTCCAAAATATCCATATTTGATTGCTCGAAAACCTGACGTGACAGGCAAAAACTAAGGTGATTTTTTAAATCAGCACACCAAAGTTACCCTAACAACAGGTGTTAGAATTAAATCAGCAAAATTGGTGTTGGGCAGTGTTATTTTTCATATCATGATGAAGGGGTTAAAAACTCAATTATTTCTTCCATGTTTCTAAGAACACCCAGGATTTGTAGTCCACATTTGCTGGACCCTGAAAATTCAAAGATTTGGAACATTTTTAAAGATTTAAAATATCCTAAGTGGTTCATCAGAAAGGCGTATTTTAAAGCCAGAAAATCTTTTTATGCCCCTCGGGAACCTTCAGTTAACCAAAAACAATGTGAGTTTGCCTTTCATTGCCGGCTTAGAAAGAGTAAAACCTTTGACGAAAGATTTTAAGTTTGCTTTGGCGTTCAAATATTCGTCTACTGTAAAAAGTAAATTGGTTAGGAATAACGTTGCAAAACAGGAACAAGCCTGTGTCTACAGCATTCCATATAAAAGTTGTGATTTAGTATACGTAGGAGAAACTGGAAGATATATTGAAACCCGTATTAAAGAACATAAATATGCCTTCAGAAGTTGTAATACTAATAATGCAATTTTTCATCACGCCATCCAAAATGATCATGCTATAGATTGGGAATCAAGTAAGTTACTTTATAAATGCAATAATTATGTCAAACGAAAAATAATAGAATCTGTATGGATAGAACAAGTGGGTAATTTTAATTTGTGCAAAGGTACCTATAAGCTGGACCCTCTAATGAGATTCTTGGTCAAAAAATCCCTTACGGCGTCGGGTGAACGGGTTCTAACCTAAGTGTGAATTTCTTAAAGGTCTCTGGATTGTTTCCTTACTCGCTTTTGGTTCATTCGTTTTTTCGGTAAAATGTAAATGGAATAATAAACGTAATGTAATAAATGTAAATGTAATAATAAATGTAATAAATGTGGAAATAAATGTAAATGCAATAATAATAAATGTAATAATAAGTGTAAAGGTAATAATAATAATAAATGTTAAAAAATGTAAGTGTAATAATAAATGCAATAATAAATACAGAAATTAGGTATGTGAAAATAATAGAATCTCTATGTATAGAACAAGAAGATAGTTTTAATTTGTGCGAATGTACTTATAAACGGGAGCCTTTAATAAAATGCCCTTCCGGTGTCGTGAGAACGGGGCCTAACCTAGGTGCGAATTTCTTAATGGTCTCTGGATTGTTTCCTTCTCGCCTTTTTCATTCGTTTTTCGGTTTATAATTTCTTTAATAAATAATAATGCAACAATAAATGTAATAATAATTGTAATAATTGTCAAAAATAATAGAATCTGTATGTATAGAACAAAAAGATAATTTTAATTTGTGCGAATGTACTTATAAGCGGGACCCTTTAATAAAATGCCCTTCTGGGGTCGGGAAAACGGGATCTAGCCTAGGTGCGAATTTCTTAATGGTCTCTGGATTGTTTCCTTCTCGCCTTTTTAATTCGTTTTTCGGTTTATAATTTCTGTATAATAAACACAATGTAATAATCAATGTAATAATATGTTTATAATTTCTGCAATAAATAATAATGCAATAATAAATGTAATAAATTTAATAATAATTGTAATAATTATGTAAAAAAATAATAGAATCTGTATGTATAGAACAAGTAGATAGTTTGAAATTTGTGCGAATGTACTTATAAGCGGGACCCTTCAATAAAATGGTGTCGGGAGAACGGGATCTAACCTAGGTGCGAATTTCTTAATGGTCCCTAGGGTGTTTTCCCTCTTGTTTTTGGTTTATTCGTTTTTCTGTATCCACCCGAAGAGGATGCCAGTGGGCATCGAAACTGTTGTGGAAATAAACTCTGTTTATTAGAGTGGGATTTTATCATCATATTTTGACCTTCACGTAGAACAGTGAAGTTTTACGCATGTATTGTTACCTTAATTACTTATTATGGTGTGTTCACTGCCGCATCAGTCATTACCGTATACATAATTGTTAATCACTGTGAACAAATAATTCATTTATTTTTCTAATTAAAAACAAAACAACAACGTAATTTCTCTCTCGTTATTAAATATTGTTTGTTTGGGCTGTGCCCCAAACTGATGACCCTTCATTATTCATCACAATTTAATTAAAAAATTATAGTAACCCTACTTTCTAGGCCACTGTAAATTGGTGATCCGTGGCTACTATATATATTAAGGTGGGGTGAAACGCAATTCTTTGTGGAATATTTATTTGCTTCACCTATAATTTGCTGTATTGTGTTCTATAGATGACACTAGCAAAAGATCGGCGCTACGCGCCGATTTTGCTAGATCTGCGGTGCTTGGACCTTCGACCCAAACCGAATTGTGGGCCTACGGCGTATTTTATTTTGAACATCAATAGCCCTTTATCTAGATATCGTTCCCATTCCTCTCACCTTGGGCCTCAGTAATTGGGGTGCCTGTGGCCCTTCAATTACTGGCGAACCAATTATTCGGTCAATAAAACTACAGAAAAGAACGCAGCCATGAAAATCTAAAACTTCACAAATCTTGATACGATGAACTCGGATGTGAAGCTCAAGATTTTCATGACTGCGTTCTTTTCTATAGTTTTATTGACCAAATAATTGAACCGACAGTAATTGGGGGGTCGCAGGCCCCTAATTACTGGGGGTTCAATTATTTGGTCAATAAAACTATAGTCATGAAAATCTTAAGCTTCACAAATATTCACAATGTGAAGCTCAAGATTTTCATTCCTGCGTTCTTTTCTATAGTTTTATCGCGGTGCTGGGGGCCCTCGGGCCCAGTAATTGGTGGTGGTGGTGGTGGTGGGGGGGGGCTGGTCACACATATATTTTCGTTCATTACTCATCACCCCCATCCACCATACGAAGTTTGGTCGAAATCGGTTCAGAAACGTCAAAGTTTTTTCTGCGGACAGACAGGCAGACACATTTTTGCTAAATTATAACAGTAATGATGCCCGATTAGGTTAATTAAATGGCCGGTTAGGTCAACTGAATGCCCGATTAGATTAATTGAATGCCCGGGTACGTTAATTGAATGCCCGGTTAGGTTAATTGTACACCCTTGACGATTGGTTAGGTTAAGTCATGATATTTTCGTTGAAGCCAACGAAAATATCACGACTTAACCTAACCAATCGTCAAGGGCGTACAGATGACCTAACCTGGCATTCAATGAACCTAACCGGGTATTCAATAATAGCGGAGCGATCCGGCGTTGCCGGGGTGGATGTTGAACGCTATATATATATATATATATGCCCGGTTAGGTAAACTGAATGCCCGGTTAGGTTAATTGAATGCCCAGTTAGGTCAACTGAATGCCCGATTAGGTTAATTAAATGGCCGTTTAGGTCAACTGAATGCCCGATTAGATTAATTGAATGCCCGGGTACGTTAATTGAATGCCCGGTTAGGTTAATTGTACACCCTTGACGATTGGTTAAGTTAAGTCATGATATTTTCGTTAAAGCCAACGAAAATATCACGACTTAACCTAACCAATCGTCAAGGGCGTACAGATGACCTAACCTGGCATTCAATGAACCTAACCGGGTATTCAATAATTTTACCATAGGTTTCGTAATGACCTTGATGACGTCATTTAATGTTTTAAAATTAATTATTTAATTTATTAACACCCACGTGCACAACCTCGGGACCTAATCAATATGTGTGTGAAGTTTCATGTTTGTAACGGCTTCCATTTTGGAGTTATGGCTGATGGCTGGAACACACACACACACACACACACACACACACACACGTCTTTTTATTATTATTAATTATTATTATTATTATAGATAAACAATAGACTGGTACAAATTTATAACCGAAAGACTTCCAAAAATCAACAATTTTTGATAAAGAAAAGGGGAAAATTGGTTTTGTAGGCCTAGGGGGTCCGAAATTTTCATAAAATGGAAAATAATTGCTATTTTCTTACTTACAGCGACAGGCAAAATGATATTAGGATACCTAATAGAAATTTTGTAATATTTTAAAGTTGGGAAAATAAATAATTTTCTAAAAATGATCTTCAACTATAAAAGGCATCTAATCAGATAACTTAATTAACGTATTTCTATGACAACTAAAAAATTGAATCATAAATCAATATCCTATCAAATTGTTTGTGTATACGTAAAACACTGGTATGCATATGAAATTTTTTTGTCTGCTGTGAGGGTTTTTTCAACTCATATTATATAATTCGACCATGCTGAATTCGAAAATGACATTGGCTTTCCTCAATCAGGTCAGGTTTTTTCTCTATTGGCCATTTATTATAAGTCCAATTTTATCCCTCACTATAATCCCCGCAATTTTCAGTTAAATAGTCCAAGTGGGACCACAAAAAGTGCATTTTTATGGACATGCGCGACCCATGAGCTTTGAAAGCTTCCATCAAGTTTTCGACAACGGACTCGTATTCTGGACTTCTACGCTTGCCAAGAAAATCAGTGACAACTGATTTGAATGCCTGCCAGGCATTCTTCTCAGTTGGAGTCATTGCGTTTTCGAACTGAGTATCCTTGATCAAAGTTCGAATTTGAGGACCATCAAAAACCCCAGCATTTAGTTTAGCATCAGATATATGAGGAAATTTACTCTCGAGATATCGGAATACTGAACCCTCCTTATTCATTGATTTGATGAAATTTTTCATCAAGCCCAGCTTAATATGAAGTGGTGGGAGCAAAATTTTTGTTGGTGGTACAAGGGGCACTGAAACAACATTATGCGACCCAGGTTCAAAATTCTCTCTGGATGCCCATTCACGCTGTGCATAGTGCTTCTCATCCGCTCGGCTATCCCATTTGCAGAGGAAACATGGGTATTTCGTGTATCCCCCTTGCATTCCCAATACAAATGCCACACTCTGAAAAAAAATGAAAATATTTAAAGAATTTAGAGAATTTGTTCTATCAGATAAAAAAATCTATGCATTGGACTGTATCACTTCTGTGGGGAAGTTAAGTGTTCTTATACGCACTCAAATAACCTTTGGAAAAACAACAGTCAATAGCAATAGTTTACTTATGATATTAGTATTACCTTCAAATCTCCACAGATCCTCCAGTTATGTTGGACGTATACGAGAGCATCCAGTAAAATTTTCATGTTATCGTAGCTCTCAGTAAGTTGTACGGAATGTGCTACAGGGAATGATGCAACCCTATTCCCAATGTTGAGAAGTACTGCTTTCAAACTTCGTTTAGACGAGTCTATAAATAGCCTCCATTCTGATGCGTTATATGGCAGGCCCAAGGATTCGATTAGCCCCTCAACATTGCAGCAGTACACTAAGGAAGAGGTATTTTCGTGCACTGCAAAAAACTTGCGGAATTCTTCCTCTCGTTTCCTATACCATGAGAATGTTGTTCCCGGAGCCAGCAAGTTGTCCTCGCGAAGTCGTGAGCCCAAGATCTCGGCAGCTAATTTGGAAAGTCCTAAATCCCTGGTAAGATCATTAACTTTGGCCTGGTTGAGATGCCTCGGCTCATTTGAAGCGGTATTTTGAGGTATATACGACTGGGACTGGTCATTGGCATTGGTCATTGATTCATCATCAGAATCATCGAAGTCCAGGGTTTGAGGTGGGTTGGGTATTGGAATTCCAGGACCATGGGGTACAGGTCTCATAGCAGAAGGAATGTCAGGGTATACAACAATGTGTTTATTCTTCTTGTTAACTCCTGAAAATAGAAACACAGAAACATGGATATAAAACTTGCATATGAAATAGAAGAAGCATTCAGACAGTGGCGGCTCGTGAGGGAAGGCTGCAGTCTGTAAGATATGAAATAGGTCGATGGAGTCTGTATATTTTCTTTCTTTTTCATTCATATTGTCCCTTCGGGGACAATATGAATGAAAAAGAAAGAAAATATACAATCATTGTATATGTAAATGTAACTTGTATAACAATATGTATGTGTAAATGTATTTTCTATAACAATATGTATATGTAAATGTATGATTACCATTATGGTGAATATTATGCTATATATGGTGAATATTACATTATGGTGAATATTATGTCAAGTTTCATACGAGGATTTTAAAATATTTAAGAAAAATAAACTTATAAGCCCACCTTGGATGTTTGTCATGCAGAAATAGCAATCTGTCACGTGATCCTTTCCTTCTCTCCAAATCATGGGAATTCCAAAAGGCAAAGATTTCGCTCTGCCTTTGCTCCATCTTCTCAAATTTTCAATGCACGTCTTGCAGCACATAGGAGGGGCGAAATTTTTGTCCTGGTCCCCTAGCTTAATTCCAAAGTATGCTCTATACATTGTCTTCACAAATTTAGTGATTTGGGACTGGTTATTTGGCATGGTAACCGTCCCACATATGTAGCAGAATCTATTGGGATCATTTTTACACGCTCTATTCATTATGAAATATTTTATCTATATGCCTGAAAAGTAAAAAAAGATATTTTACAAGTGAAACAAGTGATGATAGATGTTACTGTTCCAATTCCGCTTTGACAAAATCACGAAAAATTCTATTTTACTTATGAGGCCATAGCCGGATAACCTGAGCTGATTGAGAAAAACGGATTGCAGATTCTAAATCAGCAGGAAAAACTCTATAAGAATCACTTACAAAACCCTTGACAGCAAAATTGATGCACACCAGTGAAATTATTTGTACAAAAGCCACAGTAATAAAACGCACAAAAGTCACGGTAAATAATTTCAAGTGTGGCTCGTTTAACTTTAAACTCGTGTTTATTTGAATTGCCCGTTTTAATTATGTAATTTTTTGTATTGAATCGCTAAAGGAGTCTTTTGTGATTTTTTGTATTGAATCGATAAAGAAATCTTTTGTGAATCGAAAAATGTTAAAATTATAACAAATATCAAAATATTTTGTATAAAAATTATTGAATTTTAATCGAATGATATTAAATGTTTAGTAAATATTGACTTATTTTGTGCCAAAATTATGATTAAAAATGAAAAATTAAAAAAATGCGTGTACAGGCATGGGAAGAACTGTACCCCTAAAAGTGGGGGAAGGAATTATGTTAGGGAATTTTTTTTAGCAATGGCACTGCACAATAAAAAGACGCATCGAATGGTGAAAACCGCATTGTTCTACACCAATTGTAGCGACCTGTAGGTGTGCGCAAAAAAACTGTTACATATATATATATATATATATATATATATATATATATATATATATATATATAAGGCTTCATTTCTGAAATAGTATATTAGATAAAGTGATATAAAAGAAAAATCAATTTTGCCCTACTAGCGCATTTTTGAGGAAAACAAAATGGCCACTAGTCAAACATATAAATGCTTATAACTTGAAAAATGTGCATCCAATTAAAAGACACGATTGAATAAAAATGACTCAAAATAAAAAAAATACATTAGAAAGTGCCTTTTATAAATTATTTTCTCAATTTTAAATTTTATCAAAATTTACCTCGGTAAATATCACAAATAAATCAATTTTTTCTAAATAAATGAAAAATTCTTTGATGACCCAATTATATTACTTTGATAACCTTATATAATTTTGAATATTCAAATTATAATCGACAACAACACTGATCAACGAGAGAAATTATTGACCTTTTATTACCACAATTGCAGAAACATATAATCAATACACTTCCGAAAAGATCCCTTTTCAAAAATCGTGAAGTGTTTGCTTTTATGAAATTTTAGTTATTTCAGTCTCTAATTAAAAACTAATTGTCAAAAAGTGAAGTCATTTCTTTCTTGGTTTCCATACATGGCAGCAATGAACGAGACCTAATTCTTGCTCTTATAAATCCATCACGGGATTCTTGGGAATATACAGATGAGGCCGCATCGGTGACAAGTTTTATTGCCCTCTCGACACTTTGTGAATGAAATGGATAATTGAGTAGGCACAGTTTTTTAACCCTAAGTTCATTGAGTTCAATATTTGTGAGCTCCATTATGAGTGGGGGTTCAGTCAGCATTTCTTTTGACCAGTAAATAATATCATCCCACGCGTTTGCGTTGAAATTTATCTCAGGAACCTTAAATTCTCTGATTTTGGACACAATTTCCGTCTTTGTTCTAATGTTCATGATGAAATCAACTGCTCTGTTTTGTTTTTGTTCTGATGTATCTGATAACATTGCTATCAGAACATTTTTGCAATGAGCAAAATATGCATTTCTAGCAATGTAAGGCTTCACTACATTCTGAACATCCTTTGGAAGAAGATGAACTCTTTTAATTGCTCCAAATATGTGATGTGGTCCATTCCATATACATGGTCTACTCTTGATATCGAACCAGCTTGGTCCATAATTTGTAGCAATGAAGAAAATTACTGAATAAAGAGCCAGTGACGGAGTTTTCTCTGCAATGTATAAGCGGCAGACACGATTTGCTAATGTCAGCCATCGAGAATGGTTCAGTGGTCCGGGTTTTGTATTTTCCAAATCTTTTGGGACATTCCCACTTCTTATAGCCACAATAATTTTGTACAAATACTGTTGATCTTGGCTAAGATCATCGATAACCTCTTCTGATATGTGTGTTAAATCAATGCCTTCTCTAATTGGTTTGAAATTGACTGCAGGCATTTTTTCACATTCTTTCAGTGCTACTCCGATTTTTCCAGTGAAACATGTTGGACCTTTTGTTTTACTATCAAAATGTTCAAATAAGTGTCGAAGGGGAAGTTCATTTGTATGCAGCACACAAATGCTTCATTGTAACGGTTTCTTTAGTTTTTCTTCTATGATTCTATGAGGTGGATGATCCCACCCTTGGCACCTGTGTTGGTATTTGTACTGTCACATCCTATGAGACAAATGCTCTCATTAATAGCTGACTCTTGAAAGAAGGAGAACAAACTATCAGCTATATCTTGAGCTTTACCAGAAGAAGGAACTACATGGGTTAAATATTCATTTCCTGGCTCACACACCAAAACATAGTGTTCTTCTCTAATGGAGTCTCCGTACCATTTGTTTCCTATCTTCACCTTCACCAAAGTCTTGTCCTTTCTTCCGTCGAAAAATATAGCAGATATGACAACAGGCTTAGCTTTACTCTCCATCACCAAACTTTTTCTCATTTTCTCTCTTTCCCGTCGGATTTTGTTCTTGTCAATCAAAAGCGTACTACCTTCTTTAGTGATTGATCCATAATCAACTAAAGCAGCTGAAGCCAAAGCAGCTGCTGCTCGACCTGAAATTCCAAATCTATCGGCTTCCATCGCTACAGTAGGCAATGGAAGTCTCATTTGACCTTGTATAGCAACTAACTCATAGTCTGATTCACTCTGACGTGGGTCTAATTCATATTGTGTGGAAGTACTCTCTACATCTGAAAACCACACTATTTCGGTTAAAATATGAGTCCTTCATTTTTCTTCTTCCTTTACCCATTCTCTTATGTCCGCAATTTCCTAGTCGATCGCTGATCCTGTAAAAACAGAAGCTCTTGTTTTGGTACCCTCAGTTCTCTTCGACAGGTGCATCTTATGTGAACATCTTCGCAGCTCTCAGGCCAGCCAAAGTTTTGATGGGAGACAAAAGGGCATTTACAGGCACTGATATCGAATAATTCTTCCAAGGTGTCATTAAAATTTTCTTTCATTTTGACACTACTTTTTGATCTACTAAGATCGTTTGCTTTGCTGATGAACCGCTTTAATTTGATATAAACTGATTTGTCAGCTATTGCAGGAATTAAAGCTTTTCTCCAAATACAGAGTATATCTTCAGTAATTTTGTTGAAAATATCAGAGTTATGTGAAGTCACTGAAGTGGCTTCTTCTAAAAGAACGTGGTATTGGCCCACCTGTTTATTTGTTGACAATGTTGTAAGAGGAAGCTCTTTTGCGGTTCCAAGTATAAAATGCGGTTTTGATTGACTCCTTGTAGTTCTAATGTTTGAAGCAGAAGCCATATTTGTTACTAATTCACTGGGCAACAAAAAAATTTTTTTTTCGTGTCCCAAGAATGAAAATACCTTATTCTTATAGTATTTTCTGTGCTGAATCCAAATAAGTTTGTAAAATTTCTCTATCAGGTCTGGTTTTTGTGTGACATGCAATTTTATTTTTAAAAACCCATATAGTTACATACTTATTAAAATATGATCGAAAAGACATACCTGTAGTTTAAAAAGTAGCTTGTTTTGATTTTCTGCTGTGCTTTGCCTCAGGCATGTCTCTCTTAAGAGTCCAGCAATAGTCAGCCAGCATACTGAGGCTCCATTTGCCTTGGTAACGGTTTTCCATGGCAGAAATATCCTGATGAAAACGCTCACCATGTTCGTCGCTTACCGCACCCAGGTTTTCCGGAAAAAAGTCCAAGTGAGAGTCCAAGAAATGAACCTTTAATGACATATTGCACCCCATTGCTTGGTAAGACTTAAGAAGATCTCTTACTATTTCAGGATAGTTTTCGGCCTTGTGATTTCCCAAAAAATTTGTGCAGACACTTTTGAAACTCTGCCACGCAGCTTTCTCAACTTCATTCAACTCTCCTTCAAATCGCTCATCTCTTAACAATTCTCTGATCTGAGGGCCTACAAAAATGCCTTCTTTAATCTTGGCATCACTGATCCGGGGAAACTTATTTCTCAAGTATGTGAATCCTGTTTGCGCTTTATCCATCGCTTTAACAAAGTTTTTCATAAGTCCAAGCTTGATATGCAAAGGAGGAAGGTACACTTTCTCAGGGTCAACAAGTGAACTATTCACAACATTTTTCTTGCCTGGAACAAGTGAGGTGCGTTTTGGCCAATCCTTCTTAACGTAGTGGTTTTGCTTGTCCCTACTGTCCCACTCACATAAAAAACAACAGTACTTGGTGTAACCTAGCTGCAACCCTAGCAAAAGTGCAATGACCTTCAGATCTCCACAGATATTCCACTTATATTTCTGATACTGAAACTTTTCTAAAAGCAACTTCATGTTGTCGTATGACTCTTTCATGTTTGCAGCATGTGCAATAGGTACAGAAGGAAATTTATTTCCGTTGTGAAGAAAGACTGCTTTCAAGCTGACTTTTGAGGAGTCAATGAACAATCGCCACTCATCCACGTTATGTTCATGACCAAGAGCCCCCATGACTGAATTAACATCTTTACAAAACACAAGTCCATTTTCATGGGAGAACCATTCTTTGAATTCATCATGGCGGCTGCGGAAAAAACAAACTTTTGTGTCACGTTGCAGTAGATTCCAACCCTTTAATCTTGAACCTAAAAGTTCAGCCTGCTTCTTAGATAATTTCAAATCACGAACTAGGTCATTTAGATCTCCTTGTGACAGTAAATGTGGTTCATTGGAGGAACAGGTAGCCTGGAATGTTGGATCAGAAATGTCTTCATCTTTTTCCTCGTGATATGCTACAGCTACGTTTGATTCCTCATCACTTAAACTTACATGTTCAGGAGGATTTGGTACTGGAAGTTGAGCACTGTGGGGAACTGGTCTCATTGCAGACGGTAGATTAGGGTATTTCATAAGGCTCTTTGTTTTTGAAGTGATCCCCTTTGTATTTACCAGGCAGAAATAGCAGTCTGTTGTGTGATCTTCGGGTTCCCTCCAAATCATTGGAATAGCAAATGGCATGTGACGTGAACCGTTTAGCCATCCTGTAAGTAGTCTTACACATGTCACACAACAAATGTGAGGGGCCCAACTCTTGTCCTGATGGCCTACATCCGAAATAAAGTTCATAGCATTTTTTTACTAATGGTGTAAAGTTACGTTTCTGGGATTTTAAAGTTAGATCACCACATACATAACAAAAGGAATTAGGATGATTCAGAGAGTTCCTCGGCATTACAAAACATCTATATGAATACAACACTGGTGTAAAATTAACAAGAAGCAACAGACACTAGCTGTTAACACTGTGACATTTACAAGCAGACTGACTTGGAGCTGCTCTACACACAGAAACTAGGCTCATGTCTGAACAGGTACAAACATGTTTCAACCTGCACAGTCTGCTGCTCCGACCAAATTTATCCTGCCAGCATTATCAGAACTTTCTCCCCAAAGGAATAAATTGTACTAATTTTACAGAAAAATTAATACAACATATATATTAATATTAATATTTTATTATAGTTATATTAATTAATATAATATATTATTATATTTATTATTTTTATATTATTTTATATTATAATATTGTTATATACTTAATTATATATAATATGTTATTATTTTTTATCCGGTGATCATGCTAAATGAGGAAAAAATGAACATAGCGTCACAAGTAAACTAAGCCTGATAGAAAAAAATCTGATTTCATATTTAGATTCAGCATGAAAAAGTACACTTAGAACACCCATCAAAACCCTTGTGACAAAATTGTTGTTGACCAGTGTTATCAGAAATTACCAATTCCAAATCCAACAAAAACCAGAAAAATAAAAAAAATTCATTAAACATCTGAAACATTTGTACAAGGTAGAAAATGTGAAACAAACAATTTTTTGCTTCAGCAAACGTTTTTGTAAAAAGAATACTTTTCGAGTTATGAAGCGTATAATGACTGGCTGGCGGCCATTTTTTTTGGGGGGGGGGGGAAATGGGGTACTTAGGATGAATTGAAATTTTTTAATTCTCATATTCTTTTTTATCACCCTTCAATCCACCTTATTACCAGTGAAGCAATAGTTGAAAAAATTTTCACCCCCACCCTAATATATATATATATATATATATATATATATATATATATATATATATATATGATGAATAAAACCACGAAGGGAAAAGAAACACAAAGTGATGCTCAAGCGCTTTCGTCTAATGACATCCTCAGGGACACTGGAGTGAAAGGAGAGTTCAAGGCAATATATAGGTTACAAAAATAAACATGTACATATTCACGATTTGCGAGGGTGCCCTCTCAAGGCATTGGTTTCTGCCCTATGTAGGAGAATTACAACTTCTGACTATCGTGGCTCCGTAGTGTAGTGGTTAGCACGTCTGACTGGCAATCGGAAGATCCTGGGTTCGATTCCCGGGCGGGTGCCTTATTTTTCATTTGTTTGTTATTTCTCTTCCTCGTGTGCAGAACACTCCTCTATACTTACGTCGTTTCTATACGTTAATATACTGCGCGGTCATTGCAGTTATATATATATATATATATATATATATATAGTATAGAAAAAATTGTGGGAGGAGCAAACACATTTGTATGGGAAAATGACACTTTTAGCTCTTTGGCCGAAATTCAATATAAATTCAAATGGCTTGTTTATGAAACAGGTCACAAAAGAATAAAGAAATAAAAATAAATATAAATATAAATTGAAAAAAAAAAAAATTATTA
>JAJOZX010001083.1:380000-445000 GCA_023014485.1 Bathynomus jamesi
CTTTATGGTTATTTAGGCTGTGACATATATATCACTAAGGCATTATTTTGTAATAATTTTTTTTTTTTCCCCAATTTATATTTATATTTATTTTTATTTCTTTATTCTTTTGTGACCTGTTTCATAAACAAGCCATTTTAATTTATATTGAATTTCGGCCAAAGTGCTAAAAGTGTCATTTTCCCATACAAATGTGTTTGCTCCTCCCACAATTTTTTCTATACTATATATATATATATATATATATGTTTCTTTTTGCAACCTATATATTGCCTTGAACTCTCCTTTCACTCCAGTGTTCCTGAGGATGTCATTAGACGAAAGCGCTTGAGCACCACTTTGTGTTTCTTTTCCCTTCGTGGTTTTATTCATCATAAATATTTTTCACGTGTCACTTTCGTGAAATAATTTTTCATATATATATATATATTTAATTTTCAAGTAGATGATTCGGTCTGAAATTATTTGTAAAATTCTAAAGTTTATTTCAGTTCATGTTACATCACACAGATTTGGCTACTATATGTGTTTATTTTAGTTACTCTCTACAAATTAAGGTTTATTGTCATGATCTAAATTTTCAGAATTTCACGTGATATTACTAACTATAACATTTGTTTAGTTTAAGTTGGAATATTATTCCTTAACAGTATTACATAAAAATATATTTGTGCTTCTAATGTTATCTGATTACTTATTACGAAATGTATATTATGATCTCGTAAGGTGTAGAGAATTTTAGCGTTTCATTTTGTGAGAAAGTGTTGATATTATCGAGAGGTATTGTCACTTCTCAGGCCTGTTTGAATATTGTGAGGATTATAAACTTTAATTTAATGATTCATATCTAAAAATTACAAACCAAAACTAGGCGACTGCAGAAAGGCTTGCGATTCTTCATAACCGATATCTGATGTCTTAAATCGTTTAAGAACGTTCTATAACGCTCAATCAAAATTGCCAAATATACAGTAGATACAGGGTGTTCCATTTAAATGGAACCATTGGCAATAATTAATAATGTCTTTTTTTTCCCCAGATTGGTGAGGGTGAACGTAATAAAGGTAAATAAAGGTACCACTATCTTTTCCAATCTTTATTACTTCCATTTAAAATGACCATAGGGAGAAAAGATTGGGAAGGATATTGGTACCTTTATTTACAATCATTACTTTATATTACCTTACCTTACCTTTATTAACTTATTATTACCTTACCTTCACAAATCTGGAAAAAAAAAGACATCATTAATTACTCCCTATGGTTCTATTTAAATGAAACACCCTGTACACCTATATGTGTGGTGAAAAATTTTGCTGCAATGATAACCGTATTCAATATTTTCAGTGCAAATGTATATGATACAATCAAATAGTTTTTCATTGACAAACCACGAATGTTATTAGTATGGTTTAGGAAAAAAAATCATCTTTGGAACTGCTCATTCGTAACAATGACCAATCAGTGAAGTGATTGGGTGTGACATCATAGGAGCAGCATCACCTACAGTATACAAACTTGCAAGTATGCATGAGAGCCACATTCTTCAAGATCTACTCCACTGTATCAGACAACATTAATATTTGTGTAAAAGCTCGAGGGAATAACTACATTGTATTATCTACTTTTTGATGATACATGAACTTAAACATAATATTTATTTGCTCATATATCTTTGTTGATGATAGTTAAGGTTCAGCTACCATTTGATACATACTGTATAATCTTCATGGTGTATTATGTGTGTGTGTGTGTGTGTGTGTGTGTTGTATGCGCGCGTGTGTTTACATATCATGAGCTTCGCATATTTTAAAGTGTTTTAATACTTTAACTAACAAATGATAATTAATAAACCATTATTGATATATATAATTTAAGTGATATATTTTAACTATTCCGTACTTTCACATTACTTCGAGTTACTACGATCAATCCCAATACTAAATTTAAAAACATATCATAAGCTTATTTCTTGTTAAATGGTATTATTCCAGGGAAGGTTTGAAGAACTACTTTCTTTGGATGTTTCATTCTAAGACATTTGTCGTGCATGAATAATCACAGTTAATTATAGATTTAACTTTTAGATTTAACTTTTAGAAGATAAATAATGTTATTGAGAGAGCGCATTCTTATAGTCTTCTCCCGGCAGATATTATTTCAGTTTCCCACGATGATACCCCGACAGTACGTCAAGCGACACGAGCCTTTATAGGTACATTAGGTAAAGAGGTTTACATAAAGTGGGTAAATCTAAATCGTTATTCTATTTTAAAATACTATTGTGGAAACTCCAAAAATGTTATTGGCTTTACCCAGAGCAGTATAATTAAGATTTTTCCCCCATTCCACACACACACACACACACACATATATATATATATATATATATATATATATATATATATATATATATATATATATATATATATATATATATATATATATATATACATGCATATAAATAAATATAATATATGAACGGTAAACAACCATTAAGCTATGTTTCTCGAAAACATTTATTTCAACTTAATCTTTGTACATTCGGGTGGAGTAAAAAAAACTTTTTTCAGAATTTAGTTTTGTAGGGGCACCCAAAATTAGTTTGTGGTACCAATAAGAAATCAGTAAAATATTAACTACCTGCGACATCAACTTCACCGGCCCCAAGGAGGTAAAATATTTTGCTTTTCAGGTACCCCCCCCCCCAAAACATTAAGGAAAAATTCAAAGATTTAAGTGTATATTCCGTTGTGTTTATGCTAGGAAGATCATTTTTGTTTGATTTGATTTGTCTATTTACGTTCTTTAACTTTTCCCTTATACATTTTTCTCCCATTCCTCACCGAAATTTGAAAGATTTGGTATTTCATGAAAAATACTAAAAAAAACAGGAATTTTTATATCTTTCGTTGAGTTTCTCAACATTAGTAGATGGTTTAGCACTATTTTAAGGTTTCCATTTGTTTAGGTTTTCAGAGATTTAAATTATTTTATAATTATATTATAGACGGTTTGTTATTTATACTAAATTACATTAGAATTTATATATCTTTTTCAGATTATTTGATTGCTTTGATAAATTTTTATATTGAATCCGATTTGCTAAAAACATTTACAGTCGTTAATATACTGTAGTCTAATTCTATTCCAATGCACAAAAAAAAAATTAGGCATGGCTTCCATGCCGCGAATGAATCAGTAAAAAGAAAGACGAGGAATACTCAACATCTGAATCCAATCTTTGGACCACCAAAGGATCTCTCACTGATTTATTTGCCTTCGTCCGAAGATATACTTCAGTGTTTCCTTTATGTTAGACAGGAAAACATTAAGTCAGGAGAAGCTAATCCAAAAATTTATGATGTTGCTACAGTCGTTGCCCAAAAAGTATGGGATCGTGCTTCTATTCCAACTAGCCATCATAAGACCATAACGAAGTGCATCCAAGGTTTGTACGAAAAATATCAAAAAATCTTGAAACAATTCAAAGGGCAGAAAGACCAAGCATCCTATCAAGCATTGCTTCACAAATTTAAACTTGAATCACTGAAGCTCTTTGATATAGCTTCTTGTAAATGTGAAGACTTCATGACATGTCGTTGTGAAAAAGACCGAAAAGTTCCTGTTCTGGAAAGGGATTTCCTTAATGACCATCGAACGTCTAGAAAAATGATGATTGGATCCGTAGATAAAGTGGTCACCAAAAAAGATGAAAAAAAAGAAAACGGTTATACAAAAATATGATGAATATACAGCACGGATCTCGAAAGGAATGAAAGAATTTGATACTGCTGCAACTGTTTCGTCAAGTTCCAGCGAAACGGACGAAAGCAGTGAGCCGTTTAAACTCACGACAAAGCCATTAATTAATCCGACCTTCACAAATAAGAATGCGGTTGCCAACAGTGGGTAGAGAATGCGATCGAAGAGGAATATCTGTCAGTCCTGGGGCAGCTCTTGCATCTGCTGTTCTTCAAGATTTTAAATTAATTAGTAGTGAAGATACTTCTTCAGTGATCGACAGAGGCAAGATAAGACGAGGAAGGAGCAAGATTAGAAAAGGTCTCTCTGAAGATACCTCAACTTTCAATTCAAGTGATCATCTTATGGGTCTCTACTTTGATGAAAGAAAAGATCGAACAAACGTTATGATAATGAAAGGTAGTTAGTAAGTATCATTCTAGGATTACTATGGAAGAGCATATTGGCCTTTTGAAAGAACCAGGCTCAACTTACTTACGCCACATATCTCCAAAATTTAACATAGCAAAAAGCATTTATAAAGGCATTTTGGAGTTCTTGGGATGCAAAAATATCAGTGCTAGAAATATTGTTGCCATTGGCTGTGATGGCATTGCAGTCGATACTGAAATAAAAGGAGGCATCTTAAAAATTTTGGAGCAGAACTTAAACAAACCCTCTCACTAGTTTATTTGTCTTTTTCATTTTAATGAGTTACCATTGAGGCGTTTGTTAGAACACCTCAATGGGCCCTCCTATGACCCACGAGAAATGTCAGGACGAATTGGAAAACCATTAAAATCTGTTGACCAACCAATAGTTAAGTTTGAAGAAGTGGAAGAAAATCATCTTCCAATTACTGATTCCGATGATCTAAGTACAGATCAATTGTACGGTTTGTACCTCTATAAAGCTTCTCAGGCTGTTACTTCTTGGTGTTGCAGCAATGACTTAGCAAATCTTCAACCTAGGCCAATGGTCCAATCCAGATGGTTAACTCTGCTAACCGCATCCTGCATTTCTACATGGGATGTGAAAATCCGATGGATAGCTTAAAAGTGCTGGTAGAATACATCGTCAAAGTTTATGCTCCAATGTGATTCACGATCAAGACAAAACGTTGGTGCTATGATAGATCTTGTCACCTGTGGAAGATAGTAACTTGTTCAAGATACCTAAAAAAGGAGCTTAGAGGTATTGTTGATAAAGTTATTATTCGAAACGCCTACTTTTCTCATCAAGAGAACCTTCTTCTTGCAATGATTACTGATAACGGGCCAAACGTTCGAAAATTGGCAATACGAAGGATTGAAGTAGCAAGATCTCAAGCTGAAAAAAATGAAAAGCATTCGCAAGTTCAGTATACCGAAGCTACATTTCCATGCACTTGACTACACTGATATTATATTTTGGACAGATAGTCCCATCATGCTTGAGCCACCATTGACAAAACACTTAATCAAAGAGTTGACATCATTGGCTGAGAACACTAGCGAAGAAACTCTTTCAATTCCCTTGTCATACACAAGCAGTAGAAAGGAGTATCAAACTTGAAACAGAAGCGGCAAGAGCAGTTTATGGAAGTGAGAGGAGAGATGGCTACGTTAAAACCAAAAATGCATCTCAAACAATAATTAAATTATTTGAAACCAAGAACGATTACAAAACTGAATAAGAAGCTTTCTAAATTATTGTGGTGGGTGGGTTAGGGTGGAGCTCAAAGAGCAGCTACCTCGACATGGTGAGTTCTGGGTAATTTAAGCCGAGATATGAATGGCTCTTAAATTAGCGGTGAGCTGCTCCAATATTTAAAGCCATGCAGCTATTTTATAAGCTTCTAAAAGAAAACTGAATCACTGAATGATGATTAACATCAACTAATCAACGAAAGCAATAAAAACTCCTATTTTTTGTTAGTGTTTTTCATGAAATACCAAATTTTCCAAATTTCGGGGAGGAATGGGAAAAAAGTGTATAAGAGTAAAATTAAAGAACATAAAGAGACAAATGAAATGAAACAAAACTGATCTTAGCTTAAAGACAACGGAAGGTACGCTTAAATTTGCATTTTTCCTTAATTTTGGTGGGCACCTGAAAGCCAAAATCTTTGACCTACTTGGGGCCGGTGAAGTTGATGTCGCAAGTAGCTAATATTTTACTGATTTCTTATTGGTATCACAGCCTAACTTTTGGGAGCCCCTACAAAACTGAATTCTGAAAAAAAGTTTTTTTCACTCCACTCTATAATGTGCATGTTTTGTCCTTATTTTATCCATTTCTTTTACAATAGATTCTCAGTGGCACGTCCGTTGGGTGCATTCCATCAAATATTGTTTGCTATCTATGGACGAGTTACAACAGAAAACTAAAACTACAGTACCGTCTATCTATACACACACTTAGCCTCCATATACGGTATTATATATTATATTATTTTTAATGCACGTTGAAAACTTCATTAAACACTAGTGTGACAATCTAACTAATGAATCTTCATTGTTTTAGTTCCGTTATTAGATTTTTTTATGCAGGAAAGAGGGGCCAAAGGCAAATGCCCCAAAAACTTTCCCCTCGCAGAAGAAGTGAGCCAAAATCAAGGTCCGGGGTTTTCGAGATGCCTAGACACTCTGCGTTTGAAAGATGGGAAGTCATAGAGAGGGGAAAAGATGGATTGAGTAGATGAAAGATTGAAAATGCCGATTAACCATTGCGTTAGAGAGTTGGACAGAAAAAGAATGAGAAGGTGTACAAAGACTGTTACTGGGTGCTCTTTAAAGGAGGAAGCATGCAGTTAGACAAGTCAGAAGAGCAGTGTCCGTTATAATAGCGATAGAAAAGAGAGGGGTGAGGCAACATTGTGGCGAAGAGAGAGGGATTGAAGAGAGTGAGTAAGAGGCGGGGAATTAATGAGACGTAAACCCTTTGATTCCACCCAGTCAAGTAGGGCTGTATGGGTTGAGCCACTCAATATATAAGTAGTATACTCCATACAGGGGGGGACAAGACCCCTGTACAGAGACAACAACTGAGTCGGGGTGAAGAAACTGCGAAAGAAGTACAGCACACCTAACCTCTTACAAGCTGTTGTGAAAAGGCAAGGAAAGATCACGAGAAAAATAAACGTCAAGAATGTTAAGGGCAGAGGAAGGATTGAGTTGTGTATTAGTGAAGGTACGTCGCGTGGAAGATTGTGAAGAGTAGACAGATGGAAGAAGAATTTTTGAGGCACTGAAAGCCACAAGGTTTTTCCTGCCCCAATCAGAGATGGCAGAAAAATCAGAAGTCAGGCGTACCATAGCCGTCCTCCGCGAAGCATGGAATGACTGCTGTTAGGGACGCTTTGGGAAGCCGGTGGAGAAGTGAAGAGTGGAATCATCGGCACAGGAGTGAATAAGACAGAAAGTGTGACTTAATAGATCATTAACAAACAAAAGGAAAAGAGTGGGTGACAGGACAGAGCCCTGAGGAACACCACTGGTAATAGCTGTAGGAGGAGAACAGTGCCATCTACAACCGCAGCTATAGATCGGCTGGAATGGAAATTATAGAAGAAGGCATAGATAGAAGGATAGAAACCGAAGGAGCGCAGTTTCGAAATTAAAGATTTGTGCAAGACTCTATCAAAAGCTTTCGATATGTCTAACCAAAATTCCAAAAGGAGGGTGACCAAGAGTCAAAGAGATATGCAAGATGATCGCCAGTCGAGCGTCCTTTCGAGAACCCCCATTGACGATGTAAAATAAGATTCTGGGAAGAGATGAGTTTAACAATCTTCCTATTAAGGATTGATTCAAAAACTTTAGAAAGGCAAGAAATCAAAGCAATTGTTACAGGCTGAATGAAATTGAACTCCCAGCAGGAAGGAAAAGTACCAGATGAAAGACAGACGAAACAGTTTGCTTCGGCACAGAAGCACACTAGCACAGTTCTTGAGAAGAACAAGATGAATACCATGAGGATCGTACGCCTTCCTAGAGTTGAGCCCAGATAGGTCAGAAAGAACATTTTTGGAAGAGATTTTAAGGGAAGGGAAAGAGAAGAGACGGCAACTGAGCCATTACAATGTAAAAGTGAAGGGAAAGAAAAGGAAATGAAGAGGTTCTTAGCTAGATGCCAGAAAGAGGGAGAAAAATTAGAATTGGATAGGTTTTCACATTCTTGTTGGTTCAAAGAATTTTTAGCGAGTGGAAGAAGAGATTTTGCCTGATTCTGGGCAGAAATGTTAGTTGAGTGAGAATCAGGAGTTGGATGGCAACGGTACCTTCTGAAAGACTCCTCTCTGTTGCGGATTTCATTAGAACAAGTAAAATTAAACCAATGTTTATTTTCATTTGTAATAGGAATAGAATATGGAATGTAACTTGGGTGTATCATGCTCATTAATGCGCAAATTTCAAGATTGGCAGTATGTATTCCTATGTAAAATTAAATTTTAGGAGGGGTTTGTTTTCTTGAACTTTTGTTAAATATCACGTTTATGTGTTCAAATTTCCACTTTTTCGTTTTCTGGTTATGTACAGAACAGCTGTGCAGAACATACACTGTAGTACAAATGTAACAGACTCGTTTCTTACCAAACAAAACCATTGTAACAGCTGTTATAGGCTACTAGAGTTTCACTGTGATAATTTTCTATGTTTCAGATACAAAGCTTGGTGAAGAAAGATCGTGTAGCCACCATGGCTAAGCAAGGACGAAAGACAAGAAAAAGTTCTGGTTCAAAGCTGAGTGATCTGGTGGGTCCAGGCAAGCAGTTATTTCCTACAGAAGTTCCAACCTGGAGAGCTGTGTTTCAGAGAGGAATCCTCCTCGAGGAAGAGAAGCTGCTTCTGGATGATATGAAGAGAGCTCAGTACCCTCTGCAAGATTTGGCTAAGGACTTGGCATCACTGGTAGGGGCACAGTGGCACAGGCACAGAACCTGAAGGAAATGAGAAACCTCCACTGAAGATAGCTGAGGCTCTGTTTGAGTGGATTAGTGCTCATGGTGCTAAAGATACTATTGTGGTCTTTGGTGGTGACTCCACCAACACAAACACAGGACCTGATGGAGGAGCCATCACTCACTTGGAGAGACTGCTGGGTCACAAGTGTCACTGGCCTATATGCAAAAGTCTGGGTTCAGTGGCCCAATAGGAAAACTTTTGGAGAAGATCAATGACATACCTGTCAACTTTACCTTCAAGGCTCTGCCAGGAGAAGATATAATTGAACTGCCAGAGGACATTGTACATAACCTTAGCACTGACCAGAAGAACTGCTACCTACTGATAAAAGCTCTTAAGACAGGAGATTTGAATAAGGAAGTTGCTGGTCTGTAGTGTGGCCCACTGAATCAGTTACGCTGGCTGACTACAGGTGAGGCTCTGTTGATGCTGTGGATGAGGCAGCATGGTCTAAAGGGAGAGGTGTTGAAAAAGCTGGAGGTGCTGCTGAAGTTCTGCCTGGATTTCTACTTTAAGATGTATTTTGAGATCAAGGTGAAGCACCACATGAGGTATGGACCTCACCATATTGTGACCGCTCTGGGACTGCTGAGAAGCCAGACTTCTGAAGTCAGGAACATAATCACTCATGTGATAGTTCGTGAAGCATATCATGCTCACAGTGAGAACGTCATTACCTCTCTCCTGTGCAGTGAGGATGAGGAGGAGAGGGGATGGGGGGTTGAGATGATCAAGAAGATCAGAGGTAAGTCTGAGTATGGAGACATGAGTCTAAGAACTCATAGAAACCCTAAACTGAAATTTGATGCCACTTCTCCAATTACTCTGATTAAATGAGATAAGGAGAAAGTGTTTGAGCCACTCTTCACTTGTAAGATGTCAAGAGGAGAAGTTGAGGAGCTTCTCAGGTCTCCACTTCAAGTTGAGAACTTCTCAGTTCACACTCAAAGCTGTGAAAGAGCAGTCCAGGAAATTTCAGCTGCAGCTCATGCAGTGTATGGGCAAGAGAGAAGAGACGGTTTTGTTAGTGGTAGGATTGATCACAGAGAATTGTTGCCAGTTTTCAAGTCAAAGCGAGACATTATGAAAATGTTTTAGATCTCTACAAGACCTGCTAGACAAATCAAGATGCTTTCAGAAGAAAAAATCTTAAAACAGTCAGTTGACCAGCATATAATTACAAGCTGGGGGTGAAGGAGGGACTTATACAAATATTAAAGAAGAATTGCAATTGTAAAAAAAAAGTTGAACGTCACAGCAGCTTGCGGAAAGGTGGGGGCAGCTGCTATCACACTCAGCGATGCCGAAAAGAAAATAAATAAAAATTGGTGGAGGCGATTCTAAGAAAAAGATAATGCAAGACCAAGAAAGAAGAACAAAAAGATTCTGCGTGGTGAAGAGAACATCGCGAAATGTGGTGTATAGGAGACTAAAAATCATACAATTCCTTAGTTTTGGGCCATTTTGGGTGATTTTGGTTATTTTATGGGTTATGAACCACTTTGGCTGATCTTAAATGGGTTCAAGTCTGCCCCTATAAATGCTTAAGGGTGTATGTGGACAATATGGAACATATGGAGGTCATTTGAGGCTACCAAGTCTTTGAAACTGGCCAAAACTCCCATTTTTTGACAAAAAAGTGCGATTTTGAACACTTAAATGCGATTTTCCGCAAATGTTGCAGAAGACGAATCCCTCTTAAAATTCAATTTTACATAGGAATACATACTGCCAATCTTGAAATTTCAAGTTTTTTAATATTCGACCTGAGCATGATACACCCTCGTGTACAGACCTCCGCATCTCTTCCTTGAGGAGGATACAGCCCTGTACACCGAACTCCGTAGCCGCCTAGGGGACAGGGTGTGTGTAGTTTCAGAAGACTTCAACTGTCTCGGCATAAAGTGGGAAGAAAGGACTGCTGATGCCGAAGTGAGTGATGGCTCCTGCATCAGGTCCTGTATTTGTGTTGGTGGAGTCACCACCAAGGACCACAATAGTATATTTAGCACCATGAGCACTAATCCACTCAAACAGAGCCTGAGCTATCTTCAGTGCAGGTTTCTCTTTTCCTTCAGGTTCTTCTGGTGTACAATGGAAGAGATACTTCCCCTCAGGTTCCCAGGTAACAGCATAGTGCTCTTCATTTTAAATATCAGGATGGAAGCGGCCAGTTTCTTCATTGTACCTCATGATCCTTGTCTTCCTATCTTGTTTTCCATCAAAGAAAATTCCCTTGATCTCCTCTTCCTCTGTCATTTTCTCCAGGGCCTCCACCGAGGCACCTATTACAGACTCCTTGCCCCTCCACATCTTCATCCTGTCAACAGCTAGATATGCCTTATCAGCACATAGATGGCCAGCTTTGATGAGATCTTGCAAGAAACCAGTTGCAATGGCTGCTGCAGGAGTGTTTGCCACCTTGAACCTGACTGCAGCCGCAGCCGTAGTTCCTCCTGGCAGAGATGGAGACTTTGCCAGTGTTGACACTGGAGCTTGTGCCTGGTGCTGTACTGGAAAAATCTGTTTCAGCAGTAGGAGCTGCTCTCTCTGCCTGGAGACTCTTGCAAGGAAGTCACCTCATCTTCATCATCATTACCATCTTCAGCTCTTAGCAGTTGCTCCTTTTCTTCTTCCTCTTTTCTGTTTCTCTTCTCAGCTGCCTTCTGTTCTTCCTCCTTCCTCTTAGCAGCCTTCACCTGCTTCACTGTTTCCTTCACATCAACAGATGCCATCCGGAAGCCAGAAACTTCTGAGGTTTTGATCCTCTGGTAATGGAGCCACTCTAGCTCTAGCTTTGGAATCTTCTGAGGCAGAGGACAGTCACAGTTGATATGAACTCTCGCAGCACAGCCAGAGCAGCCAGATGCTTCGGTTCCACAGAGAGTGATATCATGTCTGCAGGTTGTTTTGTCAAACAATGTATCAAGTTCAGATTTTCTCTTTTCTCTCTTTGCAGCCATTCGCTAAGTCAATCATTTCATTCCACGTGAAAAGAATCTTCCTGGCAATGAATCTCTCTTGAATGATCACAGGAGGAGTGAACTTGGCATTGCTTTTGCGCCACTGTACCTCTACCAGTGGTGCCAAGTCCTTAGCCAAATCTTGCAGAGGGTACTGAGCGCTCTTCATATCATCCAGAAGCAGCTTCTCTACCTCGAGGAGGATTCCTCTCTGAAACACAGCTCTCCAGGTTGGAACTTCTGTAGGAAATAACTGCTTGCCTGGACCCACCAGATCACTCAGCTTTGAACCAGAACTTTTTCTTGTCTTTCGTCCTTGCTTAGCCATGGTGGCTACACAATCTTTCTTCACCAAGCTTTGAATCTGAAACATAGAAAATTATCACAGTGAAACTCTAGTAGCCTATAACAGCTGTTACAATGGTTTTGTTTGGTAAGAAACGGGTCTGTTACATTTGTACTACAGTGTATGTCCTGCACAGCTGTTCTGCACATAACCAGAAAACGAAAAAGTGGAAATTTGAACACTTAAACATGATATTTAGCAAAAGTTCAAGAAAACAAACCCCCCTTAAAATTTAATTTTACATAGGAATACATACTCCCAATCTTGAAATTCGCGCATCAATGAGCATGATACACCCTAGTGTACATTCAATATTCTATTCCTATTACAAATGAAAATAAACATTGGTTTAATTTTACTTGTTCTAATGCAATCCGCAACAGAGAGGAGTCTTTCAGAAGGTACCGTCGCCATCCAACTCCTGATTCTCACTCAACTAATATTTCTGCCCGGAATCAAGCAAAATCTATTCTTCGACTCGCCAAAAATTCCTTGAACCAACAAGAATGTGAAAACCTATCCAATTCCAATTTTTCTCCCTCTTTCTGGCATCTAGCTAAGAACCTCTTTATTTCCTTTTCTTTCCCTTCACTTTAACATTGTAATGGCCCAGTTGCCGTCTCTTCTCTTTCCTTCCAACTCAACCCTGTACGATTCCAGTGCTGTTCCCCCATCTCCTCCTCCCTCTGACTTTATTATGTCTGAAATTAAAATCTCTTCCAAAAATGTTCTTTCTGACCTATCTGGGCTCAACTCTAGGAAGGCGTACGATCCTCATGGTATTCATCTTGTTCTTCTCAAGAACTGTGCTAGTGTGCTTCTGTGCCGAGGCAAACTGTTTCGTCTGTCTTTCATCTGGTACTTTTCCTTCCTGCTGGGAGTTCAATTTCATTCAGCCTGTCACAATTGCTTTGATTTCTTGCCTTTCTAAAGTTTTTGAATCAATCCTTAATAGGAAGATTGTTAAACTCATCTCTTCCCAGAATCTTATTTTACATCGTCAATGGGGGTTCTCGAAAGGACGCTCGACTGGCGATCTTCTTGCATATCTCTTTGACTCTTGGTCACCCTCCTTTTGGAATTTTGGTTAGACATATCGAAAGCTTTTGATAGAGTCTTGCACAAATCTTTAATTTCGAAACTGCGCTCCTTCGGTTTCTATCCTTCTATCTATGCCTTCTTCTATAATTTCCTTTCTGGCCGATCTATAGCTGCGGTTGTAGATGGCACTGTTCTCCTCCTACAGCTATTACCAATGGTGTTCCTCAGGGCTCTGTCCTGTCACCCACTCTTTTCCTTTTGTTTGTTAATGATCTATTAAGTCACACTTTCTGTCTTATTCACTCCTGTGCCGATGATTCCACTCTTCACTTCTCCACCGGCTTCACAAAGCGTCCCTAACAGCAGTCATTCCATGCTTCGCGGAGGACGGCTATGGTACGCCTGACTTCTGATTTTTCTGCCATCTCTGATTGGGGCAGGAAAAACCTTGTGGCTTTCAGTGCCTCAAAAATTCTTCTTCCATCTGTCTACTCTTCACAATCTTCCACGCGACGTACCTTCACTAATACACAACTCAATCCTTCCTCTGCCCTTAACATTCTTGACGTTTACTTTCCTCGTGATCTTTCCTTGAAAGATCCTTTCCTTGCCTTTTCACAACAGTTTGTAAGAGGTTAGGTGTGCTGTACTTCTTTCGCAGTTTCTTCACCCCGACTCAGTTGTTGTCTCTGTACAGGGGTCTTGTCCGCCCATGTATGGAGTATACTAGTTATATATTGAGTGGCTCAACCCATACAGCCCTACTTGACTGGGTGGAATCAAAGGGTTTTCGTCTCATTAATTCCCCGCCTCTTACTCACTCTCTTCAATCCCTCTCTCTTCGCCACAATGTTGCCTCACCCCTCTCTTTGCTATCGCTATTATAACGGACACTGCTCTTCTGACTTGTCTAACTGCATGCCTCCTCCTTTAAAGAGCACGCAGTACCAGTCTTTGTACACCTTCTCATTCTTTTTCTGTCCAACTCTCTAACGCAATGGTTAATCGGCATTTTCAATCTTTCATCTACTCATCCAGTGAACTCTAGAACAATCTTCCTCAATCCATCAATTCCCCTCTCTATGTCTTCCCATCTTTCAAACGCAGAGTGTCTAGGCATCTCGAAAACCCCGGACCTTGATTTTGGCTCACTTCTTCTGCGAGGGGAAAGTTTTTGGGGCATTTGCCTTTGGCCCCTCTTTCCTGCATAAAAAAATCTAATAACGGAACTAAAACAATGAAGATTCATTAGTTAGATTGTCACACTAGTGTTTAATCAAGTTTTCAACGTGCATTAAAAATAGTATAATATATAATACCGTATATGGAGGCTAAGTGTGTGTATAGATAGACGGTACTGTAGTTTTAGTTTTCTGTTGTAACTCGTCCATAGATAGCAAACAATATTTGATGGAATGCACCCAACGGACGTGCCACTGAGAATCTATTGTAAAAGAAATGGATAAAATAAGGACAAAACATGCACATTATAGGGTGGAGTGAAAAAAACTTTTTTTCAGAATTCAGTTTTGTAGGGGCTCCCAAAAGTTAGGCTGTGATACCAATAAGAAATCAGTAAAATATTAGCTACCTGCGACATCAACTTCACCGGCCCCAAGTAAGTCAAAGAGTTTGGCTTTCAGGTGCCCCCCAAAATTAAGGAAATATGCAAATATTTAAGTGTACCTTCCGTTGTCTTTAAGCTGAGATCAGTTTTGTTTCATTTCATTTGTCTCTTCATGTTCTTTAACTTTACTCTTATACACTTTTTTCCCATTCCTCCCCGAAATTTGGAAAATTTGGTATTTCATGAAAAACACTAACAAAAAATAGGAGTTTTTATTGCTTTTGTTGATTGGTTGATGTTAATCGTCATTCAGCGATTCAGTTTTCTTTTAGAAGGTTATAAAATAGCTGCATGGCTTTAAATATTGGAGCAGCTCACCGCTAATTTAAGAGCCATTCATATCTCGGCTTAAATTACCCAGAACTCACCATGTCGAGGTGGCTGCTCTTTGAGCTCCACCCTAACCCACCCACCACAATAATTTAGAAAGCTTCTTATTCGGTTTTGTAGTCTCTCTTGGTTTCAAATAATTTAATTATTGTTTGAGATGCATTTTTGGTTTTAACGCAGCCATCTCTCCTCTCACTTCCATAAACTGCTCTTGCCGCTTCTGTTACAAGTTTGATACTCCTTTCTACTGCTTGTGCTTGTGTATGACAAGGGAATTGAAAGAGTTTTAATTTTTCGGTGCTTCTTTACTATTACACCGGTCTCCGGTAGAAAGTTTTAAAAGCTGGTTTTCAATGTTTTTCAATGTGCTGAATTAAAAAATGATACTCATTTCCGTCGCAAATGATTTGGATAACGTTAGGGGTTAGGTTAGTTTAGGTTAGGTTAGGTTAGGTTGTTTTAGGTTAGGTTAGGTTAGGTTTGCTTAGGTGTTTTTAGGTTCGACCAATTTTGAAGGTGAAATTTATGTTTTTCCTATTGTTTTTGATGTGTTTTGTGTTAATCTGACTCAAATCTTCGGAAACCACTCGTTTTTGTGATTCTCCCCTGCCAAAAACTCCCGGTTTCCACTGGGGGTCCCCCAGGTAGAAAAGGATAAAAAAGGGTAAAAAAGGTAGCAAGTTTTAAAAGCTTTAAGCTTCAATAACTCTTTAACAAATCATTTGCGATGGAAATGAGTATCATTTTTTAATTCAGCACATTAAAAAACATTGAAAACCAGCTTTTAAAACTTTCTCCCGGAGACCGGTGTAATAGTAAATATTTACCAATTTTTCTTCGCTTGTGTTCTCAGCCAATGATGTTAACTCCTCTTTGATTAAGTGTTTTGTCAATGGTGGCTCAAGCATGATGGGACTATCTGTCCAAAATATAATATCAGTGTAGTCAAGTGCATGGAAATGTAGCTTCGGTATACTGAACTTGCGAATGCTTTTCATTTTCTCAGCTTGAGATCTTGCTACTTCGATCCTTCGTATTGCCAATTTTCGAATGTTTGGCCGGTTATCAGTAATCATTGCAAGAAGGTTCTCTTGATGCGAAAAGTAGGCGTTTCGAATAATAACTTTATCAACAATACCTCTAAGCTCCTTTCTTAGGTATCTTGAACAAGTTACTATCTGCCACAGGTGACAAGGTCTATCATAGCGCCAACGTTTTGTCTTGATCGTGAATCACATTGGAGCATAAACTTTGACGATGTATTCTACCAGCACTTTTAAGCCATCCATCGGATTTTCACATCCCATGTAGAAACTCAGGATGCGGTTAGCAGTAGTTAACCATCTGGATTGGACCATTGGCCTAGGTTGAAGATTTGCTAAGTCATTGCTGCAACACTAAGAAGTAACAGCCTGAGAAGCTTTATAGAGGTACAATTGATCTGTAGTTAGACTCAGTAATTGGAAGAGGACTTTCTTCCACTGCTTCAAACTTAACTATTGGTTGGTTGACAGATTTTAATGCTTTTCCAATTCGTCCTGACATTTCTCGTGGGTCATAGGAGGGCCCATTGAGGTGTTCTAACAAACGCCTCAATGGTAACTCATTAAAATGAAAAAGACAAATAAACTAGTGAGAGGGTTTGTTTAAGTTCTGCTCCAAACTTTTTAAGATGTCTCCTTTTATTTCAGTATTGACTGCAATGCCATCACAGCCAATGGCAACAATATTTCTAGCACTGATATTTTTGCATCCAAAGAACTCCAAAATGCCTTTATAAATGCTTTTTGCTATGTCAAATTTTGGAGATATGTGGCGTAAGTAAGTTGAGCCTGATTCTTTCAAAAGGCCAATATGCTCTTCCATAGTAATCCTAGAATGATACTTACTACCTTTCATTATCATAACGTTTGTTCGATCTTTTCTTCCATCATAGTAGATACCCATAAGATGATCACTTGAATTGAAAGTTGAGGTATCTTCAGAGAGATCTTTTCTTCTAATCTTGCTCCTTCCTCGTGTTATCTTGCTTCTGTCGATCACTGAAGAAGTATCTTTACTACCAATTAATTTAAAATCTTGAAAAACAGCAGATGCAAGAGCTGCCACAGGACGGTCAGATATTCCTCTTCGATCGCATTCTCTACCCACTGTTGGCAACCGCATTCTTATTTGTGAAGGTCGGATTAATTAATGGCTTTGTCGTGAGTTTAAACGGCTCACTGCTTTCGTCCGTTTCGCTGGAACTTGACGAAACAGTTGCAGCAGTATCAAATTCTTTCATTCCTTTCGAGATCCGTGCTGTATATTCCTCATACTTTTGTGTAGCCTTTTTCTTTTTTTTCGTCTTTTTTGGTGACCACTTTATCTACGGATCCAATCATTATTTTTCTAGATGTTCGATGGTCATTAAGGAAATCCCTTTCCAGGACAGGAACTTTTCGGTCTTTTTCACAACGACATGTCATGAAGTCTCAAGTTTAAATTTGTGAAGCAATGCTTGATAGGATGCTTGGTCTTTCTGCCCTTTGAATTGTTTCAAGACTTTTTGATATTTTTCGTACAAACCTTGGATGCGCTTCGTTGTGGTCTTATGATGGCTAGTTGGAATAGAAGCACGATCCCATACAGTCTTTACTTTTTGGGCAACGACTGTAGCAACATCATAAATTTTTGGATTAGCTTCTCCAGACTTAATGTTTTCCTGTCTAACATAAAGGAAACACTGAAGTATATCTTCGGACGAAGGCATATAAATCAGTGAGAGATCCTTTGGTGGTCCAAAGATTGGATTCAGATGTTGTCTTTCTTTTTAATGATTCATTCGCGGCATGGAAGCCATGCCTCATTTTTTTCTTTGTGCGTTGGAATAGAATTAGACTATATTAACGACTGTAAATGTTTTTAGCAAATCGGATTCAATATAAAAATTTATCAAAGCAATCAAATAATCTGAAAAAAAAATATAAATTGTAATTAATGTAGTATAAATAACAAACCCTAAATAATATAATTATGAAATAATTTAAATCTGTGAAAACCTAAACGAATGGAAACCTTAAAATGGTGCTAAACTATCTATTAATGTTGAGAAACTCAACGAAAGATATAAAAATTCCTTTTTTTTGTTAGTATTTTTCATGAAGTACAAAATTTTTCAAATTTCGGTGAGGAATGGAAGAAAAATGGGAGCTTTTTGAAGAATGGGACCCCAGCCTTCTTTAGTTAGGCTTATAAGGTTAACTAACGAAAATATCACGACCTAACCTAACCAATCGTTAGGTTAACTGTACGCCCTTGACGATTGGTTAGGTTAGGTCATGATATTTTCGTTAGTTAGCCTTATAAAGCTAACTAAAGAAGGCTGGGGTCCCTATTCTTCAATAGCTCCGAAAAGGAAAAATGTATAAGGGAAAAGTTAAAGAACGTAAATAGACAAATCAAATCAAACAAAAATGATCTTCCTAGCATAAACACAACGGAATATACGCTTAAATCTTTCCTTAAATTTTTCCTTAATTTTTGGGGGCACCTGAAAGGCAAAATATTTTACCTCCTTGGGGCCGGTGAAGTTGATGTCGCAGGTAGTTAATATTTTACTGATTTCTTATTGGGACCACAGACTAACTTTTGGGTGCCCCTACAAAACTAAATTCTGAAAAAAGTTTTTTTCACCTCACCCTAAATTGTACAAAGATTAAGTCCAAATAATTGTAATGCGTTATGTTTTCGAGAAACATAGCTTAATGGTTGTTTACCGTTCATATATTATATATATATATATATATATATATATATATATATATATATATATATAATATGTGTTTGTGTGTGTGTGTGTGTGTGTATATAATATATATATGTATATATTAGTGGTGGACCGGATATCCGCATCCGCATTCGCATCTGCGGATATCCGCATCAATTTTAACATCCATCCGTACTTCTGACTGCGGATGTTATGCGGATATTACCTCTAATAAATTATGCAATTTACAATTAAATTAGCTTATAAAGTTGCTTATACAGTAAGGCCCAATCATGCACCTTTCATGTAAAGTATTAATTACACTGTACAACAAATTTTCGGTCCAGAACAAAAATGGGAATAACATTCGGTCATTCTTAATATTTCGAGTGTGCTGATTCCAAATCTGAAAATAGTTTTTTTCTATCACGTCACTGCTTAAAATCTTCATACCAAAAAATAAGAATATATTGATAAAGAGATAGGCTTTATCATATGGAACAGTTTAATTATTGCTATACTTCAACATATATGCACAAAATTAACATAAAACTCTCGTATTATATTGTTTTCAACTCATTATTTGTATTTATGCTGGCGTTTGTGTGATGTTTCTGGTTGGTCACGCTTTAAATTCCAGCAGAAATCGACCAGCATAGCAGGACTCCACTTCCCTTTGTATCGGCTCTCCATTGTGGCTATATCCTGGTGGAATTTCTCCCCGTGTTCGTCGCTAACAGCAGATGTGTTTTTCGGAAAGAATGAGAGATGTGATTGGAAAAAATGAATTTTCAATGACATCTTACATCCGAGACGTTGGTATGAGTTGATAAGTTGATCCACAAGTGCAGCATAGTTGTCGTATTTAGTCTTTCCTAGTAGACCGCAGAACACGTTTTTGAATGCACGCCAGGCTGCCAACTCAACCTCATCCATCACTGTTTCAAAGTGTTCGTCTAGCATGAGTTAGAGAATTTGAGGGCCGACGAATATGCCTTCTTTAATCTTGGCATCACTTATTTTTGGGAATTTTTCCTTTAGATATTTGAAGGCAGGCTTATCCTGTTTCAACGCCTTTGCAAATTGTTTCATCAGCCCTAGTTTTATGTGAAGTGGCGGCAAGATAACCTTTTCATTTCGTACTAGTGGTTCGTGAATAACATTGTGAGATCCAGGTGAGGAATTGTCTCGCGGCGGCCATACTGAGAGTGTGTAGTGTTCAGACTTGCTCGGCTATCCCACTTGCATAGAAAACACATGTATTTCGTATAGCCAGTTTGCAATCCATTGAGAATAGCCACAACCTACAAATCTGCGCAGATAAGCCATTCATGTTCATTGTATCTTATACAGTCCAGAATAAAAGCAACATTGTCATACGTTTCTCTCAAGACGACTGAATGAGCGATCAGAACAGAAGGCATTGTGTTCCCATTGTGTAGCAGAACACCCTTAACAGTGTACAGAGATGCATCATTGAACAATCTCCACTGATTCGGTTCATAGCACAAACCCAGAGCATCGAACAGCCCCTGTATATCAATGCAATAACAAAGATTGTTTTTCATTGTGAAATATTCCTGCAAATCTAAGGAGCGCTTTCGGAATGCTGTAATTCGTACGTCTTCCGCCAGCAGATTCCATTTTTGTAGACGTGAGGCCAGCAGTTCACTCTGTTGCTTGGTAAGTATTAAATCACGGACCAAATCATTGAGTTCAGGCTGCGTGATGAGATGGTTCTTTCTTGGACTCGACTTCAGCTTAATAGCATTCGCCGTCTGATTCCAATTTGTCAGAGTCTGTGTTATCGGTCGGCATTTCAGCTGGAGGACGAGGGATGGGTATATCTGTAGAATGTTCCACAGGACGCATAGCAGAACGAAGATTTGGGTAGACTATAGCCTTTTTCCCTTTTCTGTTGCAACCTGTAATGTGAGACAATAGACATTGTTGACTACTTAAGATAGCATAATTGTGTAATACATTATGCAGAGCAGGATATGCTAAAATGTGCTAAAAACACCAAATTTGACGTATATTCAGAAAAATAAAAGATTCAAACCTGTGATGTTCGTTAAGCAGAAATAGCAATCAGTTGAATGGTCCAGCGTCTCTCTCCATACCAGTGGGACACCAAATCCCAGACCAGGACCGGTGCCTTTGAACCATGCAGATAACGAGCTTGTACATCTCACACAGCAGATATGAGGCGCCCAGCGCTTGTCCTGATCACCAACTTTGCATGCGAAGTATAATTCATAAAGCTTTTTCACATGAGAAGTCAACTTCCTTTTATATTGTTTTAACGTTAATGTCCCACAAATATAACAAAAACTGTCTGGCGAATTTTTGTACTCTCTAGGCATTGCAGCATAACATCAATAAAAACCTGTAAAATAAGAAAATGATATATCAATTGTCAATTTCACACAATATAGACATTGTCGGTGAAATATACATAATTTGATAGCTGTTATTCAATAATACTCACTTATAGCACCGATTTATGATAAAATATGGCTGACAGTTTTGTTTTAATTGATTAATGAAAGAAATTTTTCATAAAATGAAAGTGGAAACACGGAGCCGAACATCACCACAACAGCATATCCATGACTGAACAAAATGTAAAAGATGCGTTCAGAGAACCAGTGGTTCTCAAAATGATACAATGAAATAGGGTCATTTTCATAAAATCGGTGGGTGATACAAATAAATGGGTGTTATTTTCGCAATCTATGCATATAATTAGCCATAAAAATGACGATCTCATTTCCGTTTTTTTTTCACTGTTGTACAGTGTTATTAATGAACAAACAAATATATAAACCACAAAATATAAATACCTGGTAACACAGAAAATTGAATGAAACTTGTTTCATTGAATTTTCTGTGGCTGAAACTCTTGAGAAAGTTATTATTTTTATCATAATGAAAACATTAATATTAATTTTAATTCTTATGCATTGCCTGCCATAATAGTAATATCACGAAATTTGAAAAATTGTTATATATTCATAATTCTATATTATATTGATAGATTAACTAAATATCAGCATCCGCATTCGCAGATGTTGAAAAACTGACATCCGGTCCACCACTAAAATATATATATATATATATATATATATATATATATGTGTGTGGAATGGGGGAAAAATCTTAATTATACTGCTTTGGGTAAAGCCAATAATATTTTTGGAGTTTCCACAATAGTATTTTAAAATAGAATAACGATTTAGATTTACCCACTTTATGTAAACCTCTTTACCTAATGTACCTATAAAAGCTAGTGTAGCTTGGCGTACTGTAGGGGTATCAGCGTGGGAAACTGAAATAATATCTGCGGGCAGAAGACTATAAGAATGCGCTCTCTCAATAACATTACTTATCTTCTAAAACTTAAATCTAAAAGTTAAATCTATAATTAGCTGTGATTATTCATGCACGACAAATGTCTTAGAATGAAACATCCAAAGAAAGTAGTTCTTCAAAGCTTACCCGGAATAATACCGTTTAACAAGAAATAAGCTAATGATGTTTTTAAATTTAGTATTGGGATTGATCGTAGTAACTCGAAATAATGTGAAAGTACGGAATAGTTAAAATATATCACTTAAATTATATATATCAGTAATGGTTTATTAATTATCATTTGTTAGTTAAAGTATTGAAACACTTTAAAATATGCGAAGCTTATGATATGTAAACACACTCGCGCATACACACACACACACACACATATATAATACACCATGAAGATTATACAGTATGCAGTATGAAGATTATGCAGTATAATTAATGTAAAGAACGACGCTTGTGTAGAAGAACGTTCCGCACAAGATGAGGAGGGAGAACGAACAAATGAAAAATGAGGTAACCACCCGGGAATCGAAACCGGGATCTTCCGATTGCCGGTCAGATATGCTATCCACTACACCAGTGGTTCTTAAACTTTTTGACTCCGTTACCCCTTTTCCTGATCTCAACTAATCTCATTACCCCACACAAACTTGCAATGCCGAAGTTGTAAAGAAAATGGAAAAATTAATTACTGAAAATAACTGAAATTACTTTGAAACTTTGAAACTCTTTGAAAGGAATTTTTTTTGCAGATTGTTTAGTATACTCGATCACGGTCCTGAATGAAAATTTTTTAGAAATCGAGTATACTTGACCATGATCCTCAAAGGGTTAATCGTCTCTTTCGTGACTCGGACATTAATGTTGAAATTTTTACCATATTAAGAATTGCTCCATTACACTCGGAAATACCCAAATTACCCCCTTGGGGGTAATTACCCCCAGTTTCAGAACCTCTGCACTACACCATGGGCCTCGATTAATCAGAAGTCGTAATTCTCCTACATACGAGCAGAAACCAATGCCCTGAGGAGGCACCTTCGCATGCCGTACATATATATATATACATTTTAACTGCAAACAACACGCAGTATAATTAATGTAAAGAACGACGCTTGTGTAGAAAAATGAGGTGGTTACCTCATTTTTCATTTGTTCGTTCTCCCTCCTCATCTTGTGCGGAACGTTCTTCTACACAAGCGTCGTTCTTTACATTAATTATACTGCATAATCTTCATACTGCATACTGTATAATCTTCATGGTGTATTATATGTGTGTGTGTGTGTGTGTGTGTGTGTGTGTGTGTGTGTGTGTGTGTGTATGCGCGAGTGTGTTTACATATCATAAGCTTCGCATATTTTAAAGTGTTTTAATACTTTAACTAACAAATGATAATTAATAAACCATTACTGATATATATAATTTAAGTGATATATTTTAACTATTCCGTACTTTCACATTATTTCGAGTTACTACGATCAATCCCAATACTAAATTTAAAAACATATCATTAGCTTATTTCATGTTAAATGGTATTATTCCGGGTAAGGTTTGAAGAACTACTTTCTTTGGATGTTTCATTCTAAGACATTTGTCGTGCATGAATAATCACAGCTAATTATAGATTTAACTGTAAAAGGTACTGTTTTTTATTTTCATCTGTTGTTAGTGTTGCAGTGAACTTCGTAATGAGAACCACACCACGTTCTGCAAGATCATTTACAACTCTCAAATTTTAACTATTTCTTTGGCGGCATTGTAATGTTCTGAAACTGACCACCTTTCAGGATCTTCATGAAGAAATTCTGCGAATACTCCTGTGATTGTGAAAAATGATTTGGTTCTTTGCGTGCAAAAATCGGGTAAAGTTTTGTGAGAAGGATCAAAGGGCTGAACCCTACGCACAAAATCTTCATAGCAAGGAACTTCATTTGCATTTTTGGCCATCATCCTTTTGACATCAAATGATATCTCTGGATCAAAAAATGCAAGAGCAACATTTACCTCATTTAAGTACCAAAGGTTGCGTCCAAAGACAGTAGTAAGAGCATTTGATAGATTTTGATTTCTAAGACAGTTCAGCTCTTGAAAGAGCTTCAGATCATTTGCTGGAGCCTTTATGGCCACAGAGCTTTGGAACCATGCTTTTAAATATATATTTACAAGAAATATATTAAAATTTAAAAAGTTTACCCATTTCCTTTCTGAAGCTGTATTTCCTTTTAATCTCAAATTCGGTATTTCCTTCTGTAGATCGAATTGATTTCTAAACAACCACATTTTGAGAGAGTAAATGGCTCTTGACATCCATCTTGCTCGATGGACAGGACCTGGGCGCTTAAAAAAAATACCTGTGATTGGAATCCCGCCCAAAAATATGATTGAGAGCTCCAGAAGCTCTCGATAATCATCCCGAGGCTGTTGTTCGTGTAGGGTTGCGTTTGCAAACATGATAATGTCATCTTTAAGAGCAATAATTTTTTCTGCGCCAACATCTGCATGGGTAATAGGCCGATACTCATTTGAATGACCTTTGGCCAGAATTTCTGGAAATACTTGAAAATCTCTATGTTTGGATTGTACATACATATTATTTTAAGTTTGAACTCACACCCACCCCGCACTCGCAATATTTTACCCACACCCACCCCGCACCCGCAATATTTTACCCACGCCCGCCCCGCACCCGCAAGTATTTTGAAGTGGGGCCCACATCACGCCCGCAATGTGGGTACCCGCGGGCAACCCGCGCAGGCCTCTAATACTTATACACACATGTAAGCGTGTTTGTGAGCGTGAGAAAAATTAGCATTGCCTATCTGCACCGACGTAAGGTTCGCGAGTGACTGAGAATGACAGGTTTAGACTTGAGCTTTTGAAGTCGTTGAGCACCCACGTAATATTCATTAAATTGAACAAGATTTTTCCTGAAAAGTCTTGTTTCGATATGTAACTAATTCACATTGTGTGCTAAGCTGTAAGTCAATTTTAAAATTTTGTCATATATACAATGGGCACACCCTAATATATATATATATTAGGGTGGGGGTGAAAATTTTTTCAACTATTGCTTCACTGGTAATAAGGTGGATTGAAGGGTGATAAAAAAGAATATGAGAATTACAAAATTTTCAATTCATCCTAAGTACCCCATTTTCTCTCCCCCCCCAAAAAAATGGCCGCCAGCCAGTCATTATACGCTTCATAACTCGAAAAGTATTCTTTTTACAAAAAAGTTTGCTGAAGCAAAAATTGTTTGTTTCACATTTTCTACCTCATATAAATGTTTCAGATGTTTAATGAAATTTTTTATTTTTCAGGTTTTTGTTGGATTTGGAATTGGTAATTTCTGATAATTAGTAACATATATGGTTCCTGCTTCAAACATTAGAGCTACAAGGAGTCAATCAAAACCACATTTTATACTTGGAACCGCAAAAGAGCTTCCTCTTACAACATTGCCAACAAATAAACGGGTGGGCCAATACCATGTTCTTTTAAAAGAAGCCACTTCAGTGACTTCACGTAACTCTGATATTTTCAACAAAATTACTGAAGAGATACTCTGTATTTGGAGAAAAGCTTCAATTCCTGCAATAGCTGACAAATCAGTTTATATCAAATTAAAGCGGTTCATCAGCAAAGCAAACGATCTTAGTAGATCAAAAAGTAGTGTCAAAATGAGGGAAAATTTTAATGACACCTTGGAAGAATTATTCGATATCAGTGCCTGTAAATGCCCTTTTGTCTCCCATCAAAACTTTGGCTGTCCTGAGAGCTGCTAAGATGTTCACATAAGATGCACCTGTCGAAGAGAACTGAAGGTACCAAAACAAGAGCTTCTGTTTTTACAGGATCAGCGATCGACGCGTGCAATGATAAAGTCATGACAAAAAGAATTCAAAAAATGCAGTCTAGGAAATTACGGACAGAAGAAGGAATGAGTAAAGGCAGAAGAGAAGTGAAAGGACTCTCATATTTTAACCGAAATAGTGTTTTTCAGATGTAGAGAGTACTTCCACATAGGGGCGTACCTAAAGTATTTGGCACCCGGGGCGGATCATTCCTTTGGCACCCCCCATAAATAACTTTAAAATTTAAACACACAGAAAAATATATTATGTTTGCAAGTAGATTTTTAAACAGTACAGTACTGTCATAAGCAAATTGGAAATAAGAAAAATACAGGACATTAAAAATTCAGTGAACGGGTAATACTGCATTTTATTTTATACAAAAAACACAGGAAATCCAGTCTCAACGCTCAGCCTATTCTTCAAAGGTAAATAGAGAGGATTCACAGTCTCTGCCTTCGAGCCTTAATTTCTGCAAATTGATCAATGACCATCAAAATTCACCTTCTTTGCATATTCATGTTCAATTGAAAGTAAAGCCAGATTTGTCAATCTTGTCTGACTCATGGTCGACCGAAAGAAATTTTTTATCAATTTCAATTTGGAAAAACTTCTTTCACATGAAGAAATAGACACACAGACAGTCAAAAAGAATCTCAAACACAGTGACAAGCTTGGCAAAGATTCATAAAAATCCCATTTCACAATAAACTCCAGAAACTGCAATGCTGTCCATTTCTTTGCCTCTTCAACGCTGATTTTTGCAGCTTCCAAATGCCTCCGAAGTCGTCCAATTTCCACACTGATATCTTCATCAGAGAATTCATCGAAAATCTGAGTCAAATTTGGAATATACTTCCGAAGTTCTTTTTCTGTTGCAACAACCAAAGTGTTTGGCTGAATAACAACGAAGATTGACAGAATTTGATCCATTGCCTTAAAACGAATCTCCAATTCTTGACGAAAGCGATCAAGCCATTCAAACATAGCCCTTTTTACTTCCTCTGGCAATGTGAGACCAGCATCCTTTGCCATCTCTCCTGGCATCCTTTTTCGGAGCTTTACTCTCCCTCTTCTCTCCATAGAAATGTCCATTTCCTCACACTTTGTACTTGCATAATGAATGGCCCTCTCCACAATTTCATTGCGTTGATCTCCAAGAAACAGTTTCAGAGAATGATTTGCACAAGGCACAAACAAAGCCTTTGGTTTAGTCTCTCTGATCTTTGACTGAACACATACTTCAAAATTGATCCGGACATTGCCTGAGCCACCTCTTCTCTTGTCTACTTCATTGGAATCCACTGGGTCGATTTCGCTTCATAGTGGATGTTTTTTGCAAAATTTTAAAATCAAAAGGTATAAAGCATGAACATAAGTGCAAACACGACTCCTGAAAAAGCAGAAAACTCTGAGCATTACTCACAAATAACCAGGCCACTGACAAAGTGAAAATTAACAGTATATCCAGTAAATAAAGAAGTAAAAAAAAATTATTACAACAGAAAAGCTTCAAACAAGTGGTTCTCAAACTTTTTCCAATCAGATACCCATCGAGTTATCAGAAATTATCAATGCCAATACATTAACGCTAATTCAATATAGTATGGTGTAACGCTAGCTATTATAATTGATATACCGTAATTATTTAATAAGCAGTAAGCATTAACAACATATTAAATATACAATGATACTACACTGGACATTGTAAAATTGTTGAACTTGACTAAGCCAATAAGCATTAGTACTAATTCAATAGAGAATAGTACTGTAGTTGTTGATGTAAATCTGAAACGGTGTTTACTATATTAAGCATGTAAGCATTAACACATCTCCATGCAGTTACATCATCACCCTCTCTGTCTTAACATCACCATGTAGTTGCATTAAAAATAATCATGCAGTCATATCACTACCACCATCGTAAGATCACCACATAGTCATCATAAAAAACTCACTCAGTCATACACATCATCGTTACGTCAGTAGTCATGGTTGTAGGAAAAAAGTCAAGTCTAAAGTTTAGTGCAAAGTGTGACTTTCCTGTGTCTTTTTACTGACAACCAGTAGTCACAGGGACCACCATTCATAAACATGAGTTTCTGTAACATCACGACGATGCATTTATTATAACATCACGACGATGCATTTACCGGGTATTATAACATCACGACGATGCATTTATAAACACAAACATCACAATGATACCACATTGTCAAAAATTACGGGACACTGGTATAAATCCCATGATATTGTTATAAACACCAGCACTTTATGCTTTATCATAATTACTGTATTTAATGAAACATACCTCATGTATGTGGAGTCACAGTGTCAAGTGAACAAGATTTGGAATGTCAGTTGCAGCCAGCTGGCTATTCTCAACAAACTGATGATTAAAACGTCAACAAACGTTCGCCTTTCGATGTAATTTTTATCAAATATTTAATTTTTCGTTTGTAAATTTTCTATTGCCAATAAAAATAAAAATTTATTTTATAGTGGAAATTAACGCCACTAGTACTAAATTATGTTATCCTATTTCATTTTTAGATAACTGTCTTAGGAAAGCCAATAATAGGTATTATAATAATGTAATTGTGAAGGAATTTGAGCATAAAAATATCCTTAGCCTACCTTACCAAGTTAATTTTCAATATCTTCCGTGTGCATTTCTTAATTTTAAAATCAATTTCAATAACAGTGCGGGAATGTACAAAATTGACAATATCTTGTTAAAATTCCTTTTGCCTCTCATTAACTATTGTTAAGTATGTGCTAATTGTTTTGGTTTCCGCTACGTTATATATAATAATGGGCATCTTGCCTTTTCTCTTCATTCCCTGAATAAACGAAAGGCCTTGGAATCGTTTTTCTTTTTCCTTGTGGGTTTGCAACATTCATTCATTTCACGTGTTTAATTGTGAAATTCATCCCATATAATATATATATATATATATATATATATATATATATATATATATATACACACACACACAAAATATATATATATATATATATTAGGGTGCCACACTCTATAGGGGCAGTTTTTAGAATTTGGAAATTTCGAATGGCCCTTAGTCATATTGTTTGGTTGGATGAGAAAACCCTAAATATGAAGTTTGAGCCCGATCGAAGTACATTTAGAGGTTCCGCATCGACCGTTTCTGTTGTACCGTGTGTTCGAAATAATGGATTTATCTGGGAAACCTGTAACCATGGCACTATTACATATATACAGGGTTGAAAAAAACCATGGTTTTTAAAAAAAAAAAAAAAACCAATGGTTTTAAAAAAAAAAAAAAACTTAACTCAGATAACTCAATTAGGTACTGGTACTCAGAAATTAGAATTGCTGACTGTCTCATTTTTTAATTGGAAGATGTTAGATGTAAGAAGTGCTAACTTCACAAAAATGAAAATAAACCTAATAACAACATTTATATTTGTAGCTACATGCGTTTATAATGTAATTGATACAGGTAACTTCAATCCTTTTATGTGCAATGCCACTATTAAATAGGCCTGCTAGTGCAAGGTAGCTATATTATATACTACCGTACATACTAGGCTACCCTGAACTGATGGTTTTTAGGTCTTATCAATATAAATATAAGTTTTAGTTTTAGAGCTATTAGTTTATGAATTAAATAATTTGTGTTGTAAAAATTGAAATTATAAAAAAACCCAGAAAAACATGTTTTTTTTAAATGGTTTAAACCATGGTTTAAACCAATGGTTTAAACCATTTGGGTTAAACCAGCCAACCCTGCATATATATTGCTATAATTTATGCATTTCATAAATTTAAATATTTATAATTAATATTTGCTTCTCATTGTATATATTTTCACTACTTTTCAGCATTGAGATCTGGCAACAGCGCAACGCCGGGTTAGTGTGGTGAGTCACACTGTCACAGTCTTCAGTCAATCAGTCTCCTTCACGCATTCAACGCGTGATCATCTCGTGATGGCTACCGCAAGCTCACTGAGATCCAAGACCGAGATATGGCTAATCGGACACGCCAACCCAAGCCCCCTAACGGGAAACAGGTTACCTTCAAATGGTGAAGTGCTTCGCCGGTTTATACAGTTTCATAAGGTGCAAAAACAACTTCTAGCCGAGGCGGCGCGTAATGTGATCGTCGAGGTGTATACTTTCTGGGCTATGGCCAGAATCCCGACCATGACCTCCAAAAGCGCCGCGCGAAAACTGCTTAGACTTTACGACAATTGGCAGGCACTGCAGCGCAGCCGGAAGCGGTCCGGCGCCACAGGTGAGGCAGCCAGGGCGGCCTTCACCGAGGGACTCGATGACATTTTTGACGTGGCTCTCGACAACGCCCTCTCCGTCATCACCATCCAGGAGGATCGCGACTTCCTTCTTGCTCAACGCGAAAAGGGTCGCCGTGGTGTCATGTCCGGGGTGGACAAAATCCTCACTGGAATTGAGCAACGTGCATCCGCGCGTGAAGCTGCCAAAGAAAGGCAACGCCAAAAGCAATCAGAGCAATCACTGGCAACAGCAACCCTTACATCATCAAACTCGTCGTCGTCGCCTAATTGCTCGACAGAAGAGGAAACCAATCCACCTACAAAGCGCCGTCGCAAAAAGAACATTATGACTCAAGACCTAGCGTCGGCACTGGACCGGACCAAAACAAGCAACCGTGGAGCCGTTCAACTCATGAAAGCAGCTGCTTCCAGTCTGGATATTCAAGACACAGATGAACTGGCTCTCAGTCACGAGACGATTCGGCGTTGGCGATTGCGTCATCGAGGGGAAATCGCCAAAGAAGTGAAGATGACGTTCGATCCCAGTGTCCCGCTCATCGTTCACTGGGACGGGAAGATGGTCTCCGACTTCAGCGGCAAGAAGGTCGATCGCCTCGCCATAGTCGTGTCCGGCGACGGCGTCGACAAACTTCTCTCCGTGCCGAAGCTGCCTGCTGGAACTGGTCGCGCCCAAGCAGATGCTGTGCTGAACTCGTTGGATGACTGGGGAATCGCTGATCGTGTCGTCGGGCTCTCCTTTGACACGACAGCTGCCAACACGGGCGTCGTTTCGGGCGCTTGCGTCTTCATCGAGCAGGGCCTTCACCGCCAGCTGCTGAACCTGGCCTGTCGGCACCACATGCTAGAATTGGTGGCAGAGAAAGCCTTCATCGAGTGCATGGGCCCCTCCTCTGGTCCTGACATTAAACTGTTCTCGCGACTGAAGGAGCGCTGGCAATCCGTCTGCACCGACCAATTCAGCGCCATCTCCAAGGAAGACCTTACTAAGCCGCTGCTCAAGGCGCGAGACGATCTGATCGCGCGTTTCAAGGGTCACATCACCAAGGGCCAGCCGCGGGACGACTACCGAGAGCTCCTGGAGCTGGCGATCATAGCGCTTGGAGGCGTCCCCCAGCGAGGTGTGCGCTTCATGCGACCGGGCGCACTCCACCGCGCCCGGTGGATGGCCAAAGTGATATACGCCATCAAGCTCCACCTCTTCCGGCAGCAGCTCCCCATTAAGGCTCGCGAGGCCCGGGGCATCCTGCGCTTCGTAAACTTTGCGCTGCTGGTTTACATTCCGGCCTGGTTTACGGCGCCCCTTCCCGCCGCTGCCCCTCGAACTGACCTGGCGATGCTCAAGGCGCTGGTTGACTACGACAAGGTGGACAAGGACGTGTCCAAGGCTACCTCCCCTGTGTTTCGACGACATCTCTGGTACCTGAGTGAACACCTGGCCGCCCTCGCTCTCTTCGATGACGACACTCCGCTGGAGGAGAAGAGTCGAATTGCGACGGCCATCAAGGATGTCGAGGGCACCGAGGAGCCACCCAAGCGCATTGCCCTGGACGTCTGCCCGGAGGAGCTCGAGCGAAAGACAGTCGCAGACTTTTGCACGACATCCAGCACGCTTCTTTTCGAGCGGCTCGCGATCAATACTTCTTTCCTAGAGTTGGAGCCGGCTACCTGGTCGAACAATGCGTCCTACCTGGCGGGGAAACGCCGTGTCTCTACGTTGAGCGTTGTCAATGTCCGGGCGGAGCGAGGGGTCGCGCTGATGCAGAACTACAATCTCGCACTCACCAAGGACGAGGAGCAACGGCAGTACTTGATGCAAGTCGTTGAGAAGCACCGCAAAGAGCACCCGAGCGCCCGCAGCGGAAATCCTTAACGGGTTTGGGAGTACTTTATGGTATATTTGAATTTGCTTCATTTTTATAGGGTGTTACTCCTATTAATCCTGTATAACAATGTATAATCGTATATACTTTATTTCTTAGTTATTATTTTGATTTATATGGCCAGTAGGCTCAGTATATTACTATGATTAATACGGAATAAAATGTTTTTTATTTTAATAATATTAAGTTGTTTTGTTGCAATAAAATTGAAATTGATTTAATGATTTTGTATTATTAATAACATTACACACAGAGAATAGTATCCTGCTACCCAGGCATGGTGGGACAAGTTTATTCCAATTAATTATGAAATAATGTTGAACAATATTGTTAAGGTGTTTGCACTGTTTGCTAGTTGCGTATTGTGTTGTTATAAGCTGGTTGCCGGTTGGTGTGGTTTGGATTACAAAGCATAAACGTATTAAGGTGAAACTTTGAAAAAAAACTTTTGAACCGCGACAAAAATATTAATATAAAAAAAATATTGGAGATGGAATAAACTTAATGCTATGGAAATATAGCTGTGACTGTCCTCTACGCCATGGTATATGATAGCATTTATATTGACATTGTACATGTTACTTTACCCCTTGGAGCTGGAGCAATTTCTTGGAGAAACTCATTACTTCTGACACGTGGTACGCCAGAGATGGTCGATGCGGAACCCCTAAATATTCTTCAATTTGGCTAAAATTTCATATTCAGGGCTTTTTCACCCAACCTAACAATCCCACAAAGGGCCGTCCTAAAAATCAAAAAATGATTTTTATGTGGCACCCTAAATATATATATATATATATATATATATATATATATATATATACACACCGCGTGTCCGAGAATTATCTGTATAATTTTTGGCTGTTATTAAAAGTCAACCATGAAGTGTAGAAATTCCAGTGTTGTCCCATTTTACAGAGAATCTCATTACGTTTTTTCTGATACCACGTTTTGACAAGTGTTTTAGAAATGTACGTGGGTGACAGACATTGATGATTTAAAAGCAAGAATCACAGCTGCTATTGAGCGAATTGATGTGGATATGCTGTAGCGTACATGGCAACATTTGGAGTATCGATTGGATGTTTTGCGAATCACTAATGGTGCACATATCGAATGTTTGTAACAACGTTACTTTACTAAAAGAAACTTTTGAAAATACAGATTCTAAATAATCTTGTTTAAGAATTTTACGTGTGTTATCAAGAATTTTATTAAAAGATGAAATTGTACAGATAATGTTCGGACACACTGGAATTTCTAAAAAACTTGTCAAAACTTGACTTGGTATCAGAAAAAACTTAATGAGATTCTCTGTAAAATGGGACAACACTGGAATTTCTACACTTCATGGTTGACTTTTAATAACAGCCAAAAATTGTACAGATAATTCTCGGACACCCTGTACCTATATATATATATATATATATATATATATATATATATATATATATATCTATATATATATATATACACAGGGTGGGCCGTAAGTTTCCATACATAGGAAAAATTAAACGTTTGTTTTTATGTTTCAGATACCCTAAGAATATGCGTTTGACGTAAGATCTTGTTTACTGATGAAGCAAATTTTTACGTCAATGGAGAGGTTAATCGGCAAAACATACGTTATTGGAGTAATGCTAACCCTAACTGGCTGAGTCCGACGAAGATGCAAGGTGCCGGTAAAGTGATGGTGTGGGACGGGATATGGGGTGACAGAATTATTGGACCAATTTTTGTCAGTGGAAATCTTAATGCTGAAAGGTATCTTAACATGTTGCAAGAAGAGATTTTCCCATCCCTGCTAAACGAGGAAGGTAACTTCCCAGTTTACTTCCAGCAAGATGGAGCTCCACCTCATTATGGTCTTCACGTGCGTCGGTATTTGGATCAGCAGTTTCCGGATGCTTGGATTGGTCGGCGTGGTCCTGTGGAGTGGCCTCCCAGATCCCCAGATCTCACCCCCCTTGATTTCTATCTTTGGGGGCACTTGAAGGCCATGGTGTATCAGGAAAAGATACGAGACATAAATCATCTAAAGGAACGTATCACCAACGCCATTACAAGCATAACGTCAACTGTGCTAATGCGTGTTCATCAACAGTGGGGAACACGTATTGAAATGTGTTTTCAAAACAATGGCAACCATGTAGAGCATATTATATAAATAAAAATGGTTGTCCATAACAAAATGTTTATTTTTCCTATGTATGGAAACTTACGGCCCACCCTGTATATATGTATATATATATATATATATAATATATATATATATTATATATATATACACAATGTTAATACACATATATATATATATATATATATATATATATATATATATATATATATATATATATATGGGATGAATTTCACAATAAAACACGTGAAATGAATGAATGCTGCAAACCCACAAGGAAAAAGAAAAACGATTCCAAGGCCTTTCGTGTATTCAGTGTTGACGAGGTGTAGCTTTGAATACACGAAAGGCCTTGGAATCGTTTTTCTCTTTCCTTGTGGGTTTGCAGCACATATATATATATATATATATATATATATATATATATATATAATATATATATAATTTATATATATATCTACATATATATATATATATATATATATATATATATATATATATATATATATATATATATATACTGTATGCTCAAAACCTGCAATCTGGCTTGTTGGATGGACGGAAACGGCTTTCAAGTGCTCCAAACTTCCATCTCGTGGAGAAGTGCTGAGGGTGCTTTTCCATTACAATAACTGCGAACAAATGAGCCTAAAAGTGAGCATTGCAAAGACTTCTGAACTTCTACTTCCAATCTGGGAAAGAGCTAAAATTCCAACGAAGGCTTCCAATCACGTGGTAGAACATATCAGAAAGCTCCATGCTGAATGGCAAGGACTAAAGAAACTAATAAATCGCACGTCGGCGAAGAACTGGTGAACCAACAGATGTTCGGAGAAAGGCTGGATGATTTGTTCGACATTGCCCACAGTGAGGCAATGTCTATCATAACATTTGAGGAGGACCGGCAGTTCTTGAAAGCCCAACGGGAGAAGGGTCGCAAAGGTACGATAGGAGGACTCGATCAAACATTAGCTCTCCTTGAAAAACGTATGATGAAGAGGAAGGCTTCTGCGGAAAATCGAACATTGAAAGTCAAGTCAGAAGCGGCAGTGGCAACTGAAGTCGCTGTATTAGATGACTCGTCTTCTGACCCATCTGACCCAGAGGCTGAATTCACCGTACCGCCCATGCCCAAAACTCCAAGACTGCGAGGCACGATACCAGTGGTGACTCCAGAGGTAGCTGCAGCACTCGACCGGACTAAAATTAGCAATCGAAATGCTGCTCATATTTTTTCGGCAATTGCTTCTACGAGTCAATTCCGTCCGCAAGTGGAACAGCTCGTCATCAGCACCAGCGCTATTCGACGAGCAAGAATGAAACACAGAGAGGCTTTCACTGCCGAAATCAAAGCCACTTTTGACCCTAATGTGCCACTGATCCTGCAATGGGATGGGAAGATCATGGATGACCTCACTGGACCTGTTCGAGAGCAAACTGACAGGCTCCCGATTTTGGTGTCTGGACATAATGTGGATAAGCTGCTCTCAGTCCCAAAACTTCAAGACGCACGTGCAGTTACTATGTCGCAGGCAATGGTTGAGACCATAGATGAGTGGGGATTGCGGAACAGCATCAAAGGTATATGTTTTGATACCACAGCCTCAAACACTGGAATGAAAGGTGGAGTATGTATCACGTTAGAGTCTGAGATTGGCCGTGAACTGTTGAACGTGGCTTGTCGCCATCACGTCGCCGAAATCATGTTGGAAAAAGTTTTCAGCCTTCACGATGTTTCAAAGTCTCCCAACATGGAGATCTTCGGGCATTTCCGAGACATTTGGCCTAAACTGAATAAAACATCCTTCTTTACAGCGATAAGTGACGAGAGCACAGCATCTGTGATCGCCCCATGGAAAGATGAGGTCATTGAATTTGCGGTTGATCAATTGAAGAAATCACAACCCAGAGATGATTACCGTGAGCTGCTGGAGCTCGCAATCGTTTTCTTCGGAGCTGTTCCTCCAAGCGGAATACATTTTCGGTATCCTGGAGCTATTCATTGTGCTCGCTGGATGGCCAGGGCTATCTACTCTATCAAGATGTGGCTCTTCCGCAACCAGTACAGCCCACAACAGCCGGGGACAACTTGGTCACGAAAGTCCCGTGGACCATCTTACAACGAGAAAATTTGGCATCATCTAAAGGAGATGTGTCTCTTTGTTACTTCGATTTACGTTAGATACTGGTTCCAGACTACATTGTCAACAGAAGCTCCAAAGAATGATCTCGCCCTGCTAAGTGTGTTGTCTGTATATCCAAACAAAGTCGTTGGAATGGCAGCGAGTAAAGCACTTGGCAACCATCTGTGGTATCTTTCTGAACTACTGGTGGGCTTTAGTTTCTTCGATGAAGAAGTGTCAGCAGAGGAGAAACGAATGATGGTGTCAGCCATCAAAGAGAAGGACGGATCTGCGAATCCTCGGAAACGCATTGCGCCATTCCTTGAGCCAGCATCAATGGAGTTGCATGACTTCATCACGAAATCAACGATGAATTTTTTCAAAATTCTCGGTGTGTCTCAGAAGTTCTTGGAGCACGAACCCAGCGAATGGGGAAACCAGGAGTCGTATCGAAAGAGTCGTGAGGTAGCCCACTCAGTGAAGGTAGTAAATGACCTTGCAGAACGTGGCGTTGCACTGATACATGAATTCAATGCTTCAATCACAGGCAACGAGGAACAAAAGCAGTTCCTTTTACAGGTCGTTGAGGGTCATCGGAATATGTTCTCTGCACCAACGAAGAGTGGAGCCATCAAGAGGTCTCGTTCAACATAATAATAGATGTTTGTGAATAATTTTTTTTGACACATTTTATACTATATATTATATATTTACCAGAAAATCCCAAATTTTGATTGGCATGTGCAAGTCCTAAATATAGTTTGATCTCAAAAATACTTTTACTGTAACGTTTCTATACCTAATGGCACCTGATAGCGGGTTGGTCGTTATATTTTGCTGACTTTCATTTTTTGGAACCCCCTAATATATATAATATATATATATATATATATATATATATATGCACAATATATTCCAATATAAACATATAAATATATATATATATATAAAATATATATACAGGGTGGGCGGAAAGTAGCTCCCTATTTTGGATTGGTAAAAAATACGTATATTATCCATTTATTTCAGAAGAAATAATATGAAAAGGTAGGCATACATGGTAGGTTTTCTATAAAATTCAATGTGGGCTCCAACTCTTTCCACCAGCTTCTGGAGCCGCCCAGGAATGGCGTCCACTGACTTTAGCAGGAACTCCGGCGGGATGGAGGACATGACTTCCCGAATTCGGTCCTCCAGTTCTTCCAATGTCCTCGGTTTGGTGCGGTAGACTTCTTCCTTTACCCACCCCCAAAGAAAGAAGTCGCACGGTGTCAAGTCGGGGCTCCTGGCTGGCCATTGATGTGGACCACGACGACCCATCCAACGCCCACGGAAGTGGGCATCCAGCCACTCACGGACAACAAGAGCGAAGTGTCAACCGCCACAATTGCCACTACTGGGCAGGAGAGGATCCCATGGTTGAAAAACGGCAGAATCGGTTCAGTGTAACGGTGTGGTGTGGTATGACCTCAGATCAGGTTGTGGGCCCGTTCCTTCTGCGCAACACCATGAATGCTGAGCGGTACCTTGCTATGTTACGAAACGAGGTCTGGCCGGTTGTCAGCACATGGGAGAACATCGACGATCTGATATTTATGCAAGATGGCGCCCCTCCGCACTTCGCTCTTGTTGTCCGTGAGTGGCTGGATGCCAACTTCCCTGGGCGTTGGATGGGTCGTCGTGGTCCACATCAATGGGCAGCCAGGAGCCCCGACTTGACACCGTGCGACTTCTTTCTTTGGGGGTGGGTAAAGGAAGAAGTCTACCGCACCAAACCGAGGACATTGGAAGAACTGGAGGACCGAATTCGGGAAGTCATGTCCTCCATCCCGCCGGAGTTCCTGCTAAAGTCAGTGGACGCCATTCCTGGGCGGCTCCAGAAGCTGGTGGAAAGAGTTGGAGCCCACATTGAATTTTATAGAAAACCTACCATGTATGCCTACCTTTTCATATTATTTCTTCTGAAATAAATGGATAATATACGTATTTTTTTACCAATCCAAAATAGGGAGCTACTTTCCGCCCACCCTGTATATATACACAATATATATATATATATATATATATATATATATATATATATATATATATATACACAATATATGTATATACATATATACAATATATATATATTCATATATACAGTATATGCATATACATATATACAATATACATATATATATATATAAATATATACAATATATATATATATATAAATATATACAATATATATATATATATATATATATATATATACATATATATATATATATATATATATATATATATTAACGTAAAGAACGACGCTTGTATAGGAGATATTCCGCGCAAGATGAGAGAGAGAACGAAACAAATGAAAAATGAGGTAACCACCCGGGAATCGAACCCGGGATCTTCCGATTGCTGGTCAGATATGATAACCACTACACCAGTGGTTATCATATCTGACCAGCAATCGGAAGATCCCGGGTTCGATTCCCGGGTGGTTACCTCATTTCTTCATTTGTTTCGTTCTCGCTCTCTCATCTTGCGCGGAATATCTCCTATACAAGCGTCGTTCTTTACATTAATTATACTGCGTGTTTGCAGTTATATATATATATATATATATTTACATATATACACATACATGCAATATATTATATATACACATATACACACACAATAATACATATATATATATAATATATATATATATATATATATATATATATACGGGGTGTCAGGAAATGATTGCCCCCCCCTGTAGAGCAAAAACTAGAAGAGATAGATAAAAACCGGCGAGACCACTTGAAAGAGCGTTAAAATCTGAATAAAAACCATTATATTCTATTCCTGTGATTTTAATTCTTACCATTTTTTCCCCACAGAAACCATGGCATCATCTATTTTGAACGATTCAGAGAAAAAGCGAGTTCTTGACCGCATTCGAGCTGTCACATTTCGTGAAGCAAAGGAAGCTGGTGCAACTTTCATAACTCGACACTGGGTGGCTGAGAGATTAAAAAGATCAGAAGACTTTGTCAAAAGGAATTGGAATAAGAATCCTGAAGATTGTGAAACAGAATTTCGAGGAGGAAGACCGGAGAAATTATCTCAAGAATCGAAAGATATTGTGCTTGCTGCATCACGGCGCCGAAAGAAGAGCTGCTCTGAGGTAGCGAAAGAGATACTTATCCGTCGTGGTAAGATAGTCAATCGGCAACTTGTGCATCAATTTCGAGTTCGCTTATGATTGTCCATTACAGTTCTACTAAAGTACGTTCTTACATTATATATTAAATCATTACATTTAATTACAGTTTCATTGAAGTATGAAACTGTAATTAAATGTAATGATTTAATATATAATGTAAGAATGTACTTTAGTAGAACTGTAATGGACAATTATAAGCGAATGTTTAGTAATCCATAATCGCAATCATAATTGTAATAAACCAAAACTAAAATGTACTCAGTAATGTACTTAAATTGTACTTATGTACTACGACGAAATAATATCGCCTTCAGAAATGTAGACTCGGCGAAAAAATACGAATAGTTTTTATTTTTATTTTTTAAATTTTTATTTGGAATCTTTCAAACATCTGATCATGTGTTTAAAAGAGGGAGAAACTTAACCTTCAACTGCATTCCCCAACATTTAGACTTATATGATACATGTAATTGTAAAATTAACTTCACTTCATTACGGCACTCTTCTTTGGTCACTACTACGAGACTCCCTTGTTAGCAGCCTCGCTGCGAGGAGGGGGCAGAGGCTCCTTGCCTCCTTAATTTTTAGATTCCGGCCTGAGCCATGGTCGAAAGAGGTCGAACCTCTACTCCTGTAAAACTCAGAGCAGTACCTGTACATTTTTTAGAAGTAAATTACAGTAAGAGAAACTTTATTTTCCCCTTCGAGTTTGCTTTGGCGTTCAAATATTCGTCTACCGTGAAAAGTAAATTGGTTAGGAATAACGTTGCAAAAGAGGAACAAGCCTGTGTGTACAGCATTCCCTGTAAAAGTTGTGATTTAGTATACGTGGGAGAAACTGGAAGAAATATTAAAACCCGTATTAAAGAACACAAATATGCCTTCAGAAGTTGTAATACTAATAATGCCATTTTTTATCACGCCAGCCAAAATATTCATGCTATAGATTGGGAATCAAGTAAGGTACTTTATAAATGTAATAATTATGTCAAAAGAAAAATAATAGAATCTGTGTGTATAGGAAAAGTAGATAATTTTAATTTGTACGAAGGTACTTATAAGTTAGACCCTTTAATGAGATTCTTGGTCAAAAAATCCCTTACGGAGTCGTGGGAACGTGTTCGAACCTAAGTGTGAATTTCTTAAAGGTCTCTGGATTGTTTCCTTACTCGCTTTTAGTAAATGTAATAATGGAAGTAATAAATGTGGAAATAAATATAAATATATATATATTATAAATTTAATAATTAGGGTAAAGGTAATAATAATAAATGTTAAAAAATGTAAATGCAATAATAAATGCAGTAATTATGTCAAAATATTAGAATCTGTATGTATAGAACAAGAAGATAGTTTTAATTTGTGGGAATGTACTTATAAGCGGACCCTGTGATAAAATGCCCTTCCGGTGTCGGGAGAACGGTATCTAACCTAGGTGCGAATTTCTCAATGGTCTCTGGATTGTTTCCTAATCGCCTTTTTCATTCGTTTTTCGGTTTATAAGTTCTGTATAATAAACAACAATGTAATAACCAATGTAATAATAAATTTATAATTTCTGTAATAAATAATTATGTAATATTAAATGTAATAAATTTAATAATAAATGTAATAATTATGTAAAAAAAAAAATAATAGAATCTGTATGTTTAGAACAGGAAGATAATTTTAAATTTGTGCGAAAGTACTTAATGAAAATGCCCTTCCGGTGTCGGGAGAATGTGATCTAACCTAGGTGCGAATTTCTTAACGGTCGGTCCCTGGACTGTTTTTCCCTCTTGTTTTGGTTCATTCGTTTTTCGGTATCCACACGAGGAGGATGCCAGTGGGCGTCGAAACTGTTGTGGAAATAAACTCTGTCTATTAGAGTGGGTTTTTATTTTCATATTTTGACCTTCACGTAGAAAAAGTGAATTTTTTTGCATTTTTCATTGAAGTACATTACGTCGTTTGCAATTCTTACAGTGTTTTTATATTTATATATGGTTATAATATATGGTTATACTATATGGTTATTATATATGGTTATTAGTACAACACAAGTACATGGGCACATACGAGATAATTTATATACAACATAATATGTTATAAATTTGAAATCAGAGCGAGAGGAGATATTTGTCTTAGAAGCGTTCGATTTTGCTGTGATTAGCGAATTCGACCACTTACCTAAGCATTTATGAATATCTTGTGAGGGGTGAACGCACTTGAAAAAATAAAAAAAAAAAATAATACAAGAACGTATTTGCGCGTTTTCGAACGAATGCATAAAGTTTTGTATTTTATGAGCAAAAATGAATATTTAATAAAATTGACATAGGATAATGGTCAAGATAAGATACCGAAGTAGAGGGGGGGGGGATATGGTCGAATAATAGTTATATTTATACTACATAACATATAAATAATGACTTCTATAGAGTGTACGGTTTTTATTATGATGTTAAAGAATTTTCATACATTGAATACTAGAGATATGATGAAGGGAAATTAATGACGGGAAAATGTGACGTCATAATTATTGAATTTGTATGTATAGTACAAATCATTATTAGGAGGATTTACAAGAACGAATTAGAGACAAAGAGTGGGTATTAATGACTAAGAAGTATAACTACGGGTTCCAATCCTGTTATATGCAATGTGTATGCATAATCTAGGGACGAGGGTGAGATGCAAGACAATCATAATTAATTATAATAACTTCTATAACAAATGGAAAATGGATACGACTAAACCATAGAAATGGTAGATCGTAGGGTTGTGACACAAACAAAAATAGGAAGCTACAAGTAAAATTATTATCCAAACTCGCGTTAAGCGATTTTGGTTCTTATGTAAAAATGAATATTGATTATTCATTGGTCATTTTTACATAATATATATATATATATATATATATATATATATATATATATATATATATATATATATATAAAATGTATATATAATATATATATATACAAGGTGTCCAAAAAGTCAGTTAACGGTGTAAAATGTTTTCTCCTGATGATTATTGTAAACATTATGAAACATTTTTTTTTACAGCAAAAAGCCAGCATGTCTTCAGGGCCTTAAAGACTACATTTGTGAAGAATTCCAGCTCTTAAGCAATGATAAGAAACTATGTAGAGCAATTTGCCGGGCAACCGTTGACAGCTACAAGATGTGCATGGAACAACATGTACGACATTTTGAACAGTTATTGTATCCAGAACTATTCTCATGTTTTGTAAATATGTTTCAGAAATTTTTTTCTTTGCTTTCTTATGTTTTTTAAATATATTTATGAGACAAATTTTCTCTTCATAGTAAACTCACCTTAGGCGAACATTTTCTTCGGTAAACTGACCTTTGGGACACTCGGTGTATATACACATATATATACACAATATATATACATATACACAAAGTATATATATATATAATATATCTATATACTATATATAAATATATATATAAAAACATATATATACACACACAATATATATATACTATATATATGTGATATATGTTTATATATACACATATATATATGTACACAATATATTATATATATATATATATATAATATATATAATATATGATGAAAAAACCACGAAGGAAAGGAAACACAAAATGGTGCTCAAGCGCTTTCGTCTAATGACATCCTCAGGAACACTGAAGTACATAAAAGGGTAACAGCCTATATATAGGTTACAGAAAGAAGAAAAAAAGAAAAATAAATAACATACATACATACATACACACACACACACACATATATATATATATACATATCTATATATACACATATATATATATACATATCTATATATACACATATATATATATATATATATATATATATATATATATATATATATATATATGCAATAAACAGAGAAGTAAAAATTAAAATTAAAAATTAAAAATTAAAGGATTATCAGTGAGGCGTACAGATTTGTAAGGAATAATATCGATTTTTAGCACAAGATCAAATGGATTATAAAAATACAAATTTATATTGGAAAACTGCCCGGGTTTTAACACTGCCTATGGTCAGGTTTCGATATATATAAAAATAAAATGCAAATTAAAAGTTAATAAAGTAGCAGACAAGTTTACCAAAGATTTAGTGTTCTACCCTTCTTATCTAAATCTGTTTGGAAGGAATTCAAAATAACAGGATCGAGTTGAAAAAGACCTTTGCTTATGTTGAAGTTATTTGAAAGTTGGATAATGGCAGACTCAAGAATATTTCTATTAACAATGTTGCTAGAATGGAATAAAACTGAAGCATTATTCCAATCAATACAGTGGGCTAACTCTGACAAATGGACAAAAAGGGCACTGGACAACTGTCCTGTTCTAACGGAATATTGATGCTGTTTTATACGTGTGTGCAAATCCTTTCCCGTCTGACCTATGTAAAAGGAATCACATTGTTTACAACCAATTTTATAGATAATGCCTGAATTATTGGTAGGGCTATTTTTTACTATGATATTTTTCACAATATTGTTATATGAAAATACTACATTAATATCCAAAAGTTTAAGTACATTAGCAATGCCTAAAAAGCCCGGGAAAAATGGAAGTACTAAAATTTTTTGACAAAGTGACATGACACCCCCACTAAGAAGGCCATTTTTTCATCAATGTTTCTCCGCGCCCTTAGGATCGCCAGTCCGGAATACATCGATGCCGAATTGGAAAAAATCAACGGTATTGGAAGTGATTTGTGTTATCCATCTGCGTTTATGGAATCTTGTCTCAACAAGGCAAAACGAACTTTCTATCGTGTCAATAATAACACTCGTACTTTGTCAAAAAATATTTTGGTACTTCCATTTTTGCCGGGCTTTTTAGGCATTGCTAATGTACTTAAACTTTTGGATATTAATGTAGTATTTTCATATAACAATATTGTGAAAAATATCATAGTAAAAAATAGCCCTACCAATAATTCAGGCATTATCTATAAAATTGGTTGTAAACAATGTGATTCCTTTTACATAGGTCAGACGGGAAAGGATTTGCACACACGTATAAAACAGCATCAATATTCCGTTAGAACAGGACAGTTGTCCAGTGCCCTTTTTGTCCATTTGTCAGAGTTAGCCCACTGTATTGATTGGAATAATGCTTCAGTTTTATTCCATTCTAGCAACATTGTTAATAGAAATATTCTTGAGTCTGCCATTATCCAACTTTCAAATAACTTCAACATAAGCAAAGGTTTTTCAACTCGATCCTGTTATTTTGAATTCCTTCCAAACAGATTTAGATAAGAAGGGTAGAACACTAAATCTTTGGTAAACTTGTCTGCTACTTTATTAACTTTTAATTTGCATTTTATTTTTATATATATCGAAACCTGACCATAGGCAGAGTGTTAAAACCCGGGCAGTTTTCCAATATAAATTTGTATTTTTATAATCCATTTGATCTTGTGCTAAAAATCGATATTATTCCTTACAAATCTGTACGCCTCACTGATAATCCTTTAATTTTTAATTTTTAATTTTTATTTTTACTTCTCTGTTTATTGCATATATATATATATATATATATATATATATATATATATATATATATATATATATATATATATATATATATATGTTTGTATGTGTATATATAGATGTATGTATATATATGTGTGTGTGTGTGTATGTATGTATGTATATTATTTATTTTTCTTTTTTTTCTTTCTGTAACCTATATATAGGCTGTTACCCTTTTATGTACTTCAGTGTTCCTGAGGATGTCATTAGACGAAAGCGCTTGAGCACCATTTTGTGTTTCCTTTCCTTCGTGGTTTTATTCATCATAAATATTTTTCACGTGTTACTTTCGTGAAATAATTTTCATATATATATATATATATATATATATATATATATGTGTGTGTGTTAACCCCTCCCTCTATGGCCCTAGTGTGGTTCGGAGTCGACGGGGGTTCTGGTTAGGAGGCAGCAACGGATATTTCTCGCAATAGTTTTCTTCTATAACATTCTAATTTTTTTCTCTCGCTATAGGGTTGACAGACTGTTAATTCTTTTCTTTCTATAGTCTTGGGTTGTCTCGAAGGAAAACATGAAAAACTTTCTTTTACTGTAATTTACTTCTAAAATTGTACAGGTAGTGCTCTGAATTTACAGGGGTAGAGGTTCGACCTCTTTCGACCATGGCTCAGGCCGGAATCTAAAAAAAATAAGGAGGCAAGGGGCCTCTGCCCCCTCCTCGCTGAGAGGCTGCTAACAAGGGAATGAAGTCGTAATCGAAGTCAAAGTAAACGTAATCATTATTTTACAATTACATGTTTTATATATAACCTAAATTTTGGGGGAGAGCAGTTTGAAGGTTAAGTTTCCCCTTTAAGCACGTGATCAGATTTTTTTGAAAGATTTCAAATAAAATTTTTAAAAAATTCAATCTAAATACATCACTGAGTACATTGTAATTTTGGTTTACAACAATTATGATTATAATTATGGATTAATTCACATCCGCTTATTATCGTTAATTATAGTTGTTTGATTAAGGTACATTAATTACATTATATTAAATTATTATCATTAATTAAAGTTTTATTAAAGTACATTACGTCATTAAGTACATTAGTCACTTACAATTCTTACAGTGTTTTTATATTTATATATGGTTATTAGTACAACACAAAGTACATGGGCACATACGATATATATTTATATATAACATAACATAATATAACATAACATACAACATAACACCTTATGTTATAAATTTGTAGCAGAAGCAAGAGAGAGGATTTCAAATTCAGACGCTTGCTTTTGGCGACGTCAACGGAATTCGAACACCCTGAATCAGCATGAATGAGCAGCTTCCGAGAGGTGAACGCATTTAAAAGAAAACAAAAAAATAATACATGCGAATGTATTTCCACGACTTTGAACGAACAGGTACGGAGGCACACATTTCATAGACTGACACGAGTAAAATGAATATTTAATAAAATTGATATAGAATAATGGTCAAGATAAGATATGGACGTATGGGTGAATATGGTCGAATAATAGTTTTACTGCGTCATACCAGACAGGCCATAACATATAAATAATGAGATATAAAGTGCAACGTTTTCATACGTCAATTCATAATCAATATGCCACGGCTATTCAATTCGTACATACAGTACAAGTCATTATTGGTAGGAGTTAAAAGAAACGAATTAGAGACAAAGAGTGGGTATTAAGGACTAAGAAGTACAACTAAGGGTTCCAATCCTGCTATATGCAGTGTGTATGCATAATCTAATAAAATTTACGGATGAGGGTTAGATGCAAGACAACCATAATTAATTATAATAAATTCTCTAACAAATGAAAAATGGGAATATGGATACGACTAAACCATAGAAATGGTAGGTCGCATGGTCGTGACACTGAAAAAAAATAGAAAGCAAAAGTTGAAATTCTATCCAAACTTGCTTACGCGATTTTGGTTTCTCATGTAAAAATGAACATTTAAACATAAAAACCATACAAACATAAGTACTGCATGAAGACAATGAATCCATATAATGATTATATAGGAATGGTTCATTGTTCATTTTTACAGGGCTCTTCCCTAAAATATTAACACAACAATACAATTGAGAAAATAACATCCTAACGAATTCAAATTAGATGATGACGAATTTTTCTTTGCAATACAAATTTTATACAGAACAAGTGAATTCGGGTGGTTGAGGACAACGCACAGTAATCAAATCTTTAACATGACACTTGCTTAGAGAGTTATTATAAAATATAAAACTTCAAAGATTAATACTTTAATTTTATACAAACAGAATAAAATGATTAATACGTTAATTTAGACAAACAATGCTATTATTAAATTTTACAAATATTTAGTTATCATGATCGTACATTTAATAAACTAATTTTATTGACTAGTGTAGGTGAAAATCGAATTATATAATGGATGATGTATAAACCTATGGTCAAATGTGTATTTGTGTGTATTAGGTACAGAGTGTAGTGGTTGGTGATATGTCCAAATGGAGAAAAGGGATTTATCGTTGAAGTTATACGTAAATGCGCATACGTATATATACGTGTACGTAGAATATGAGTATTGAGTATGTGGATTATGAGAGTGATTTGTTCATCCGGTGAAGAACTAGATCATTAGTGGTCATTGGTTGATTAGGATTATGTCCGTATATATATTTATATATACACTTTAATGAGTTTATAGGGTCCATACTCTTAAAAAAAATAGAAAAACAACTTTGGAATTATCACGTTTGATACTGAGGAATGTTCCGCAGTACCAAAGAGGCTCCTGGTTGGTTTCTGGACCAACTGGGTGAAAGGAAACAGATGGTTAAACTGTGGTTTGACTGGAGCCAAGGAAGAATTAACCATGGTTGAACCATTTCTCTGGTTAACACTGGGTTCAACTGGGGTTGGGTGTTAACATAAAATACAATAAAAAACAAAGTTTGGAGTACTACATTCGGGGGAATTGAGTGACTAAGCGGGTAGATGTGTCTGAAATTGACAATACGTCTTTTCGTGAGCACTTTGCTCTTTAGGAAGACATTGATTTTTACACTGCTTAGAACAAAAATTAAAGGAGGTCAAACAAAACGGAGGGACGGCATGTTCCTCAGCGTAGTAATTTAAAAAGGAGGTCATTGGGACATGATCGATCAATTATTACACAACTATTATCATCAAATATACATTACAATAATTATCAAAATCATTATAAACAATTGTTGTATTTATATACGCAACAACTGCATGCAAAAAGGAGACAAATCGGTCAATTTCCTTCTTACAACAACAAAAAAAAGAAGGTTGAACTAAAGACACAAACTGGTCAATTCAGGTTGAATTTAATTTTCTCTTATAACAAAAAGAAAGGTTGAATTAAATTTTCTTAAACTAAATTCTCTTAAACAACAAAAAAAGTTGACTTCAATTTACTGCATTGAAATGACTTGGGACTTGAAAACTGACTTGGGACTTGAAAAATGACTACAATTGTCTTGGGACTGACTACAACTTTCTTGGGACTGACTACAACTTTTATGGGACTGACTACAACTTTCTTGAAACTGACTACAACTTTCTTGAAACTGACTACAACTTTCTTGAAACTGATTACAACTGATTTCAAACTGAAACTGATTTGGAACTGGAAATGAATTGAAACTGAAAATGACTTGAAACTGACTCGCAACTGAAATTGACTTGCCTGAAACTGACTGAGACTTGAAACTGACTGAAACTGACTTGGAACTGAAACTGACTTGGAACTGAAACTGACTTGGAACTGAAACTGACTTGAAACTGACTTGCAACTGAAACTGATTTGTAACTGACTTGTAACTGACTTGCAACTGAAACTGACTTTCAACTGACTTGCAACTGAAACTGACTTGCAACTGACTTGCAACTGAAACTGACTTGCAACTGAAACTGACTTGAAACTTGAAACTGAAACTGACTCGAACTTGAACTGCTATCAAGTGAAGTCTATTATTCTCTGGGGCGGTTGTCCTTCTGGATGCAACATACTGACTTCAACTGCTATCACGTATTTCTATAAATCTCTGGGGTGGTTGTCCCTCTGGATTAATACACATCCGCTTATTATCGTTAATTATAGTTTTATTAAAGTACATTAATTACATTATATTAAATTATTATCGTTAATTAAAGTTTCAATAAAGTACATTACGTCATTAAGTACATTAGTTACTTACAATTCTTAGTGTTTTTATATTTATATATGGTTATTAGTACAACACAAAGTACATGGGCACATACGGTATATATTTATATATAACATAACATAATATAATATAACATACAACATAACATCTTATGCTATAAATTTGTAGCAGAAGCAAGAGAGAGGATTTCGAATTCAGACGCTTGCTTTTGGCGACGTCAACGGAATTCGAACACCCTGAATCAGCATGAATGAGCAGCTTGCGAGAGGTGAACGCACTTAAAAGAAAAAAGAAAAAAATAATACATGCGAACGTATTTCCACGACTTTGAACGAACAGGTACGGAGGCACACATTTCATAGACTGACACGAGTAAAATGAATATTTAATAAAATTGATATAGAATAATGGTCAAGTTAAGATATGGACGTATGGTGAATATGGTCGAATAATAGTTATATTCCGTCATACCAGACAGGCCATAACATATAAATAATGAGATATAAAATGTAACGTTTTCATACGTCAATTCATAATCAATATGCCACGGCTATTCAATTCGTACATGCTGTGCAAGTCATTATTGGTAGGATTTAAAAGAAACGAATTTGAGACAAAGAGTGGGTATTAAGGACTAAGAAGTACAACTAAGGGTTCCAATCCTGCTATATGCAGCGTGTATGCATAATCTAATAAAATTTACGGATGAGGGTTAGATGCAAGACAACCATAATTAATTATAATAAATTCTCTAACAAATGAAAAATGGTAATATGGATACGACTAAACCATAGAAATGGTAGGTCGCATGGTTGTGACACTGAAAAAAAATAGAAAGCAAAAGTCGAAATTCTATCCAAACTCGCTTACGCGATTTTGGTTTCTCATGTAAAAATGAACATTTAAACATAAAAACCATACAAACATAAGTACTGCATGACGATAATGAATCCATATAATGATTATATAGGAATGGTTTATTATTCATTTTTATATATATATATATATATATATATATATATATATATATATAACACACACAATATATATGTGAAAATGAACAATGAATAATTCCTACATAATTCGTATATTTATTTAAATTCTTATATTCATACAGTCCTTATATTTATATAATCTTGATATTCAATTTTTTTTTTTACATAATGACCAAACTCGCATAATGCAAGTTTGGATGTCTTTTGTATTCAATGTATGGTAAATTCTTTAACATAATATTATTATTCAACCATATTCATCCATACATCCGTATCTTATCTTGACCGTTATCTTTTATTAATTGTATTAATTATTCGTGCATCGGACCTACCTATTGTCGACTTATGCCCTATCAACCTATCAGTCCATGTTTTCTCATGTCAGTCTCTTTTAAGCAAACAACGTATTGTATGATTACTGATACTTGTATATTACTTATTCACTCGTACATGCCCGTTGATAGTCATGATTACGTACATGATCATGATTACGTACATGTAAATACGGCCACATGTATTCTTTTTATTTCTTTTCTTTAAATTATTTAATTTCTCGCAATAGACTCATAAATGCTTATGCAAGTTCTCGGATTCCGCTGACAACGGCAAAAGCGAGAGCTTCTGAGGTGAACACCCTCTCTATTGCTAGCTTCTAATCCGAAAACATCATTATGTGTTATACAAAGTATGTGCCCATGTACTTTATGTTATACTCCTAACATTCTAATTGTCTATAAATATGAAACACTGTAAAACTATAGTTAACTGTTTAATTGTAATTAACTGTAATAATTTAATGTGATGTAATTAATGTACTTTAATGGAACTGTAATTAACGACTGTAATTAACGATAATAAACGAATGTGAATTAATTGGTAATTATAATCATAATTATAATAAACCAAAATTACAATGTACTAAATAATGTACTTTGGTTGTACTCAAAGTACTACTCCGACATTGTCACCATTTAGGAATGTATACTCGGCGATATTTTTATTATTTTTTTGTTATTTATTTTTTCGTTATATTTTGGAATCTTTCAAAATTCTGGTGTTTAAATTTTGCAGTGTTCATATTTTGTATACATTCTCTCTTCGTTATTAAAAATGAAGTCATGTCTTGCCTAAGCATTTAATTGTAAATCTTAAACCTTTAAATTTTGCTCATATGCATATTTTAGTGTAAAGATGCATAGTTCAATTTCCACTTTTAGTTAACTCGACAGATCAAGATAACATCAGATCTGAAAATAAGCGGTTTAAGATAAACATACGGCTTCATCTTCAAATATCTTGTTTATCTGTTTAAACATTGCCACAGCTAAAAAATATACTTTATTTTTAAAGATTGTGCAAAAATAATGCAGCCTATAGAGAATAGAAACGACACAAGTCAACATTTAATAATAATGATGTTAGCAAATTATGGGTATATAAACCCACAAAATTTCTTCGATCTCTCCTGACTGAACCCTCTACTCGAGGAGGCTGAGCGCCTCCTCGCTTTTAAATTCCGGCCTGAGCCATGGTCGATAGAGTTCGAACCTCGCCCCCTGTATTATTCAGAATTAGACTTAGAGGCTGAGCAATACCTGTACATTTTAGCAGTAAATTACAGTAAGAAAAAGTTTTTATCTTCTCCTTCGAGCCTTGCTCTCTTCAGAGAACTTAGTCATTAAAATAGAGAAAAATAATTTCCCGATACGTTACAAGAAGAATTGAGGAACCTTCAGAGAGCTGTACAGAATCCTCCGATCCACTATAAGAACTCGGAGAGTCATATAGAAGAAACTACTGCGAGTAACAAATCCGTTGCTGCCACCTAACCAGAACCTTGGTCGACTTCGAACAAACCAAGGCCATAGACGGAGGGGTTAACAAAACTGGCGAGCTTGCCAGGATAACAATTGGCGACCTCTGCATCAGGATTATTCTAGTCTTCCAGACCCTGGAATTTCCAGGGTCTGGAAGACTAGAATAGAAATAGAACAACTGGCGACGCCCATTCTTCATCCAGGAACAAGTAGCAAGCAAGACAAGTCTTCAGGACACGTCTTCAAGGATTTCGCCGTAGGAATCTTGTTAAGTACAGATTTTTTTTAAAGTAATCTCTAAACATTTGAGAAGTCAGTATTATTAAAAGTTAATAATTAGTTTCAAGCCAGAGTTAACAAGAAACACAGTGAACATTCACTACACCACTTATACATTTCTTTTTATTGAAATTGAATTATTTTCACTATTACAGTTAGTATAGAATAATTTTATTTTTATGTACCAAACATAATGCTACCGTAGCTTCGCGTACATTCGAGAAATGTTGTTTACATTTTTTTATTTTTGTTTACAATTTTTCCAAATTATTGAATTAAATTGACTTGAAATTATTGTGCATTTATTGTGCATTATTATAATAGAGAAAGAGAGAGTTTATAGTTTATAGAGACACTTGGTAGCAGTTCGAGTGCAGTCAATTTCATTCAGTTTCAGTTAGTCAGTTTTCAGTCAGTTTTCAGTCAGTCTCAAGACAGTTTTCAGTCAGTTTGAAGTTTAAGTCAGTTTGAAAGTCAGTTTGAAGTCAGTTCAAGTCAGTAGGTTGCATCCAGAGGGACAACCGCCCCAGAGATTTGTAGAAATACTTGATAGCAGTTCAAGTCAGTAAGTCAATTTAAGTCAGTTGAAGTCAGTTTAAGTCAGTCAGTTCAAGTCAGTTAGTTTCAAGTCAGTCAGTCAGTTAGTTTCAAGTCAGTCAGTCAGTTAATTTCAAGTCAGTCAGTCAGTCAGTCAGTTTCAAGACAGTTGTAGTCAGTTGCAAGTCAGTTGTAGTCAGTTGCAAGCCAGTTTCAGTTCAAAATCAGTTGTAGTCAGTTCCGTATCAGTTGTAGTCAGTTGCAAGTTAGTTGTAGTCAGTTGAAAGTCAGTTGTAGTCAGTTGCAAGTTAGTTGTAGTCAGTTGCAAGACAGTTGCAGTCAGTTGCAAGTCAGTTGTAGTCAGTCTCAAGACAGTTGTAGTCAGTTTCAAGACAGTTGTAGTCAGTTTCAAGTCAGTTGTAGTCAGTCCCAAGACAGTTGTAGTCAGTCCCAAGACAGTTGTAGTCAGTCCCACGACAGTTGTAGTCAATCCAAAGTCAGTTGTAGTCAGTCCCAAGTCAGTTGTAGTCAGTTCCAAGTCAGTTGTAGTTCAAGTCAAATTCAAGTCAAGTTTAGTACAGTCAATTTAATTCAACCTTTTTTTGTTGTAAAAGAGAATTTAATTCAACCTGAATTTAAGAGAATTTAAGTGAATTTAATTTAAGAGAATTTAATTCAACCTGAATTGACAGGTTTGTGTCTTTAATTCAACCTTCTGTGTCTTTTTTGCATGCAGTATTTGCATACATAAATATATAGGTGAAATTATATATTTTATTGTTTGTAACCAAAACAGTTTTTACAAATGTTTGTAACGATTTTTATAATTATTGTGATGTATATAATGACAGTAATAGTGTAGTAACTAATCGATCATGTCCCAATGACTTTTAGAATTACTATTGGGAGAAACATGCCGTCCCTCCGTTTTGTTTGAACTCCTTTAATTTTTGTTCTAAGCAGTGTGACAATCAGTGTTTTCCTAAAGAGCAAAGTGCTCACGAAAAGACATTGTTAATTTCAGACATCATATCTCCCCGATTGGTCACTCGATTCCCCCGAATCGAGTACTCTAAATTTACCTTGATCTGTATGTTTGTGAAATTTACCCGTGTGACTGAACATAACCTCAATTTAGGTTAAGTTGTTTTTTTATTTTTAAGAGTATTATATGGAACCTATAACCCCATGTTCCGTTCATTATAGTTCATAATTGATTAGTCATTTCAATTTTTATTTTTTCTATTTTTTTTATTCGATTAATCTTGAGTAATTGTCGTTAAATTGATATTATACTATCTGTTAAGGTACCAAACGAAATTATAGCCAATTTTGACACTATACCAGAACGCCATTTTTTCCCTTCTAATAGTTCTGTTACACTGCCCCATCAAATCGTCAAATGAAAATTCAGTTGTCGTATTGATACTTCTGGTTAATATTAATGGTTATCTACTGTTCATATATGGCTATGAATGTTACTAGTCGAATTTAATTCTGTGTCGAAATTCAATTTTAATACCGCGAGATTTACTTTCATTAATTGTAAGTTCTTCTACGTGCGTTTTTTTTATTACCTTTATATACGTGCAACTAATTTAATTACGTAAAATCTATAATCCTAATTGAATTTTATTACTTTTGACACATATTCAAATTCATTTTCCTTCCGTACCTCAAGTCAATTTTATATTAAAACTCATACGCATACATCATCATTAATACTACGTGTATTAGGATTTAATAATAATTCACTTAAACTTAAAGGATTTTATAATCCTACTCCCATTTTAAATTATTATATATTATTTTTAAACTTTGTTAATTCGAAAACTTTCTGAATCCCTACACATACACGCACATGTATGCACATGCTAAAATCATTCAATAATACAATAAACTATTTAATTGCGTGTAAGTGCTAACTATGATATTTACTCTAGATTATTTAAATTTATTTAATCGTAATAATTGTTGCCTACTATATACAAATTTTGCTCATGCATTTATTCAGTTACTTTAACCAACCACTTACACTCTGTATCTGATACACATAAATACACACTTGACCACAGGTCTATACATCATCCATTACATAATTCGATTTTTACCTACACTAGTCCATCAACTTAGTTTATTAAATGTACTATCATGGTAACTTTGGAAATTCCTGAACCTTAAAATTTAAATTTCCTTTTTACCTACTATTCATTAGGTATGTATTTTTTTCCACAGGAAAATAAAATTGTTTTAAAAATTTAATAATATCATTGGTTGTCTAACTTAATTGGTTGTCTAAAATTAGATTTGATTAATGTACATTGTACTTTACCACCCCAACTCACGTATTGTATATAAATTTGTAATTATAAAAACCATTATTCATCATCTATTTTGAATTAGTTGGGATGTTATATTATTGTATTGTATGATATTAACTGTATTGTATTGTATGTATTAATTGTATTGTATTAATTGTATCATTCTAGAGGGAAGAGCCCTATAAAAATGAACAATGAATAATTCCTATATAATCAAATATTCATTTTTACATAAGAACCAAAATCGCCTAACGCGAGTTTGGATAAAAATTTTATTTGTTGCTTTCTATTTTTGCAGTTTCACAACCATGCGACCTACCATTTCTATGGTTAAGTCGAAGCCATGTTTGTGTCATTGAAGGTTCGTTGTGAGAAACGAATGTCCCTTAATTTCATTCCTTTAAAGTATAAACAAGACAATTGACGGTTTAGATGGTTTAACATTTCCATCACAATATTACCCATATCTCCATTTTCCATTCATTATAGAATTTATTATAATTAATTATTGATGTCTTGCATCTAACCCTCATCCCTAAATTTTATTAGATTATGCATGCACTTTGAATGTGGTATGATTTGAACCCTTGTTTGTGCTTTATTCATTTACTTAATTCTTCCTCAAATGTACCAATTCCTTAATATTTACTGTATACTCCTATAAGTATATTTATTTAATTAAGAGTTTCACTCACTCTTGTACCATGGCTGTAAACCCTTCACTACTGTATCTCTTTAATTCGTTTCCTCTAAGTTCTCCCAGTAATGACTTATACTGTACGTACGACTTAAATAACTATGACGTAATAATTATGAATTGACGTATGGCATAATTTGAATAACTATGACGTCATAAAGTAGCGTAATTCCCTTCACAGTTTCCATACCTTGAATACCGATCATATCTTTAGTATTCAATGTATGGTAAATTCTTTAACATCATAATAAAAACTTTACATTCTATACGTCATTATTTATATGTTGTTCATTCATACATCCATTTCCTTTCTTGACCTTTATCTTTTGTTAGTTTTACTAATTATTCATTCAGCTACCTGTTGTCTACCTATTGTCAACCTAGTGTGTGACTACCAATATGTGTTAAAACTTTATGTATTCGTACATGTTCGCAAATGATCATGATCACGTACGTAGTTACCTTGCATGTAAGTACGTTCACATGTATTCTTTTTATTTCTTTTCTTTAAATTAATTAATTTCTCGCAATACCCATAAATGTTTATGCAAGTGGTCAAATTCTGCTAACCACAGCGGAAGCGAGCCCTTCTGAGATGAAAATCTCCTCTCACTTGCTTCTAATTTATAAAACATTATTATGTGTTATATATATATATATATATACCGTATGTGCCCATGCACTTTATGTTATACTCCTAACATCTTAATTGTCTATAAATATGAAACACTGTAAAAAGAAAACTATAGTTAACTGTTTAATTGTAATTAACTGTCATAATTTTATATGATGTAATTAATGTACTTTAATGAAACTGTAATTGACGATAATAAGTGAATGTGAATTAATTGGTAATTATAGTCATAATTGTAATAAACCAAAATTACAACGTTCTCAGTGATGTACTTGGGATTGTACTCAATGTACGACCCGACATTATGTCGCCATTTAGGAATGTATACTCAGCGATATTGTTATTTTATTTTATTATTATTTTTCCGTTGGGATTCAAACATATTCCCAATCACACAAACTTCAGATCAAGTACAAGTCAATGTCTCAAACCCCCGTCCCAGCGTACATTAACTTAGGTAGACTTTGTTGAACCATGCGTAAGACCTTGGATTGAGTCTTTAGAACAACATTTCTTACGCGAAAACATCACTGATGATGATATAAAGATTAGGGAAGCAAAAAGATTTATCGACCCTAAAGAAGGGAATGCTCATGACACAGTCACCTACGTCCCATCAATTAGCGAAGATACAGCATGGGACAATTTTAAACAAAACTTAATAGAATTTTTTAAAGAAATAACACTTGCACAACCCTTACCCACGTTAGAAGCAGTCTTCCAAGCTAAATGGAAGAAAGAGGAACATGAAGATTTAAATAATTTTATTGCACGAACACATAAACTCGTAGGAGAAGCCCTCCGAGCCGCAGAAAATGCGTGTGGCATTACTTTCACTATAAAACAAAGAAACCTCATAGTAGCAACGACCATTTACCAAAACCTACCCGGAGCACCTAAAAAAAGTTTCAAGAGTTTCTAAATGTGGACAAACCAGTAAGTGTAGCCATAAATAAACGGGAACATTACCCAGATTTAGCAAACCAGAACTACCGAAAGGGTAGAGAAACCCCGTACATTACATTCAGCAGCAGCAACCACAACACCAACAGCAACAACAACAACCCTATAAATCGAGGCCAATGCACGGAACACCACCACGGAAACAAGCCCCCCCCCCAGAATAAACGCCCTCCTCCACAGTGTTTTAACTGCGATAGCTTTGGGCACATGATAAGTCAGTGCAATTATCCCTCTTATTGCTCCTACTGTCACGAACATGGTCATCGCCGTGGCGATCGCCAAAAATGTGCCGATAAAGCACCTGCAGGGTATAGGCCCCACTTCCAGAAATCGAACCCCCAACGTTTCCAAAAGTCCTCCAATCCCCAGAAACCAGTCCATTCCCAGCCTCAGTCGAACGACCAACCAAATAGATTACGACCACAGGGTCAGTCACACTATTACCCCATGTACAAACCCCAGTACAATCAACAAGGATAGTTCGGTACGTAGAAGTACCCGCGGAGGAATCATTTTCCCCAGAGTACAGTTTTCAAGAAAACCCTCCAGCGTATGGTGATCCCCTAGAATATGACCCAGGTCCTCCCCTACAGGACAATTCGAGCCATTTTTTAGACCCTACTTTGGAGGCGGCAGTTCAAGCTCCTCCCTCCAAACCAGCAGTATTTTACCCAAATACACCCACGAACTCCCCATCAGAATAATAGGTGCAGACCTCCTAGATTTAATAATAAATTGTAACATAGATAACCAAGATATAACCGCTCTCCTAGATACAGGAGCGCACGCGACGTTAATTAAGAAACAATGTGTAGATGAATTACTAGAAAGTACAGATTACAAATATAAAATTAAGGCACCCTCCTGTCAACTCAGGGGAGTTACGGGCACGCCCATACCTACATACGGATAAATTGAATTATATTTAGAAGTTGGAAACGCCGTATACCCCGTAAAATGTTGTATAATGGACACCGTTGCCACCTTTCAGACAGATATGGATTTTTTTTAACCGGAATCAATGGGAGATTTACCCAGCCGGAAAGTTAGTAAAGAGTCGAAATAGGACACACCATCTCCATTAGAATAACAGACAGCTTAATGCTAATAGAATTAGTTCAGTTCAGATTTCCGAGAGCAATAGGAAACCCCTTCCACTTCATAGCAGTTCAAGTCAGTTGGTTGCATCCAGAAGGACAACCGCTCCAGAAATCAGCCCCAACAGTAATCAGTTCCAGTTGTTGAATCCAGTTGGATCAACACAGTCAGTTTCCAGTCAGTCAGGTTCTAGTCAGCCAGTTTCCAGTCAGTAAGTTTCAGTTCAGCCCATAAGGCAAATTTTAGTCGCCGAACCAGTCAGATTCTCAATTTTTCATATGGCCGACCGAGCATATAACAGTAGCCCCTTATGAGAAGATCTGTTTCCTAGCAAAAGTAGTCGACAGTCAAGGAAAATTATTAGAGTCAGAGAGCGTACTCTGGTTACAGAGAAAAGTAATTTCAAAAGAGATGTTCTTATTGCCCGAGTCCTTAGTCAGAGTCAGAATTCAGCTATCCCTGTTATTTGTTTAAACAAAGGAAAAAGCCCTATAGAGTTAACTTTAAATCAGAAAATAGGAAATGTTTCCACAGTAGAAATAGGTTCAGATTTCCCCACCAGTACGATAAATCATGTTTCTAGTTCCTTAGAGTTAAACCCTTCAGTATTGAAAGAAGAAAATAAGAAATGTCTGGAGCACTCTCTTCAGGAGTCACCAGCCTTACAGGATCCCAAACTAATGGAATAACTTCTCGATTTCCTGATAAGAAATAGAGATGTGATTGCCCTAAAAGGAGATCCTCCTAGCCGAACTACAGTAATTTGGTCCCTTTTGACATCAAGCTGGAACCCAATTCCAAACCCATTTTCGTTCCTCCCTATCGGGTTCTACATTCCCAATTAGTCACTATTGAGGAACACATCACGGACATGTTGAAACAGGATGTCATTCAGCCTTCAGCTAGTCCCTGGTCTGCTCCTATGATTCTTGTCTCCAAAAAGGACGGAACATCTCGCCCTTGTATAGATTTTAGACGCCTGAACCACATTACCATCCCAGACCGTTTCCCTATTCCAAACATGCGGGAAACAATTCTGAACTTAGGGAAAGCTAACTTCTTTTCATCCCTCGATTTAGCATCTGGTTATTGGCAAATGGAGGTCAGTCCCGAATCTCGGGAATTGACTGCTTTCTTCACTAACCGAGGCCATTACGAATTCCAGGTTTTACCTTTCGGAGTCCGAAATGGGCCTGATAATTTCCCTAGGTTGATGAATATAGTCCTTTCCGACCAATTAGGTGTTGAAGCTCTCATTTATCTTGACGATATTATTGTTTACAGATCAGACATAAAAACACACTTTCAACGTCTTCAGAATGTGCTATCACGCTTGAGAAAAGCACACTTTAAACTGAAACTTGCAAAGTGCAACTTTTTACAAGAGTCCCTGGTATACCTAGGATTTCTTCTATCATCGACAGGAATTAAACCTCATCCAGCCAAACACGAAGCACTGGAAAGGTACCCTGTACCCAAAACCATCGACGACGCCCGTGCATTTATTGGTTTTGTCGGATTCTATCGGAATTTTATCCCCCATTTTCAAAATTGCTAAACCCATTACTAATTTGTTCCAGAAAAATGCTAAATTTAACTGGGAATCTGATTACCGACATGCCTTTGAAACTTTAATTGGTAAACTAACCTGTCATCCCATCCTACAATATCCTGATTACACAAGACCTTTTGTCATAGCCACAGATGCTTCCTTCTATGAACTAGGAGCCGTCCTATTACAGGACTAGATGGTGTGGTTACCCATTGCTTATGCCAGTCAACTTCTCTCTGCACCTCAACGGAATTATTCCACTACGGACCGAGAGGCCCTAGCGGTATATTGGGCTTTGAAAAAATTCCGAAATATCTTCTATGGCTACGATGTAACCATCAAGACTGACCATAAGCCACTCACGTACCTCTTCAAGGAAAGCTACATGAAGGACGGTTGAGTAGATAGGCTCTGTTGATTCAGGACTTTGCGGCAAAAATCGTATACAAACCGGGAAAACTTAAAGTTATTCCAGACGGATTGTCGAGACTCAAGCCCGACGCCCAAGTGAATAAAATAGGAATTCTTCCTGTTTGATTACGAGTGTCTGCAATACTCCCACCAACAGGACCAACACACCCAAAACCTTCGGGCGCTCCTGGAACAAAAGGAACCATCGAAGGTAAAAGAACAGTACAACCTCAAAGATGAGCTCGTACATTTCAGAAACGAAGATGGAAACGACCTCGTGGAGATACCAAAGGATCTCGTAGATAGAGCCATTGGACTTTGTCACGACTCACCTTTGTATGGCCACATGGGGCCGGATCGCACCATCAAGAGTCTTTTGGAGCGATACCATTTTCCCGAAATGAACAGAAAGGTACATGATTACATCGCTGAATGTCCGTCGTCTTTAAAACACAAAGGCAACGTACCATCCACAGCTCCTATGCATAAATATCCAGTATGCCAAAGGCCCTGTCAAAGAAATGGAATGGATACACTGGGACCATTCCCTAAAACATCAAAGGGAAACCAGTACATCATTGTGTTTACGGACCACTTCTCGCGTTACAGCGAAGTAGCTGCCATTCCAGACCAGACTTCGGAAACTGTGGCAAGAGCCCTAGTGCAACGCGTCATCCAGAATCATACTACTCCTTCCATCCTAATTTCGGATAACGTCCTTAGTTTCACGTCCAAACTGTTCGAATCACTTCACTCTGTAACATGTGTAAAATTAAAAACACACATTGTGGCATACCATCCGCAGGCAAACGGCTTAGTGGAAAGGCACAATCGAAGGATCTTAGAAGCCCTTCGCCACGTTGTCGATGCATCCTCCTGGACATGGGATGATTCCCTTCCCATGGCACAAACAGTCATCAACAATGGCAATAATGTGTCCATTGGGGACACCCCTCATTTCATCCTCTATCACTACGACAAGCGTCTACCTTTTGATTTGCCCGACCAAACCGACCCTGTAGTTCTAACATCTTCCGAGATGGCAGAAGCAAATCAACAACTAGCTGAACGATCTTTCCAGATTTTTAACATAATCCGCTATGCCCTAGACCAACGAAACCAACAGATGGAGCAAGAGCAACATTGGCGTCATCCCCGTCAACGGACTATAATCGTCGGTATGCGATGTTATCTGAAGAGCGTGAAACCGCCAAGTGCTCATCGCGAATTATACCCAAATTGAGATGGCCCATGCAGGATTATGAAAAACCTCGGAAAAAATCGTTATGAAATCCTTGACCTCCGGGATCATTCCAAACTAAATATTCACGTTGACAATTTAAAGATAGCTGCCGAACAACACATTCCCAAAAAACAGCTGCCAGGTGTTCGAGCCGCCTATCCTTCGAAAGGTCAAGGTATTAACAAATCGAGCAGGGATCAAAAAACTGAAGTGGTCACCCATCACGAAGAATGGTACCTCGTAATACCACCAGTACTCGAGCCAATCTCTGAACAAGAGGAGGCCCCATAACCAAGAGTCCTATCGGACCCACTCCCTGGAGAAACTCCTTTGAGAGGATCACTCAGTGGAACGCCACCATCTCCTCCAACTCCACCATCTCCTCGGTCACTACCCTCACCGATTGATGATCGACGCACGGACCCTACATACCGCCTGCAAATGCATCAACCACATGAACTAGAACCTTCACATTAGAAACGAACCAACTCAGAATCCGAGCTTAACGGTCGACCCCCATTGCCACCAAAATGAGGCCGACCCCTTCGTCCAGAAACACAAGTATCCGCACGGCCACCCCAAGCTCCGTATAATCTAAGGCGTAGAAATGAATAAAATTGTCCCCCTCATAATTTTCCAAATTATTTACTCTTGTAGCCCTATCATTAAAATTTCTACGAGTTGTTATAGAAAAGCTTGCAGAAGGTAAATTTTTGAAAGGGCACGCAGACCTTTTTATCAATTTGCAACCCCCTGCTAGAATTAAAATCAATCTCCTTCAGATAAAAACCCAATTAAAAACGTTTGAAAGTAAAGTTCAGGAATCTGTTAAAAATGTCCTGGGAACCGACCAGATTAGTCGCGTTCTATTAGAAAATACATTCGAAAATATTCAGACTACTTCATGAGCCCTATCAGAAATATTAGCATTACCATGAATACAAACGGAAACTCATAACTCGGAAAAATTTATTCAAAAAACAAAAAGGCGACTAATAGGTAGAGGAGGAAAAATATTCAAGGGTTTATTCGGATTAGCAACCGAAGAAGATATTAAAAGAGTTGAACTCAAATTGAATCTCTTCGCGCGGAATCAGCAATACGATGGACACATGTTAGAACAAACTATCAGGTCACTACACGAAAACAATCGCTTCTTCCACGCCCTTTCGGACAGATTCACATACCTTGAATCCCTGTTAGCTCAATACAAAGAACACAAATGATATCTAGAATTAATAGAGATAATTAACCTACAAATAACCTTAATCGATAAGTATTTACAACAAATAATTACGATTCATTCCAAGGTTTTGCGTGCAACCCAGCTAGCTCATGGAAAAATCACTCTTTCCACCCTAATATCATAGGAAACACTTCAGTCCTTGATTCACACCGCCCAAACACAATTAAAATTATCACCCATTTTCCCACTCAACCATACTAATTACCCCCAATTTCTAGAATACACCTGGACTGTACATGGACCACGCCCCTACACATACCTCATAATTGTACCATTTTTCGATGTACTCACTTAAGACGTATATAAATTTCACCCTTTCCCTACACCCTACCAAAACAACTCTAATGTCTATCGATTGTATTTACCTACCGTACCACCTTACATTTTCCTCATCAAAGATCTGTCAGCCTATTCTATGATGTCAGATAGCGACGTCCGGCATTGCCGATTCCGGCAAACAAATAAACAACTCGTTTGCCCTCCACTCAAACCAGTAATTCTTCCAACTACTAGGTCTTGCTTTATCCACTTAATTCGTGACCGGCATGCCCCGGTATGTTCATTTACAAAATTTAATTCCTCTAAAACTGTCCAACTACGAATTGGACACGATATCTGGGTTTCTTTCGTGAACAGGACTGCCGGTACTCTCGAGTGTCCGTCAAATTATTCCCTTATCACAATCCCTATGGTTATTCGGCCACCAATTGGTTGCTCCTTGCGTTCGAAAACCTTCCAAATATACAACCCGTAGAAGGTTACTATTAATAACTCATACCCCTTCCCGTCGCAAATTAAATTTAAATCCGTCATAGAGATCTTAAATCTCTCCATGAAACCTGTAACCATCCTACCCGAGCTACATGGCCCTGAATGGAATGATCAATTAAGTCGGTTTAAAATTTCGGATGATAACCAAAATAACCTCTTGCAAATACTACAACCTATAACAATTTTTTCAACATCTGCCGTTAGTATCATTATTGTATGTGCTATTATCCTCGGTATATTTGTGATAAAAAGATGGTTCTTGGAACAAAGGAAAACAAGAAACACCGAACCAAGTGAAACTATTTATGCACGCCGAAGAGTGCGTACCCAGACCACGTGTACTAGACTTAGCCACCCCGACTAATGTTGTGTATAAAAATCTATATTATAAAACCAATGGTTATCATTTAGTTAGCATTAGTTAGGATGTTATATTATCGTAGTAATATCATTCTAGACGGGAGAGCCCTGTAAAAATGAATAATTCCTGTATGATCTTTATATTCAACTATTAATTTTTACATAGGGACGAAACTCGCATAGCGCGAGTTATGTGTTGTTCAATTTATACGCACATGTACATACGTCCGCATGTATTCTTTTTATTTTCTTTTCTTAAAATTAATTAATTTCTCGCAATCTCATAAATATTTATGCGAGTGTTCGAATTCTGCTAACCACCGCGGAAGCAAACACTTCTGAAATAAAAATAAATCCTCTAATGCAAATTTATAAAACAATTATTACGTGTGTTATGTATATACAACCACACTGTAATTAATGATAATAATTTATAATGTAATTAATGTACTTTAATTAAACAATAATAATTTAATATAATGTAATTAATGTACTTAATGATGTAATGTACTTAATGACGTAGTGAATGTACTTTGATTGGTAATTATAATCATAATTGTAATAAACCAAAATTACAGCGTACTCAGTGATGTACTTACATTGTACTAAATGTCCGACACGACATTGTGTCGCCATGTAGGAATATACACTCAGCGATATTATTATTTTTTTATTATTATTTTTTTCGTTCGATGGGATAAATTTTGGAGTTGCTTCCTGTTTTGCCAAATAATTGGTGACTTATTCTTTTCAAAATTCTTAAT
>JAJOZX010001083.1:450000-457500 GCA_023014485.1 Bathynomus jamesi
CTACCCCTGTAAAACTCAGAGCACTACCTGTATATTTTTTAGAAGTAAATTACAGTAAGAGAAACTTTTTATTTTCCCCTTCGAGTTGGGCTCTCTTCAGAAGAATTTAGTCAGTAAAGTCGATAAGTTTAGTACCAAGAGAAAGTATCAGAGTATTATAGAAAGAGAAGAATTAACGACTGTCGACCCTATAGCGAGAGAAAATAATTAGAATGTTATAGAAGAAATATCCGTTGCTGCCTCCCAACCAGAACCCCCGTTGACTCCGAACCATCCCAGGGCCATAGACGGGAGGATTCAAACACACATATATATATATATATATATATATATATATATAATATATATAATATATATATGTTATGATGTTATAATATTTCAGACCAACAAAGACCCTACGATCAACTCATGGCTGGTCTACCTAACTGTGTTCGTAATTGTGTATTGTGCATGTCCTCCGTGTTGGTGGAGGGGACCAACAATTTTACGTGGGTTCCGAAACACAAAGCCTTAATTTTACTACCTTAAACTATACCCAATGTATCAACATATGCGTCTAATCGATTTTTAAACATGTTTATAGACGTGCTACTAATTACTTCTACCGGCAAACGGTCTCGAACCTTCTACTTGTCAACTTACACCCGTTATTTCTACTCCTATTACAGTATATTGAGATATTTCGAAAAAGCTATCTCTATCCTCGTTATGGAACCCATTCATAATTTTGAAAACCTGGATCAGATCACCCATTAGCCTCCAAGTCTCGAGTGTAGTCAATTTAAACTCTTTAAGCCTATCCTCGTACGACTTCGACCTAAGCGACGGAATCATCTTAGTTGATCGTCTTTGAACTCTTTCCATTTTGTCTATATCTTTTCGCATATTCAGATTTCAAAATTGGATAGCGTACTCCAAATGGGGTCTAACTAATGATTTATAAAGAGGAACAATAATATCACGCGATTTGTACTCAAAATTCAAAGCAATAAAACTTAACACTTTGTTCGCTTTATTGACCGCTGCTCTACTTTGCTACTTTTAAATCACCAGTGACTATAACTCCTGAATCTTTTTCCTGCTCTACGCTTGCTAACTCCTTCCCTAACATACTACACGCAAAATTACCTTTACGCGAACCTACATATATGTAAAATTTTGCACTTATCGACGTTAAATCTCATTTGCCATGTGACTGACCAATCAACGATTTTATTCAGATCTTCCTGGATTTTACCTTTATCTTCATCATTAATCGCCCTACCACCCAACTTCGTGTCATCCGCAAACTTTGAAACTGTAGTGACGAGGCCGACATCTAAATCGTTAATATATATAAGAAAAACCAAGGGGCCCCGCCCAATACAGAACCCTGAGGAACGCCGCTCGCTACATTAGCCCAACACGACTCCGCTCCATCAACGACCACCCTCTGTTTACTACCTCGCAACCACACTTCTATCCAATTTATTACTACACCCCTTATTCCATGAGCCTTAGTTTTTTCAATGAGTCTTTTGTGCGGTACGGTGTCAAACGCTTTTTGAAAATCTAAATACACTACATCAACCGCCCGATGACTATCGTAAACTTCAACCACGCTTTGAAAATATTCTAAAAGATTAGTTAAGCAAGGTTTGTTTCGCCTAAAACCCTTTTGCTTATTTCTAACCAACTTATGCAATTCTAAGTGTTCGACTATACGATCCCTAATTATTGATTCCAGTAGCTTACCTACAACAGACGTTAAACTGATTGGCCTGTAATTTTTCACCACACCTTTATCGCCTTTCTTAAAGATAGGTGTTACATTTGCAACTTAAAATTATCTGGTACGCACCTCTCAGAAATAGACGCACTAAAAATCTTTGTTTGTGGCACAACAATGCTTTCTTTTAATTCTTTTAGTTGTAGGATATAAGGAATCCGGCCCCGGTGATTTACGCATTTTCATTTTATCAATATAGCGCATTACATCCACTTCACAAACCAAAATATTTTCCAAAATATTACCATTATCAAAAGTTAATATGTCTATGACCGTAGGGATATTCATTACATCTTCTCTATTAAAAACTGATGTAAAAAATTCGTTTAGCAAGGTAGCGATTTCCACGTTTTCAGACAGAAACAAGATCTCCGTTAACATTTTTCAACGGCCCCAAGACACTTTTTAATGGATTTATATTATTGACGTATTGAGAGAATCGCTTGGGGTTTTCTTTACCGTCACGAGCTATGGAGGTTTCAAATTCGCGCTGAACTTTTTTATTACGCTTTTCGCTTCACGCCTTAGAGATATGTAGTTGTTTCGTAACCACACATTGCCTTTATCGCACTTATGTAGCCTATACGCCCTATCTCTAGTCTTTATAATGTCTCCTACTCTAGAAGCAAATTACAAGGGCTTGTTGTTTACTTTCGCACGCTTAATTTTGTGCGGTACACGTTCCTCATTTATAGTCCTAAATACTGTTTCAATCGATTCCCACATTAGTTTTGTGTTGGAGATCCCCATTACGTTTTTGCAATTGACGTGTGACAAAATTCACAAAAGTGCGAGATAGAAGTTAGGAATTTTAGTTGAGTTAGCTGGTTTCGAGTGACTTATTGAGAGGACAAATTCCACTATATTGTGATCGCTATTGCTTAACGGTTCTATTACTTAAAGATCCGTGATTAGCCTATCATCCGTAGTTATTACTAAATCTAAAATACTGTCCAACCTCGTAGGTTCCCCAACCTTTTGAATAAGAAAGCTATCCTCGAGAAAATTAACTAAACGATTACCCTCCGCTTCTCCTTGCATTGTATCGTAATTCACGTTGGCGCAATTAAAGTCACCCATAACTAAGGCCTGCTCACTACCTATTATTCTCTTTAGTTCAATATAATATATATATATATATATATATATATATATATATATATATATATATATATACAATATATATATATATATATATATATATATATATATATATATATATATATATATATATATATATATATATATATAATATAATATATGAAAATTATTTCACGAAAGTAACACGTGAAAAATATTTATTATGAATAAAACCACGAAGGAAAGGAAACACAGAGTGGTGCTCATCGTCTAATGACATCCTCAAGAACACTGAAGTAAATAAAGAGTTCAAGACTATGTATAGGTTACCAAAAAAAAAAAAATATATATATATAATAAATATCGAAATCAAAATTGTGGGAGGAGCATACAAATTTGTAAGGAAAACTACCAATTTTAGCACTTTGCCCAAATTCAACACAAGATCAAATGGATTGTTTACAACCAATTTTATAGATAATGCCTGAATGATATATAGGTCACAAAAAAAAAAAAAAAAATAAATTGAAAAATAAAAATTGTAAGAGGTAGTCCGGTAGCACAGACCCTGATTTTACTGGAACCCTACCTTGTTTGTTATAAAGCAAATTTTTACATATTTTGAAAGCTTATACGACCCCATTCAAGAATCCATCGTGTGTACACCTGACCCCCACTTGGCTTTTTTAATATGGCCGCCATTTTCCAAGATGGCCGGCGAAACTGAAAAATCACATATCCTGGTCAATACTTGATGGATTTTGATGATCTTGGTGTCATTTCTAGGGGTGGGAAGGGCTCTAGTGGTGTCACTGGTAACACCCAAAATCCACAAGTGATGGCCACGTGGGTATACAGCCTCAATGCTCGTGTGAGTCTGACTGCTAACCTCGATATGAGTGAGCACCGAGAAACATTCCATCTGTACCACAAAGAGGAGGCAGGAGGTCATATCAAACTTGATGGAGAAGATCGCCAATCACTTCATGATTCTCCTTCTAAGTGCATGGACCCAATGGATCCAGAGTCACATCCAGGAGGCAACTTATACAATATTCAGACAGGGCAGCTTGCATCTCCAGATGCCACTGCCAATAGAGCTGTTAGTATTGGAAAGATGCAACTGGCACAGTACGAGTCATCATGGCCACAAGGCTTTTATGGCACCATTTCCAAACATGTCATCACCTTTGCAAGTAAAACGAAACATATCAAGGTGGCTGCCCACTTGGTTATGGACCAAGAAGCGATTTATGCACGCGTCATCGGTTTGCTGATGAGCGAACGCGAACTTGACTTGACCCTTGTATTCTCAACAGAGCTTGCGGCATACCCACCAGCACTGTTCCAACCAGATGGCTTAATGAGAACTGCAGCTAAGTCTGCATTGAAGCAGAACTTGGGAGTGGAAACATCCTCTCGAACACGGGGTCGACCAACAGTTGTTATCATGGATGTGTCAGCTGTTTTGTGGACAGTTGACTGGCCTGCTAGTGGCACAGTTGCTACATTTATCCAAACCTTCAAAGTCTGGCTACCGAAACATCTTTCTCATGAATCTGTAGTACTAGCTTTTGATCGCTACTATGATTTCTCTCCGAAATCAAGCACTCGGGCAATGAGAAGCAAGAGCAGCAGAGTTCACAAGCTGTACCTCAACACCCCATTGCCTACAAGAGCCGCTGTTCTCACGTGCACCGCGAACAAGGCACAACTAAACAGGCTGCTTTGTGAGCAAATCCTTGCTGACAGTGAGTATCTCGCAACTGTACCCCAAGACCATGAGCTAGTGCTTGCAGGATGGCAGACCATACCGACTTCCATTGTGCGGGGCAGGAGTCGAGAAGCATTGGAGCTCTCATCATCTCTTGAAGAGGCTGACGTGATAATAACACAACACGCTATCGCACAAGCTGAGAAAGATTCTGATGCCCGCATCTCCATCATTTGTGATGACACAGACGTGTTTGTCATGCTGATTCACTTCTATGAATTTAAGAAACTAGGCTGTCCCATGATTATGGAGTCTCCAGTGCGTGGCAGAGAATCAGTGGACATCCCAGCAACTGTAACCCAGCACAAAGACATCATCCCACAAATCCTCAAACTACACGCTTTGAGTGGTTGTGACACAGTTGCAGCAATACATGGCATCGGCAAAGCCACTGCCATTGCCACAGCCAAGAAGGGTCGGAAGCTAGACAAGCTGGGGTCCCTTGATGCATGCTTTGACCATATCGAGAAAGAGGCAAAAGCGTTCATTGTTGCATGCTTTGGGGATAAGAAATCCTCATCTCTTAATGAGTGTCGTCAGCGAGTATGGGCTCAGAAGACAGGGAAGTCGGGAACTGCTGCACCGAAACTATGTTCTCTCCCACCAACAACTGAAGCTTTCCATCAAAATGTGCTCAGAGCCCACTACACTGTGGAGAACTGGCTCGATGCACTAAAGTGTGACCCACCACCACTTGATCACTTGATCCTGTGCATTGTTGGTGGGAGAGAGATGAAACAGAGTTCTCATCCCAAAAACAGTTGGTGAAGGAGTGCTTAGCACCAGATGAAGTTCTGAAGCTAATCAGATGTGGGTGTGAATCACAATCAGCATGCAGGGGGAGTCGCTGCGGCTGCATGGGACGCGGAATCCATTGCACAATGTTCTGTGCATGTGGCAGCGGCTTGGCTTGCAACAATCCATTGACCCAAAACACAAACGAAGAGCAGACTGATGATCCTGACGATCCTGACACAACCATGTCTTTTGATATTTGCCCCCAATAAATGGTTACCTAATGTGAATAACTGCATCAAAGTTGTCATTTCCAATCCCCCAGCTAGGTGTGAGCTTTGTTTTGCTTACGAGGTCATATCTTGTAGCTTTGCAACCTTCCATAGAATGCATGTGCCCTGTACTTCAGCATAAATTGTGGTTTATATCCGAATACCCATATCCATATAATGTGGGTTATGTCATTTAAGCATTATGATCTGGTTTTATCTGCAGAAAAGATGTTAAGTGCTCAGCAGTTGGCTAGATGTAGAAATTGTCACTGAAATAAAGCAAATACAGTGATGTCAACTGTGGCATTATCAATATTTCAAGGCCAAACTTTAACCTCAAATGACCTTGACTTGACCCATGGAGTTGCAAAATGATATCCTACTGTTATCATGTGCCTATAGAACTACTCAGTCTCGCCCAAAACCATAAAAACGACAGTAAGATCACCAAAATATCTCCACGATTGCCCGGGATATGGGATATTCCTTATTTCGGGGGGGCGTTTGACCTCCAATGACCTTGAGTATTGACGAATGTGGATCAAAACGACTCCCAAAGTATCTGCAACCCCTCCGTATCGACTCATCATCCTAGAAGCCCCTAGAAATGACACCAAGATCATCAAAATCCATCAAGTATTGACCAGGATATGTGATTTTTCAGTTTCGCCGGCCATCTTGGAAAATGGCGGCCATATTGAAAAAGCCAAGCGGGGGTCAGGTGTACACCCGATGGATTCTTGAATGGGGTGGTATAAGCTTTCAAAATATGTCAAGATTTGCTTTATAACAAACAATGCAGGGTTCCCACCCCGTGCAACCGGACTAAGGAGCATACAAATATATAAGGGAAAATTACCAAAGTTTTAGCACTCTGCCCTTCTTGTCTAAATCCGTTCTGAACGAATTAAAAACAACGGGATCGAGTTGAAAAAGACCTTTGCTCATGTTAAAGTTATTTGCAAGTTGGATAATAGCAGACTCAAGAATATTTCTATTAACAATGTTGCTAGTGAAACAAAACTGAAGCATTATTCCAATCAATACAATGGGATAACTCTGACAAATAGACAAAAAGGGCACAGGACGACTGTCACGTTCTAACGGAATATTGATGCTGTTTTACATGCGTGTGCAAATCCTTTCCCATCTGACCAATGTAAAAGGAATCACATTGTTTACAACCAATTTTATAGATAATGCCTGAATTATTTGTCGGGCTATTTTTTAGTAAGATATTTTTCACAATATTGTTATATGAAAATACTACATTAATATTCAAAAGTTTAAGTACATTAGCAATGCCTAAAAAGCCCGGGAAATATGGAAATACTAAAATATTCTTTGACAAAGTGCAAGTGTTATTATTCACACGATAGAAGGTTCGTTTTGTCTTGTTAAGACAAGATTCCATAAACGCAGATGGGTAGCACAGATCACTTCTAATACCGTTGATTTTTTCCAATTCGGCATCGATGTATTCCGGACTGGCGATCCTAAGAGCGCGGAGAAACACTGAAGAAAATATGGCCTTCTTAATTGGGGTGTCATGTCCAGAGTAAAAGTGTACGTAGGACAAATTGTTTTTTTTTTTTCCGATAGATACTAAACTTAAAACCTGGGCTTTTCCTATGTACACGCACATCTAAAAACAGGATTGAGTTGTCTTGTTCCACTTCTAAAGTAAACTTAATGGAGGGGACTTGATCATTTAACTGAAGGAGGAAGTCATCCAGGTCACGATTCATGGTGCTACCCACCTGCGTTTATGGAATCTTGTCTTAACAAGGCAAAACGAACCTTCTGTCTTGTGAATAATAACACTCGCAAGAATATTTTAGTACTTCCATTTTTCCCGGGCTTTTTAGGCA